>CAWUFW010008066.1:602500-934285 GCA_963921515.1 Calotriton arnoldi
TCTCTTACAGATATATTGTTACACAAGTTAGTAACTTGTGCATCTGAAAGAGACACGTTAGTGACAGATTCCTTACCTTAGAATATCCCCAGGCGTCAGGCTGGATCCGGAAAGTTTTTGCGTAGCAGTACCCTTGCGCGTCGGTAGGCGGCGTCGTGCGGCTCCGCGTCCGTCGTCGGCGTCGTGATCGCCGGGATGACGTCGCGGGCAGTACTTAGGCGCCGCCCCTGCGCGCTGACGTCAGTTCTTCTTTTTCCGCGCCAGTAAGCGCAGATCCGGGAAGAGCAGTGCCCTAGTCACTTTTTGACTATCTTTTTGTGAAATTTTTCACTGTTCTCTTCAACGAGTCTTCACGACTCCTAAGGTGTCGTAGGGATGCCCGGCTTTAAGCCCTGCGAGGAATGTGGTCGTATGATGTCCATCACGGACCCCCACCTCGAGTGTCTCTTCTGCCTCGGCCGAGGCCACGACACGAAGTCGTGCCCTGACTGCCGGAAACTTCATCCGAAGGCTTTGCGAGAGCGGTCTCGAAAGCTCCTTGAAGTCCGGCAGTCGGCTCCGCGCCGCAGCAAGCCCCGGTCCCGGGAGAGGTCGAGGGGCCGGACGCGGAGTCCCCGCCGTTCGTCGGAATCCAAGTCTTCGCGCTCCTCCGGTAAGTCGAAGCACAAGAAGTCTAAGCGGCGTCATCGCTCTAAGACTTCGCCTCGCCGGTCGCGCGACTCGGCTGAGGTCCCTGTCGGCACCGTCCCCGCCCCCGCGGCCCCGGACGTGCCTGTCGAGCTGCCCCCGCATTACCCGTCCTTCCCGGGTTCGGGGGCGACTCCGGCCGGCACAGAAATTCCTGTCGGCCATGGCCCGCCTCTTCGGGCCTCAAGGTCCCTCCGGTGCGCCTTCGGGCCCCGCGGGCCCAGATGGGGTTGCTCCGGCGTCGCCGTCGACTCCGGTCCCGGCGTCGCCTGTCCCACCAGCCTTCGTCCCGGCCTCGGCTCCGGCCCCGGCCTCGACCCCGGTTCCGGTGGTGCCGCAACCTCCATCGACGCCGGTTGACCTAACCACGCCTCCGCCGACGCCGATGTCCCCGGTGCCGTTTCCGACGCCGTCCGGGCTCCGGGCGGCGTCGTTCCCCGGTTCTCCCCGGGTCCGGACATGGAGCCGGACCGGCGTCGCCCGACGCCGGTTCCGGCGCCGATGAGGCCTTGGGTCCCTTATGTCCCTCCTCCTCCATCTTTTCAACCTGAGGAGGACCAGGAGAGCTGGGAGGGGTCTGACGACCCTCTCACACAACAGTGCGAGTTTGACCCGGACTGGGTTGAGGAACTTGGGGATGCCAGTGGGCTGGATACCTCCCCCGACTCTGGCATGCTGTCTCCTCCCGTGGCAACGGAGGAGGGGGCTAATTTTGCAACGGTGTTGCGTAGAGCTGCTGGAGCCTTAAATCTCCAGTTGCCTACAGTGGCCGTCAGGACTAACCTCCTGACTGAAGTGCTTCAGCCGGCGGCCTCCTCTTCGGAGCCTGTGCTGCCGTTCAACGATGCACTCACTGACGTTCTTTGGGTGCCTGGTCCAAACCCACCACAGGGGCTCCTGTGGATAGGAACGTGGCCCGACGCCATCGCCCGGCTCCGGGCGACCCCTGTTTCTCTCCCAACACCCCACCCCTGAGAGCTTGGTTGTCCAAGCCTCTGCCTCCCAAACAGCCTTCCCTACCGCCCCTCCGGATAGGGAATCCAAGCGCCTGGATCACTTTGGGAAGAAGGCTTTCTCTTCCTCCAGTGCTGGCTTGCGGTCTGTTAATACCGCTTGCCTCTTGGGCCGATACACCCACTCCCTGTGGGATTCGGTGGCTGATGTTTTGCCGCAGTGTTCTGAGGAGGTCCAGACACTGCTTACCCGCGCTATTGCGGAAGGGCGTGATGCGGCTAAGTATACCATCCGCTGTGGCCTTGATACCGCCGACTCGCTGGGCAGATCGCTTGCAACGACGGTGGCGCTGCGTCGCCACGCCTGGCTGAGAACCACTGGTTTTTCAGGGGATGTCCAGAATACTCTCATGGACATGCCCTTTGATGGAGTCGGCCTCTTTGGTTCAAAGGCGGACCATGCGCTGGAGCGTTTCAAGGATTCACGGGCTACTGCTAAGTCCCTGGGCCTTGTTGTTGTGCGCCCTCCGCAAACGTCTGCTTTTCGCCCCTTTCGTGGCCACGGAAGGGGCGCCCAGTCACGTCCACAGCCCGGCCAACGGCCCGCGCAGCAGCGCCTTCGCGTGGCCGAGGACGTGGATACCGCCGTGGCGGTTCGGGCAACCAGCGTGCGGGTCAGGCCACCACCTCCAACCCGTCCGCGGCCTCCAAGCCCTCCTAGTCCCTCCTTTCAGGTGCACAGCACGCCAGTCGGGGGCAGGGTCCGCCATCACCTTCACCACTGGCGTCCCATCACCTCGGACAAGTGGGTCTTGGACATTGTCCGAAGGGGCTACTCCCTCCCCTTCGAGACCACCCCCCAGCCATGCCACCTCAATTCCACCGCATGTCAGGGGATCACTTGGTGCTTCTACAGAAGGAAGTCACGGCCCTCTTGGCCAAGAGGGCCATCGAGCATGTTCCGACCCCAGAAGTAGGGCGTGGTTGCTACTCCCACTACTTTCTGGTGCCCAAAAAGGACAAGGAGGACATGCGTCCTATCTTGGACCTCCGGAACGTCAATCGCTTCCTCCGGAAGGAGAAGTTCAAGATGCTCACCCTAGCTCAGGTCTTGACTGCCCTCGACCCCGGAGACTGGTTGGTAGCGTTGGACTTGCAGGACGCCTATTTCCACATCCCCGTCCTGCCGGCCCACCGGCGTTACCTTCGGTTCACGGTAGGCCTCGAGCATTTTCAGTTCACCGTGCTCCCCTTTGGCCTTACCAGTGCCCCTCGGGTGTTCACGAAAGTGATGGCGGTGGTCGCAGCTCATCTGCGCCGGGCAGGGGTTTCAGTCTTCCCCTACCTCGACGACTGGCTGCTGAAGGCGGGCTCGTCCCAGGCAGTTGTCTCCCACCTCCAGACTACGGCCGAACTCCTGCACTCGCTGGGGTTCTCCATCAATGTGCCAAAGTCGCATCTGATTCCTTCTCCACAGCTCCTTTTCATCGGAGCAGTTCTGGACACGACGCAGTTTCGGGCCTATCCTCCCGAACGGCGAGTCCGGGATATTCAGGCTATGATTCCGATCTTTCAGCCCTTATCCTGGGTTTCGGTACGGATGACCCTGAGGCTGCTGGGCCTCATGGCCTCCTGCATCCTGCTGGTCACTCATGCCAGATGGCATATGCGGGCTCTGCAGTGGGACCTGAAGTTCCAGTGGGCGCAGCACCAGGGCGACCTGTCCGATCACGTCCAGATCTCGGAGGGGACTGCAAAACAGTTGCAGTGGTGGCTCTCGAACCGGCAATGGGTCATGGGCAGATCCCTCTCCCTTCCCCAGCCAGAGCACACAGTTGTGACGGACGCGTCCCTTCTGGGATGGGGCGGTCACATGGGAGAGGCGGAGATCAGAGGCCTCTGGTCTCCGGCGGAGTCCCGGCTCCATATCAACCTTCTGGAGCTCCGGGCGATCCGACTTGCACTCAGGGCATTCCTTCCCTCTGTCAAAGGGAAGGTAGTGCAGGTGTTCACAGACAACACCACCGCCATGTGGTACTGCAACAAACAAGGCGGGGTGGGGTCGTGGACCCTTTGTCAGGAGGCTCTACGCCTCTGGACATGGCTGGAACATCAGGGCATGTTCCTGGTGGTTCAACACCTGGCAGGTTCCCTGAACGCCAGGGCGGACGAACTCAGCCGCAGGTGCATAATGGATCACGAATGGCGTCTTCACTCGGAAGTGGCGCAAGGACTCTTTCTACAGTGGGGAGAGCCTTGGTTAGATCTATTCGCCACCGAAGAGAACGCGCAATGTCATCAGTTCTGCGCGTTGGAATTTCCAAGGCGGCACTCGCTCGGCAACGCTTTTCGTCACGAGTGGAGTTGCGGTCTCTTGTACGCCTTTCCGCCTATACCACTTCTACCCAGAGTGTTGAAGAAGATTCGGCACGACCGGGCCCAAGTCATTCTTGTGGCTCCGGACTGGGCTCGAAGAGTTTGGTATCCCGAGCTACTCAATATGAGCGTAGATCCCCCGATCCGTCTGCCTCTTCGGGAGGATCTTCTGTCGCAGCAGCAGGGGACGGTCCTCCACCCGAACCTGTCCAGTCTACACCTGCTTGCGTGGAGATTGAGCGGCGGCAGTTGATTCCTTTCGACTTGCCTCCCGAAGTTTGTGATGTGATTCTGGCAGCCAGGCGTCCCTCCACTAAGGTGGTATACGCCTGCAGGTGGAACAAATTTGTGGCATGGTGCACAGCAAAGGCTGTGAATCCCCTTTCTGCCCCTCTTTCTGAGGTCCTTCTGTTCCTTCTCTCTTTGGCCCAACAGGGTTCTGCCCTGGGTACCATCAAGGGTTATCTTTGTGCTATCTCGGCCTTCCTCAGGCTCCCTGATCAGCCCTCCCTTTTCAAGTCCCCTGTTGTTAACAGGTTCTTAAAAGGCATTACTCACCTCTTCCCTCCTGTTCCGTTTGTGATGCCTCAGTGGGACTTGAACTTGGTTCTTACCTTTTAATGTGCGCTCCCTTTGAGCCTCTACATAACTGTCCTCTTCGTCTTCTGACTCTGAAGACAGCCTTTCTGGTGGCCATCACCTCCGCTCGGCGGGTGAGTGAGCTCCAGGCTCTATCTTGCAAACCTCCCTTTCTGTCTGTTCATCCAGACAAGGTTGTTCTTCGGACGCGTCCGTCCTTCTTGCCAAAGGTGGTTACTGCTTTCCACATTGGGCAGACCATCACTTTGCCCACCTTCTTTCCGCCTCCGCATCCTTCCAGAGAGGAAGAGAGGCTCCACCGTCTGGACCCAAAACGTGCGCTCTCTTTCTATATTGACCGCACAAAACACTTCCGGGTGGATGACCAGCTCTTTGTTGGCTACGTGGGCGCCAAAAGGTCGGGCGGTGCACAAGAGGACCATCTCCCGCTGGGTTACCTTGTGCATCAAGACCTGCTATTCTTTCGCTAAAAAGGAACCTCCTGTTGGGCTGCGTGCCCATTCCACCAGGGCAACGGCTGCTACCACGGCCTTGGGCCGCGGTGTTCCGCTGCCGGTTATCTGTCAGGCAGCTACGTGGGCCTCGCTGCACACGTTTACAAAGCATTACTGCCTTGACAGTCAGGTCCGGAGGGACGGCTTCTTTGGCCGTTCTGTCCTCCAGGACTTCCTTGTCTGATCTTTGTTCGCAGACCCACCACCGGGGTTGGTATTGCTGGGGTATCTATTCTAAGGTAAGGAATCTGTCACTAACGTGTCTCTTTCAGATGCACAAGTTACTAACTTGTGTAACGATATATCTGTAAGAGACAGTAGTTAGTGACAGATTCCTTACCGCCCCACCCATCCTCCCCGTTCTGCGAACTGATTTCTAGGGTTAAGGACATCCCTTTCAGGGCCCTAGTATTTTTCAGACACCTATGTCAGCTTCTTGCATGGCTCTGCGTTCCTGGCGCGGAAAGTCGTGTACAGAACTGACGTCAGCGCGCAGGGGCGGCGCCTAAGTACTGCCCGCGACGTCATCCCGGCGATCACGACGCCGACGACGGACGCGGAGCCGCACGACGCCGCCTACCGACGCGCAAGGGTACTGCTACGCAAAAACTTTCCGGATCCAGCCTGACGCCTGGGGATATTCTAAGGTAAGGAATCTGTCACTAACTACTGTCTCTTACAGATATATCGTTACACAAGTTAGTAACTTGTGCTTCAGTGGCACCAAATCTAATCCTTCGTAGTAAGGATAAGAAATTCCCAAGTCTAAACCCAAGTTTGGATACTCCCAGATGTTGATTAATCCTTGGACACCCATGATAAGGTACTGACGTCTCAGCAGCAACACTCTCGCTTCCCACAATATTCAAATCCACGGCCGACTCTGTAAAGCCCATCATCAAGAAGCTCCAACAGGAGCTCAGAGACAGGCAGAGATGCCCGCACAGGCAAGATCACATCCATCTGAAAGACTTTGCCTACAAAGAGGAGACTCTTCTTCTAGGACACTCCACAAGTGTACGTTCTTCTACAGTCCGCACTCACCAAACGGACAAAGAAAAAAGCTGCCAGACCTTCACTCCTCCCTCCTCCACCACCACCATCATCTTTACCCCCTCCTTCCCCACTTCTTGCGGCTTCCCCTCAGCGGTCACCAGAATCTTACTCTGACTTAGGTAGCCCTAGTCCCTGCTCCCCAGCAGAGGACTTCCAGGTCCCCATTTACCCACATCCACAGACAATACTTTGGAGTGATATGATGCGGGTCCCCCACGAGATCATGACCTTGTCCTTGTCAGGGCTATCCCACCAGATAATAATCAATCAATCAGTGGATTTGTAGAGCGCTTCTTGTGAACCGTGAGGCTTTCCAGCCACATACAATGGTGTCATACAGTTTGTAGCTGCCTACTACAAGGTAGACATGCATGGCCTTTTTAAATGTCTTTTTATTGGCAATCATCAAGTAGTTGTAGTTCACAGTAGCCAGTGGTTCATACATAAGTATATTATATTACATACAACAGTCAGATTTGCCATTATTTTTCAATAACATATACCAAATTGCCCTCCTGCCCACGCCATACAGGTTATCACCCATGTATCCACCTCCCACCCCAACTTGTTCCTTTTAACTTTGTGTATTACGACGGGCAGCCCCTGTGATAAATGTGTGGTTGTTAACCTCTACGTTTAGTCCAATAGATGTGCTTGGCTTTAATCTGCTCTGCCTAAAATATCGGCTATGTTATGTTATGTTATGTTAATTTCGACTTGTATAGCGCCTAATACCAACAGGTCTCTAAGCGCTTCAAGAAGATCAGCGTCAGTTCCAGGTGGGATGGTAATATAGTTAGGCCCAGGCTTCTGTGTACAGGAGGGTTTTGAGTGTTTTTCTGAATGGAAGAAGGCGTCCTTCCGCACGGAGCTGACTAGGCAGCTTGTTCCAGAGTGGCGGTATCAGGACAGAGAAGGTACGTCCTCCTTTAGTAGTGTAATGAAAGCGTGGGCATTTTAGGAGGCCCTCAGTAGAGGACCTAAGTGAGCGGCCAGGGACATATCTCTCCAGGCGTTCTTTGATGTAGTGGGGTGCCTGTCCGAAGAGGGCCTTATGCGTAATACAGAGTCCTTTGAATTTGGCCCTCTGTTTGATGGGCAGCCAGTGAAGTTGTTGCAGAAGGGGTGATGCCCGCGTGCGTCTAGGTAGTTTGAAGATTAGCCTAGCGGCATCGTTCATCACCACCTGAAGTTTGCCCAACAGTGAGTCTGGTAGTCCAATATAGAGTGAATTCCCATAATCCAGCCTGGCCAGGATCAGGGCGGCCACCACTGTCTTCATGGTAGAGAGGGAGAGGATGGGCGAAAGTCTCCTCAGCAGCCGGAGTAGGCTGACGCAGGTACCGAACACGGTAGAAACTTGATCAGCCAATGAAAGTTTGGCATCAATTTTGATTCCTAAACTTTTTACCACCGTTGCTGGGACTGGGTAATTACCCAGTTCGAGTGGCCAGTAAAGGGAGTTCCAAGGATTGCTCTCATTGGTGACGGCCAGGACCTCCGTCTTGTCTGGGTTAATTTTAAGAGAGTTGGCCGTCATCCATTTAACCGTGAATCGCAGTATGTCTTTTGCCCGGGAGTGGGCCTGTGGGGTGTCTTCTATTTGGAGTATAATTTGCGTGTCATCCGCATAATTGAAAACCTGACAGTCCATCAAGGCAAGGGCCTTAATCAGAGGTCTGAGGTATATGTTAAACAAGAGGGGGGAGAGTGCTGACCCCTTCGGAACTCCGCAGGGGATAGCTCCCCTCTCTGAGACCCAGTCACCCATCTGAATTTTTTGGGTGCAGTCGGTCAGGAAAGAGGTAATCCACTGGAGAATTGGGCCGCCAATCCCAATGTCTTGTATTCTTTTCAGAAGTTGGGAGTGGTTGACCGTGTCGAACGCTGCCGACAGGTCTAGAAGGACTAGGGCACATGGCTTCTTGCTGTCTGCTTTGTTCCTGATGTCGTCAAGTATTGACAGCATCACCAGCTCGGTGCTATGATGAGCACGGAAGCCGGCCTGCCTGTCTCCCAGGAGATGATGGTCCTCTATAAAGCTGGATAGGGTTTGCAAGAAATACTGTTCTAAGATTTTGGCCAAGAATGGGAGTTGAGATATGGGCCTAAAATTTTTCATATTGGAACTGTCCGCTCCTGCCTTCTTGAGTAACGGAATTACTCTGGCTTCTTTGAAGAGACTGGGAACCTTCCCGGTTTCCAGCGAGCGGTTCAGCAGGGCTACAATATCTCCCTCAATCTATGGAAAGGCTAATTTAAAGATCCTAGGGGGGCATGGATCTGCGGGTGAGCCAGATTTAATTTTAGATGCAATGCGTCGGAAGGTTTCTAAGTCAAGTGTTTAAAAGAGGAGATCAACTCTACCCCTTGTCCCGGGGTCTTGACCTCTTCATAGTGAGATTGCTTAAAGGGGAGTTGTCAATATCGGCCAGAATGTCTTGTATTTTGTCGGAAAAGAAGGATAAAATGTATTGCATAGTTCCAGGTTGGACGGTGTCTCCAGTGGCGGTTTATGACTCAATTCTTTGAGGATTTTGAATGTTTCTTTTTGTTTGTTAGTTGCCATCAAGATTCTATTTTCAAAATATTCAGCCTTCCTGTTGAGTAGCGCCTTTTTGTAAGTGGAGACTCTTGCCCTGTACTCTGCTAGGGCCTGTGGTTCGTAGGCTTTGCGCCAACGGCGTTCGTGGTGGCGAAGTGAACGTTTCAAAGACTTGAGCTCCTCCGTGAACCATGGTGCGCCCTTACCATTGTTACCAATTTTTATTTTCTTGACAAGGGCTAGTATATTGATGGCAGAAACTAACTGGCTGGAGATGGATTCAGTCCACTCTTCAATATCTGCATTCTCCGGCCTCCTAGGGGGTTTTCCTCTGAGCAGGTTTCCTAGTTTGGGGCCCTCAATTTTTGTCCAGCTTCGAATTAGTTTCCAGTTAGTGGGTGGACGTCCCTCACACCTAGCTATGGGGAGTTGAATGTTGATAAAGTAATGGTCTGACCATGCACAGGGGGAGGTCTCCACTAGGTTTACGAGCGAGAGAGTGGACCAGACCAAGTCTAAGGTATATCCTTTCTCATGTGTAGGGGTCGTTACTAGTTGTTCAAGCCCAAGAGAAGTAAACGTCTCCTCTAGCTGTTGGGCCTGAGCTCCTCTAGGTTGTAGATCCCAGTGATAGTTGAAGTCTCCTAACACCAGAAGTTGTTGGAAACGTGATCTAAGATTGGTAACACATTCCGTGAGGAGATCCACGAAGCGTGGAGGGCATTTGGTTGGCTATGGTTGTTTCCCTGTTCTGTCTGTGTCCATTAGGATGAAGAACTAATGAGGTTGTATGACTATAGTGCAACATGCGGGGGGCTGTGTATCATCCTTAACGGTTTGAGAGAACTTCTCATCCAAAGAATCCCAGCCTTGAGGAAATTGGGCAATGGGGTATTTAGGTAAGGGCGCCCTCTCTTACTTATGAAGGTGGAAACTTTCGGATATCAGCCAGTGGATGCTTGCCTGGCACCAATAATGTATTGTCGGTGGTGGAGGGATTTTCCATCTCGTAATATGGTGGCGCACCAATATCAGGGTTAGATCTAGGAATTTAGTTGAGGGTCTTTCTTAGTGTGGGTGGAAAATAGACCTAACAGGAGTTCCTCTAAGGAATTACTGAAACAATACACTGTAACTTGATGGAGTATGGTAATGATTCCTGTTAAATAATTATGCAGTGACACACACAACCATAATATGTGGGGGAGGTCTGCATTGGGGGAGTGGTAACGAGGGCAGAGTGAAAGAGGCACTTGGTAAATCTTGGAATATGACTAGGGGTGAGATATGCTCTTTTCAGAATATTAAATTGAATATATTTGAAACACAAGTTGCGCGACACTTTGAGTATGGCCAAATGTGCTGCAATTCCAAATCATGCAGGAGGCAGCCTATGAAGCCTTCCTGTTTCTCTCAAAGGGAAGATCTGATAGAGACATCTAACTGCAGATTCCTTACCTATGAATTCTACCCAGGCGCCAGACTGGATCCGGAATTTGTTTTTACAGCAGTACCTCTGTGCGTCGGTAGAGGGTGGCGAGCAGCTCCGTAGGAACATTGTCCTCCAGATGTGATGTCTATGGAGTCCGTATAAGCCCTCCCCTGGCGCTCTGTTGTCAGTTTCTTCTTGTCCACGCTTCCAACGTGGATCTGGAGAGCGGTTCCTCAGGCCGTTTTTTTGGCCTGCTTCGACATTTATGTCGATGGAACAGTGTGCCTTCTGTTTTTTCCTCATGTCCTCGGGGTTCAAACTCTGAGAGTCCTGTGGACGGCAGATGTCGGCCACAGACCCTCATATTTTTTGTAGGTGGTACTTCGGGGAACACCATGACTCAGAGGAGTGCGACTCCTGTTGCCAACTTTGCATGAAGCTCTTGGTGGTGTGGTTGTCGCAGGCTTCTTCACAGTCTTGGTCTCTCTTCAGACAACGATTGAGAGCCTGCTCCAGAATTCCTTCTTGCGGGCGTCCTTTTACCTTGACGTCCAAAGGTAAGTTGAGACGCAAGCGGTCAAAGTTGGGGCATTCCCTGATTTCGCTGTGTATGCTCCGCGTCTCTGATGCCCCTTTCCTGCCTCTGGTTGAGGATGTGTTACTGGAGTCTGCCCCATGCCTCCCTGACTTCCCTGAAGCCTGGCCAACTCTGGGCCAGATGCAGGTGAACTATTTCTCCCTACATGCCATCTGTGGGTCTCCCCCTCCTTCGGGTGCACTTTTCAGCCCCAAGGAGGTCAGAGGAGCCTTGACTCAATTCATGCCGGCGGGGTCACCCTCTGCTTCATTTAGGCCCTCTGGATCCATAGTGTGTTCCATGTCGGCACCGGTGCACAGCTCTTTTGGGTTCCCACCTGCGAAGCCGGCGGCGCTGATCGATGCTACGCCATCTCTCCTTTTCAACGCCGGACGGCATTGCTGCATCGACGCCAGACAGCATTGAGGCAGTGCCGGAGGTGCAGGTCTCTTCGGATAATTTTCCTCCTACTTTTGAGGAGGCCCTCACTGTTTTCCCTCTGGAAACACCGGTTTTTGGAGGAGGAGGAGAAGAGATACCCTTTATTCACCCCATAAATGACACTGCCCAGCCTCCTCTGGAGGTTAGTTGGCTGACTGAGCTGGGTGAGGTTAGTAGCCTTGAGTTCTCACTATCCTCAGGCCTCTTTTCTCCTCCCGGCCTCGCTACAAAGATAAGCTCCGCCTTTGCAGACCTTCTGAGGCGGGCATCTGTGGTTCTGGAGCTGCAGCTCCCTTCTGTGGAGGTGGCCACTGACCCATTAATTGGTGTGCCTCATCAGGGCCAAACAGGGGTTGAGCCTGTGCTTCCCTACAGCGAAGCCTTATATATTTTGTTGGGATCTTGAGCTAAGCCCACTATGGGGGTCCTCTGTGGATCGGTCTATAGTACATAGACACAATCCTGCCCCCAGGGACCCGGCCTGCCTTCTCGGGAAGCCTACTTCGCTCAGTTTTGTGGTGCAGGCCACTGGAGCCTGGGAGTCCAGGAGTTTTGACACTTATCGTAGGCATATTTTCTCTGTCACCAGTTCAGCCTTGCGGTCAATTAATACCGCTTGTGTTCTGGGCTGATTTTCTCATGCGTTGTGGGATTCGGTCATGCGCTTGCTACCCTCGCTTCCGGATGAGACCCGTAATGATCTTACCCAGATACTCCACGATGGACAACAAGCAACTAAATTACCGATACCACATACTCTGTAGGGCGAGCCATGGCTCTTTCAGTTGCACTCTGCCGTTGTGCCTGGCTACGTAGCTCTGTTTTTTGGAGGCTGTTCATGCCACCTTTGTAGACATGCCCTTCAATGGTGTACATTTGTTCAACACTCAGGCCGATTCCGCATTGCAGCATTTTCGGGACAGTCGGGGTGGAACAGAATCTTAACTCTGTTTTTCTATACCGTCTGCCTCCCTACTTCCTCCTGTACTAGGCTTGTATGGAGGACTTTCCTCTTTGATTTCTTTCACGTATGAACCATTCTTAGTCAGAGCCCATTGTTTTTTTTCTTTTCAAAGTGCTTATTCCACCTACTGGTGGCACCCGGTGAGGTGTTCCTCCCTTCTTCAAGTATTATTATTCTTTCTGAAACTGTTGATGACCGGTTATGGTTCCTTTATTCTGGGATGTGTATTACTATGTGGCCCTGTTGCTACAGTGTTCTTAATTTTTTAAGATGATTTTTCTACCCAAGTTCTTTTTCTATATAGAGTATTTTGCTTCCATTGTGCGGATGCACTGTTACCTTGTGCCCTGTTCTACGGGTCCATCTTCTTTATGCCTTATATGCATTCCTAGATATGTTTCTGGCACTTGAGTATCCCCTATCGAGGTCTTCAATTTATGTACCTCTGGAAGGATAGTGCAGCGAGTTTCTGCCTTGCACCAGTGCCCCCGCCTATTTTTTTTTGTCGGGTGTATCTCTCTTCACCATGGGTCATTCCTTAAACTCTATCTGACATCCTTCTTTCCCTAGCAGAAGCAGTGGGACGAGTGGCATAGTCCTTGTCCTGCGGTATATTGCCAGATCTTGCTCTGTCTGATATCTCTTTTTCGATCTGGTTTGAGACTGTTTGTCTCTAGGCCTTCTGTGTATTGGCCTTAGTTTCAACTTAATCTTCTTATAGACCTAGGTCATTTCTCTACTCTATCAGAGTTTTCACACCTGCTGTTTTCCTTCATGATCATCTATCAACCGCCTGATTGTAGCTCTATCAGTCAATAGCATGGTTTTTATGTTTTGGTTGGCATTATTTTTCTGGGGTGTGTGATGTCCCCACTCCTCTATCCTATATATCTATAATTTTGACAGCTTCGGTCTATGGCCGATGTATGTGTGTAATTATATATATCTTTTTCTTGTGTTGAATTTCTTCAAAGGGCTTATGTACCTGCTTACGTACCTGCACCATTCTGCGTATTCCAGTGGACCTTAACTTGGTTGTTGCATATGCAATTGTTTATCCTTTCCTTTTCTCGGACTTCTACGTTAGATAGTCCCAAAAGGTACCTTTTCTCTAGAAGCGCTTTCTCCGAACAAGAGTGGATTATGCCAATAGTTGTTGTTCTCGCAATACTTCTATTGAAGCATTGATTGATGCTCTCTCTATCGTAGATGTGATCTGAGATTTCTTTTTCCTTGTGTTTCTCAAGGCAGGTTTAGATCACATACTTGTTTTCTACGCCAAGGAGCTCTTGCTCAGTGGCATTGGCTGTTGTCCTTGGTCCTTCAGTCTCGTTCACCCATGGTTCGTATATCATATGGGGAACTGTGTAGTATTTGATTCTATGGAGTGCTGTCTTCTGACACTTCTTTATTCCTCTACTATGGGTAACATTTTCCTCATGCTTTTCAATGCATTACTGACTTCAGTTCCCTACGGGCTTTACCACAGTCTTTCTGGTGAAGTCTGCCTTTCCTCACCTATATTCCTAAGACTGCCCGGTCGCCCTATCTTATTGCAAACTGGCTAGTCCTATTCAGGGATCTTTAGTGGGATCAGTTCGCACACCCTCCAGGGATGGTATTGCTAGGGCATCTGATTCAAAGGTAAGGAATCTGCGGCTAGATGTTTCTATCAGATGAACAAGTTACTTACCTCCGGTAGTGCCTTATCTGGTAGAGACACGATCTAGCTGCATCCTCCCCTTTCTGTGAACTGGTTTCTACTTTTGCCTGCAAGATCCCTTTATGGGCATTCTAATGCCTTTCATTAGGACTTAGTAATTGTTTT
The DNA here is from genome assembly GCA_963921515.1 of Calotriton arnoldi. Lineage (NCBI taxonomy): Eukaryota > Metazoa > Chordata > Amphibia > Caudata > Salamandridae > Calotriton > Calotriton arnoldi. Next base: position 616,454 of record CAWUFW010008066.1, read on the forward strand.
CACATAAAGATGACTCTTTTTGGGCACACTGTTTCCATAGGCAGTTTCTATTAGTGGCTCTGCGTTTTTAGGCATGGAAAATAGTCACGGAAAAACTGGCATCAGCACGTCAAGGGAGGGTTTATATGGACTTTTCAAAGTTGGTCCACGTCGCTACAGAGCTGCTCGATGCCCTCTACCGACACAGAGGTACTGCTGTAAAAAAAAAAAAAAAAATGGGGGATCCAGTATGGCACCTAGGGAAAATTCAAGGGCAATGAATCTGCGGCTAGAGCCAGTCTCTACCAGATAAGGCGTTACCGAATGTAAGTAACTTATTCTTCTGAGGTTAAGTGGGGTGAATACAAGTAGGGTTATATGTGGCACTTTCTATAATTCGCCTATAGTAGTAGACCTCCGTATATGTAGCGGTGTTCTAAAGCAAGGAGGATTCACCCTACCCCCTTAAATGGGATCACAAGGATCACTACAATTATAAACATAAAACCCCTGAGCACACGCTAAGTAATATAACAAATTATGCGAACAGTTAATACACAATGATTATCCTTCATTATCTTTATTTTCTTTCCTCTATTTCCCAGCCAACACGTGTTTCGTCATATAGGGAGTCCCCCACAACTTCTTCAGTGCTGTCTTCTCATAACATATTTGTCAAATCAGTCCTTGTTACCGGTTCTGATTCCGGGCCGGATGTCAACTGTGTAGCGTCTGTTTCCCGTTTCCGTATCATGTGATTAAGAAAATGGCAATCCAGGAATCATAAAATGTCTTATTTGAAGTCCGAAAGTCCTATGCTTCCTGTCCCGCCATTCAAACATTTCATAGATATATTCCCTCTCCACAGTCTCTCTGCGGACACTACAAAATCTGAAAGCGAGTACGCTTGCAGAACCTTGCCACATCTAGGAACCACTCTCACGCTAGTCACACCCCTAAGGTGGGCTACCTGAAGTGAGCAGCTAAAGTAGTGTTTCTCCATCATGTTTTGTGTGAAATAGGGACTTCTGGGTCAGGATTATGCCCACTCCCCACAGGAAGTGGTCATACAGGGGGTGTAGTCGCCCTAGTGGTAGGTAGCCCATTGGCTACTACCATATACTCCCCTAAATGCACCTAAAATGGGTAATCTGAAAGAGACACGTTAGTGACAGATTCCTTACCTTAGAATATCCCCAGGCGTCAGGCTGGATCCGGAAAGTTTTTGCGTAGCAGTACCCGTGCGTGTCGGTAGGCGGCGTCGTGCGGCTCCGCGTCCGTCGTCGTGGTCGCTGGGATGACGTCGCGGGCAATACTTAGACGCCGGCCATGCGCGCTGGCGTCAGTTCTTTATTTTTCCACGCCAGTAAGCGCAGATCCGGATTGAGCAGTGCCCCAGTCATTTTTTGACTGAATCTTTTTTGAGACTTTTTGTCCCAGTTTCCGAGTCGTTTCGACTCCAACGGTGTCAGTAGGGATGCCCGGCTTCAAGCCATGCGAGGTCTGTAATCGCATGATGTCGATTACGGATCCGCACCGAGAGTGTCTCTTCTGCCTGGGGCGCGGCCACGACCCCACGTCGTGCTCCGAGTGTCGGTCCCTCGCCCCGAATGCTTTGCGAGAGCGGTCTCGAAAGCTTCTCGAGGCCCGGCACTCGGCTCCGCGCCGCTCGAGGTCCCGGGAGAGGTCGAGGGGCCGGTCGCGGAGCCGTCGTCATTCGTCGGGGTCAAAGTCTTCGTCCTCAGGTAAGGCGAAGCACAAGAGGTCGAAGAAGCGTCGCTCCAAGACCTCCCCTCGCCGGTCTCACGACTCGGCCAAGGGTCCTGTTGGTACCACTCCGCGGCTCCGGGGGTACTCGAGCAGCCGACGCCGGACTACCCGCCTGTTCCGGGTCCGACGTCGACTCCGGCCGACATCCAAAATGTCTTGTCGGCCATGGCTCGCATCTTCGGGCCTAAGGGTTACCCCGGTGCGCCTTCGGGCCCCCCGGGCCCCAGTGGAGATCCTCCCTCGGCACCACCGGCGGCTCCGGCCCCGGTGTCTCCGGCGCCTCCGCCCCCGCGCCGCAGGACCCCCTCGGATCCAGGCCTGGATCCCGGTCGACGCCGGTTGACCTAACAACACCTCCACCGGCGCCGACCACTCCGGTACCATTCTCGGCGCCGTCCGACGTCCCGGACGACGCCGTCCCCATGTTCTCCCCGGAACCGGACACAGCGGCGAATCGGCGCCGGCCGATGCAGATGGGACCTTTCTTCCCTCATGTCCGCCCTCCATACTTTACACCTGTTTTGGAGGACGAGGAGGACTGGGAGGGGTCGGAGGACCCTCTCACAGCTCAGTGTGAGCCTTATCAGGACTGGGCAGAGGAACTGGGTGATGCCAGTGGCCTGGACACCTCTCCAGGCCTTGGCATGCTGTCTCCTCCTTCCGTGGCTACGGAGGAGGGAGCAAGTTATGCAACAGTGTTGCGTAGGGCGGCCGCGGCCTTGCGCCTCGAGCTCCCTACAGTGGCTGTCAGGACTAACCTCCTGACGGAAGTGCTTCAGCCGGCGGCTACCTCTTCGGAGCCACTGCTGCCGTTCAACGACGCACTTTCTGATGTTCTTTTGGGCACCTGGTCCAGGCCCACCACAGGGGCTCCTGTGGACAGGAACGTAGCCCAACGCCATCGCCTGGCTCCGGGAGACCCCTTGTAACTCTCCCAACACCCCACCCCCGAGAGCTTGGTTGTCCAAGCCTCTACCTCCCAGAGCGCCTTCCCTACGGCTCCGCCGGACAGGGAATCCAAAATACTGGAGCAATTTGGGAAGAAGATGTTTTCTTCCTCCAGTGCTGGCTTGCGGTCCGTGAACACCGCTTGCCTTTTGGGCCGTTATTCCCACTCTCTGTGGGATTCGGTGGCGCAAGTGCTGCCTAAGTGTCCTGAGGAGGTCCAGACACTACTCACCCGTGTTATTGCAGACGGGAGAGACGCGGCAAAGTTCACCATCAGATGTGGCCTTGACACCGCTGACTCGCTGGGCAGATCGCTTGCGACGACAGTGGCGCTGCGTTGTCACGCCTGGCTGAGGACCACTGGTTTCTCGGGCGATGTCCAAAACACCCTTATGGACATGCCCTTTGATGGTATCCGCCTTTTTGGCAATAAGGCAGACAGCGCGCTGGGGCGCTTTAAGGACTCGCGGGCTACGGCCAAGTCCTTGGGCCTCTCCGCTCGCGCCCTCCGCAGCAGTCTGCTTTTCGCTCCTTTCGTGGCCACGGAAGGGGCGCCCAGTCACGTCCATTGCCCAGCCACCGGCCCGCGCAGCAAGCGCCTTCGCGTGGCCGAGGACGTGGCTCCCGCCGAGGCAGGTCGGGTAACCAGCGAGCGGGTCAGGCCACCACCCCTGCCCCGTCCGCGGCCTCCAAGCCCTCCTAGTCCATCCTTTCAGGTCCACAACACGCCAGTCGGGGGCAGGGTCCGCCATCACCTTCCCCACTGGCGTACCATCACATCGGACAGGTGGGTCTTGGACATTGTCCGAAGGGGCTACTCCCTCCCCTTCGAGACTTCCCCCCCAGCCATGCCACCTCAATACCACCGCATGTCGGGGGATCACTTGGTGCTTCTTCAGCAGGAAGTTGCGGCCCTCTTGGCCAAGCGGGCCATCGAGTGCGTTCCGACCCCAGAAGTAGGGCGTGGTTGTTACTCCCACTACTTTCTGGTGCCCAAAAAGGACAAGGAGGACATGCGTCCTATCTTGGACCTCCGGAACGTCAATCGCTTCCTCCGGAAGGAGAAGTTCAAGATGCTCACCCTAGCTCAGGTCTTGACTGCCCTCGACCCTGGAGACTGGATGGTAGCGTTGGACTTGCAGGACGCATATTTTCACATCCCCGTCCTGCCGGCCCACCGGCGTTACCTGCGGTTCACGGTAGGCCACGAGCATTTTCAGTTCATCGTGCTACCCTTTGGCCTTACAAGCGCCCCCACGGGTGTTCACGAAAGTGATGGCGGTGGTCGCAACTCATCTGCGCCGGGCAGGGGTTCAAGGCATTCCTTCCCTCTGTCAAGGGGAAGGTGGTGCAGGTGTTCACAGACAACACCACCGCCATGTGGTACTGCAACAAACAGGGCGGGGTGTGGTCGTGGACCCTATGTCAGGAGGCTCTGCGTCTCTGGACATGGCTGGAACATCAGGGCATATTCCTGATGGTTCAACACCTGGCAGGTTCTCTGAACGCCAGGGCGGACGAACTCAGCCGCAGGTGCATGATGGATCACGGATGGCGTCTTCACTCAGAGGTGGCGCAAGGACTCTTTCTACAGTGGGGAGAGCCTTGGTTAGATCTATTCGCCACCGAAGAGAACGCGCAATGTCATCAGTTCTGCGCGTTGGAATTTCCAAGGCGGCACTCGCTCGGCGACGCTTTTCGTCGTGAGTGGAGTTGCGGTCTGTTGTACGCCTTTCCGCCTATACCACTTCTACCCAGAGTGTTGAAGAAGATTCGGCGCGACCAAGCCCAAGTCATCCTTGTGGCTCTGGACTGGGCTCGAAGAGTTTGGTATCCCGAGCTACTCAGTATGAGCGTCGATCCCCCAATCCGTCTGCCTCTTCGGGAGGATCTTCTGTCGCAGCAGCAGGGGACGGTCCTCCACCCGAACCTGTCCAGTCTCCACCTCCTTGCATGGAGATTGAGCGGCGGCAGTTGATTCCTTTCGACTTGCCTCCCGAAGTTTGTGATGTGATTCTGGCAGCCAGGCGTCCCTCCACTAAGGTGGTATACGCCTCCTGGTGGAACAAGTTTGTGGCATGGTGCACAGCAAAGGCTGTGAATCCCTTTCTGCCCCTCTTTCTGAGGTTCTTCTGTTCCTTCTCTCTCTGGCCCAACAGGGTTCTGCCCTGGGTACCATCAAGGGCTATTTTTGTGCCATTTCGGCCTTCCTCAGGCTGCCTGATCAGCCCTCCCTTTTCAAGTCCCCTGTTGTTAACAGGTTCCTAAAAGGCATTACACACCTCTTCCCTCCTGTTCCGTTTGTGATGCCTCAGTGGGACTTGAACTTGGTTCTTACCTTTTTAATGTGCGCTCCCTTTGAGCCTCTACATAACTGTCCTCTTCGTCTTCTCACTCTGAAGACAGCCTTTCTGGTGGCTATCACCTCCGCTCGGCGGGTGAGTGAGCTCCAGGCTCTTTCTTGCAAGCCCCCCTTTCTGTCTGTCCATCCAGACAAGGTTGTTCTTAGGACGCGTCCGTCCTTCTTGCCAAAGGTGGTTACTGCTTTTCACATTGGGCAGACCATCACTTTGCCCACCTTCTTTCCGCCTCCGCATCCTTCTAGAGAGAAAGAGAGGCTCCACCGTCTGGACCCAAAACGTGCGATTTCTTTTTATCTAAACCGCACACAACAGTTCCGGGTGGACGACCAGCTCTTTGTTGGCTACGTGGGTGCCAAAAAAGGTTGGGCGGTACACAAGCGGACCATCTCCCGCTGGGTTGTCTTGTGTATCAAGGCCTGCTATTCTTTGGCTAAGAAGGAGCCCCCTCTTGGGCTGCATGCCCATTCCACCAGGGCGACAGCCGCCACCACGGCTTTAGGACGTGGTGTCCCATTGCAGGACATTTGTCAGGCAGCTACGTGGGCCTCGCTGCACACGTTTACTAAGCATTACTGCCTTGACAGCCAAGTCCGGACAGACGGCTTCTTTGGCCGTTCTGTTCTCCGAGACTTCCTTGTCTGATCTTTGTTCACAGACCCACCAGGTGTTGGTATTGCTAAGGGTATCTATTCTAAGGTAAGGAATCTGTCACTAACGTGTCTCTTTCAGATGCACAAGTTACTAACTTGTGTAACGATATATCTGCAAGAGACAGTAGTTAGTGACAGATTCCTTACCAACCCACCCATCCTCCCCGTTCTGCAAACTGATTTCTAGGGTTAAGGACATCCCTATCTGAAAGAGACACGTTAGTGACAGATTCCTTACCTTAGAATATCCCCAGGCGTCAGGCTGGATCCGGAAAGTTTTTTGCGTAGCAGTACCCTTGCGCGTCGGTAGGCGGCGTCGTGCGGCTCCGCGTCCGTCGTCGGCGTCGTGATCGCCGGGATGACGTCGCGGGCAGTACTTAGGCGCCGCCCCTGCGCGCTGACGTCAGTTCTTCTTTTTCCGCGCCAGTAAGCGCAGATCCGGGAAGAGCAGTGCCCTAGTCACTTTTTGACTATCTTTTTTGGTGAATTTTTTCACTGTTTCTTCAACGAGTCTTCACGACTCCTAAGGTGTCGTAGGGATGCCCGGCTTTAAGCCCTGCGAGGAATGTGGTCGCATGATGTCGATCACGGACCCGCACCTCGAGTGTCTCTTTTGTCTCGGCCGAGACCACGACACGAAGTCGTGTCCTGACTGCCGGAAACTTCATCCTAAGGCTTTGCGAGAGCGGTCTCGAAAGCTCCTTGAAGTCCGGCATTCGGCTCCGCGCCGCACCAAGCCCCGGTCCCGGGAGAGGTCGAGGGCCGGACGCGGAGTCCCCGCCGTTCGTCGGATTCAAAGTCTTCGCGCTCCTCCGGTAAGTCGAAGCACAAGAAGTCTAAGCGGCGTCATCGCTCTAAGACTTCGCCTCGCCGGTCTCGCGACTCGGCTGAGGTCCCTGTCGGCACCGTCCCCGCGGCCCCGGACGTGCCTGTCGAGTTACCCCCGCAGTACCCGCCCTACCCGGGCTCGGGGCGACTCAGGCCGATATGCAGGAATTCCTGTCGGCCATGGCCCGCCTCTTCGGGCCTCAAGGTCCCTCCGGTGCGCCTCCGGGCCCGCGGGCCCTGATTGGGTTGCTCCGGCGTCGCCGTCGACTCCGGTCCCGGCGTCGCCTGTCCCACCAGCCTTCGTCCCGGCCTCGGCTCCGGTCCCGGCCTCGACCCCGGCTCCGGTGGGGCCGCAACCCCCATCGACGCCGGTTGACCTAACCACGCCTCCGCCCGACGCCGATGTCCCCGGTGCCGTTCCGGCGCCGTCCGGGGCTCCGGGCGGCGTCGTTCCCCGGTTCTCTCCGGGTCCGGACATGGTGCCGGAACGGCGTCGCCCGGCGCCGTATCCGGCGCCGATGAGACCTTGGGTCCCTGATGTCCCTCCTCCTCCATATTTTCAACCTGAGGAGGACCAGGAGAGCTGGGAGGGGTCTGACGACCCTCTCACACAACAGTGCGAGTTTGACCCGGACTGGGTTGAGGAACTTGGGGATGCCAGTGGTCTGGATACCTCCCCTGACTCTGGCATGCTGTCTCCTCCCGTGGCAACGGAGGAGGGGGCTAATTTTGCAACGGTGTTGCGTAGAGCTGCTGGAGCCTTGAATCTCCAGTTGCCTACAGTGGTCGTCAGGTCTAACATCCTGACTGAAGTGCTTCAGCCGGCGGCCTCCTCTTCGGAGACTGTGCTACCGTTCAACGACGCACTGACTGACGTTCTTTTGGGTGCCTGGTCCAAACCCACCACAGGGGCTCCTGTGGATAGGAACGTGGCCCGACGCCATCGCCCTGCTCCGGGCGACCCCCTGTTTCTCTCCCAACACCCCACCCCTGAGAGCTTGGTTGTCCAAGCCTCTGCCTCCCAAACCGCCTTCCCTACCGCCCCTCCGGATAGGGAATCCAAGCGCCTGGATCACTTTGGGAAGAAGGCTTTCTCTTCCTCCAGTGCTGGCTTGCGGTCTGTTAATACCGCTTGCCTCTTGGGCCGATACACCCACTCCCTGTGGGATTCGGTGGCAACTGTTTTGCCGCAGTGTTCTGAGGAGGTCCAGACACTGCTTACCCGCGCCATTGCGGAAGGGCGTGATGCGGCTAAATATACCATCCGCTGTGGCCTTGATACCGCCGACTCGCTGGGCAGATCGCTTGCAACGACGGTGGCGCTGCGTCGCCACGCCTGGCTGAGAACCACTGGTTTTTCGGGAGATGTCCAGAATACTCTCATGGACATGCCCTTTGATGGTGTCGGTCTTTTTGGTTCAAAGGCAGACCATGCGCTGGAGCGTTTCAAGGACTCTCGGGCTACTGCTAAGTCCCTGGGCCTTGCTGTTGTACGCCCTCCGCTCACGTCTGCTTTTCGCCCCTTTCGTGGCCACGGAAGGGGCGCCCAGTCACGTCCGCAGCCCGGCCAACGGCCCGCGCAGCAAGCGCCTTCGCGTGGCCGAGGACGTGGATACCGCCGTGGCGGTTCGGGCAACCAGCGTGCGGGTCAGGCCACCACCTCCAACCCGTCCGCGGCCTCCAAGCCCTCCTAGTCCCTCCTTTCAGGTGCACAGTACGCCAGTCGGGGCAGGGTCCGCCATCACCTTCACCTCTGGCGTCCCATCACCTCGGACAGGTGGGTCTTGGACATTGTCCGAAGGGGCTACTCCCTCCCCTTCGAGACCACCCCCCAGCCATGCCACCTCAATTCCACCGCATGTCAGGGGATCACTTGGCGCTTCTACAGAAGGAAGTCACGGCCCTCTTGGCCAAGAGGGCCATCGAGCATGTTCCGACCCCAGAAGTAGGGCGTGGTTGCTACTCCCACTACTTTCTGGTGCCCGAAAGGACAAGGAGGACATGCGTCCTATCTTGGACCTCCGGAACGTCAATCGCTTCCTCCCGGAAGGAGAAGTTCAAGATGCTCACCCTAGCTCAGGTCTTGACTGCCCTCGACCCTGGAGACTGGTTGGTAGCGTTGGACTTGCAGGACGCCTATTTCCACATCCCCGTCCTGCCGGCCCACCGGCGTTACCTTCGGTTCACGGTAGGCCTCGAGCATTTTCAGTTCACCGTGCTCCCCTTTGGCCTTACCAGTGCCCCTCGGGTGTTCACGAAAGTGATGGCGGTGGTCGCAGCTCATCTGCGCCGGGCAGGGGTTTCAGTCTTCCCCTACCTAGACGACTGGCTGCTGAAGGCGGGCTCGTCCCAGGCAGTCGTCTCCCACCTCCAGACTACGGCCGAACTCCTGCACTCGCTGGGGTTCTCCATCAATGTTCCAAAGTCGCATCTGATTCCTTCTCCACAGCTCCTTTTCATCGGAGCAGTTCTGGACACGACGCAGTTTCGGGCCTATCCTCCCGAACGGCGAGTCCGGGATATTCAGGCTATGATTCCGATCTTTCAGCCTTTATCCTGGGTTTCGGTACGGATGACCCTGAGGCTGCTGGGCCTCATGGCCTCCTGCATCCTGCTGGTCACTCATGCCAGATGGCATATGCGGGCTCTGCAGTGGGACCTGAAGTTCCAGTGGGCGCAGCACCAGGGCGACCTGTCCGATCACGTCCAGATCTCGGAGGGGACTGCAAAACAGTTGCAGTGGTGGCTCTCGAACCGGCAATGGGTCATGGGCAGATCCTCTCCCTTCCCCAGCCAGAGCACACAGTTGTGACGGACGCGTCCCTTCTGGGATGGGGCGGTCACATGGGAGAGGCGGAGATCAGAGGCCTCTGGTCTCCGGCGGAGTCCCGGCTCCATATCAACCTTCTGGAGCTCCGGGCGATCCGACTTGCACTCAAGGCATTCCTTCCCTCTGTCAAAGGGAAGGTAGTGCAGGTGTTCACAGACAACACCACCGCCATGTGGTACTGCAACAAACAAGGCGGGGTGGGGTCGTGGACCCTTTGTCAGGAGGCTCTGCGCCTCTGGACATGGCTGGAACATCAGGGCATGTTCCTGGTGGTTCAACACCTGGCAGGTTCCCTGAACGCCAGGGCGGACGAACTCAGCCGCAGGTGCATGATGGATCACGAATGGCGTCTTCACTCGGAAGTGGCGCAAGGACTCTTTCTACAGTGGGGAGAGCCTTGGTTAGATCTATTCGCCACCGAAGAGAACGCGCAATGTCATCAGTTCTGCGCGTTGGAATTTCCAAGGCGGCACTCGCTCGGCGACGCTTTCGTCACGAGTGGAGTTGCGGTCTCATTGTACGCCTTTCCGCCTATACCACTTCTACCCAGAGTGTTGAAGAAGATTCGGCACGACCGGGCCCAAGTCATTCTTGTGGCTCCGGACTGGGCTCGAAGAGTTTGGTATCCCGAGCTACTCAATATGAGCGTAGATCCCCCGATCCGTCTGCCTCTTCGGGAGGATCTTCTGTCGCAGCAGCAGGGGACGGTCCTCCACCCGAACCTGTCCAGTCTACACCTGCTTGCGTGGAGATTGAGCGGCGGCAGTTGATTCCTTTCGACTTGCCTCCCGAAGTTTGTGATGTGATTCTGGCAGCCAGGCGTCCCTCCACTAAGGTGGTATACGCCTGCAGGTGGAACAAATTTGTGGCATGGTGCACAGCAAAGGCTGTGAATCCCCTTTCTGCCCCTCTTTCTGAGGTCCTTCTGTTCCTTCTCTCTCTGGCCCAACAGGGTTCTGCCCTGGGTACCATCAAGGGTTATCTTTGTGCTATCTCGGCCTTCCTCAGGCTCCCTGATCAGCCCTCCCTTTTCAAGTCCCCTATTGTTAACAGGTTCTTAAAAGGCATTACTCACCTCTTCCCTCCTGTTCCGTTTGTGATGCCTCAGTGGGACTTGAACTTGGTTCTTACCTTTTTAATGTGCGCTCCCTTTGAGCCTCTACATAACTGTCCTCTTCGTCTTCTGACTCTGAAGACAGCCTTTCTGGTGGCCATCACCTCCGCTCGGCGGGTGAGTGAGCTCCAGGCTCTATCTTGCAAACCTCCCTTTCTGTCTGTTCATCCAGACAAGGTTGTTCTTCGGACGCGTCCGTCCTTCTTGCCAAAGGTGGTTACTGCTTTCCACATTGGGCAGACCATCACTTTGCCCACCTTCTTTCCGCCTCCGCATCCTTCCAGAGAGGAAGAGAGGCTCCACCGTCTGGACCCAAAACGTGCGCTCTCTTTCTATATTGACCGCACAAAACACTTCCGGGTGGATGACCAGCTCTTTGTTGGCTACGTGGGCGCCAAAAAGGTTGGGCGGTGCACAAGAGGACCATCTCCCGCTGGGTTACCTTGTGCATCAAGACCTGCTATTCTTTGGCTAAAAGGAGCCTCCTGTTGGGCTGCGTGCCCATTCCACCAGGGCAACGGCTGCTACCACGGCCTTGGGCCGCGGTGTTCCGCTGCCGGTTATCTGTCAGGCAGCTACGTGGGCCTCGCTGCACACGTTTACAAAGCATTACTGCCTTGACAGTCAGGTCCGGAGGGGCGGCTTCTTTGGCCGTTCTGTCCTCCAGGACTTCCTTGTCTGATCTTTGTTCGCAGACCCACCACCGGGGTTGGTATTGCTGGGGTATCTATTCTAAGGTAAGGAATCTGTCACTAACGTGTCTCTTTCAGATGCACAAGTTACTAACTTGTGTAACGATATATCTGTAAGAGACAGTAGTTAGTGACAGATTCCTACCGCCCCACCCATCCTCCCCGTTCTGCGAACTGATTTCTAGGGTTAAGGACATCCCTTTCAGGGCCTAGTATTTTTCAGACACCTATGTCAGCTTCTTGCATGGCTCTGCCTTCCTGGCGCGGAAAGTCGTGTACAGAACTGACGTCAGCGCGCAGGGGCGGCGCCTAATACTGCCCGCGACGTCATCCCGGCGATCACAACGCCGACGACGGACGCGGAGCCGCACGACGCCGCCTACCGACGCGCAAGGGTACTGCTACGCAAAAAACTTTCCGGATCCAGCCTGAGGCCTGGGGATATTCTAAGGTAAGGAATCTGTCACTAACTACTGTCTCTTACAGATATATCGTTACACAAGTTAGTAACTTGTGCTTCAGGGCCCTAGTATTTTTCAGACACCTATGTCAGCTTCTTGCATGGCTCTGCGTTCCTGGCGCGGAAAGTCGTGTACAGAACTGACGTCAGCGCGCAGGGGCGGCGTCTAAGTACTGCCCGCGACGTCATCCCGGCGATCATCATCCCGGCGATCACGACGCCGACGACGGACGCGGAGCTGCACGACGCCGCCTACCGACGCGCAAGGGTACTGCTACGCAAAAACTTTCCGGATCCAGCCTGACGCCTGGGGATATTCTAAGGTAAGGAATCTGTCACTAACTACTGTCTCTTACAGATATATTGTTACACAAGTTAGTAACTTGTGCTTTAGGTGTCCCCCTGATACCAGGTCCTCAGATACCACTACCTGGGAACAGAAGTATGACAAAGTAGAGCCGACCCCACGAGAACTAAGGACCTGCACTGAACTTGGCGCCAAACCCTGCTTGGTTGCTTGTACGTTCAGTTGCAAAGACCCAACTCGTCTTGCAGCTGTACATCTTACCCAACACTTGGAGGACTGCCCAGCACTTTCACAACCATCCAGCATCTCCCTTGGGGTGGAGGAGCCATCCCCCTGCATATACAGGCACCGACCACATCTGCCCGGCTCACCGTGTTGTTGGCCATCGGGCCCAACGAGAGAGCAACACTTCAGGAGGAGTTTTTCGTGGCTCTAAGAGGTCAGCTCCTTCTCTCTGCCGAGGTTCGAGACACTAGATGCTCCAGGAGCTCCCCTGCACCAATACCCTGAGCAGGGGCGGCTCCTCTGCTAAGGCGGAGGAGCGTCGCCCCACTGCCTTTCAGCACTGCAAAAAAAGGAAAATAAAATGATAACGCAAGATTATTATCATTTTATTTTTCTGTGCTGAGGCAGTTTTGCAGGTTGGGCCAGCGCAGGGAGGAGGAGTGGTGGCACTCTCTAAGTGCCCATGACTGTTTGTTCGGCCGGCCAAACAGTCATGCACACTTTGCATGTTCTTCACCCAGGCTGTATTAAATTAAAACCTGGGTGGAGAACATGCCCAGGCTCCCATTCTCTGTCTGAGCGCCGAGCCACGGCGCTCAGACCAATCACAACACTGCATTGCAGCGTTGTGATTGGCTTAGGGAGCCTGGATGCTTCCTGTTAGCAGAGAAGCCAGGAAGAGGACAGAGGCGGCCGGCCAGCAGGTAAGTGATCTTATTTTTTTTACACTGCCCTCCCTGCCCCACTACCAATTCGCGGGAGCCGCCGCCACTGACCCAGAGTACTGGAGCACCTGCACCAGCCAAGGCTTGTTTGTGTCCAGCCCGGACACCACCTCCATAAAGAACCTTCCTGCCCAACAGGGAACTTCAGGACCGATGAGCTCCACGACCAGAGTGGCCCTGCTATTTTATTTTTGCCTCCTCTGCAGAACCGACCGACAACCGTTAGAGCCTTGATCTCCATTGGCCAGCCAAGACATTCTGCACCCGAGCTCCACAGCCCGGGGCCTTGATGCCTGACTGTGTCCCGTTTGCCTAGGTTTCCCCTTGGCCTCATCACGTGAGCCCCCCCTTTAGGTTCACCCGGACTTGCCTCCAAGTCCCTCCTTGCAGCCTGTGTATCTGAAAGAGACACGTTAGTGACAGATTCCTTACCTTAGAATATCCCCAGGCGTCAGGCTGGATCCGGAAAGTTTTTGCGTAGCAGTACGCTTGCGCGTCGGTAGGCGGCGTCGTGCGGCTCCGCGTCCGTCGTCGGCGTCGTGATCGCCGGGATGACGTCGCGGGCAGTACTTAGGCGCCGCCCCTGCGCGCTGACGTCAGTTCTTCTTTTCCGCGCCAGCAAGCGCAGATCCGGGAAGAGCAGTGCCCTAGTCATTTTTTGACTAACTTTTTAGTGAATTTTTCACTGTTTTTCTTCGAATCGACTTCAAGGTGTCGTAGGGATGCCCGGTTTTAAACGTTGCGGCGCCTGTGCTCGGATGATGTCCATCACAGACCCGCATCGGGAGTGTCTCTTCTGCCTCGGCCGAGGCCACGACACGGAGTCGTGTTCCGACTGCCGGGCCCTCAACCCGAAAGCTTTGCGAGAGCGGTCGCGAAAGCTCCTCGAGGCCCGGCATTCTGCTCCGCGCAAGCCCCGGTCGCGTGAGAGGTCCAGGGGTCGATCGCGGAGTCCTCACCGGTCGTCGGCATCGAAGTCTTCTTCGTCCGGTAAGTCCAAGCACAAAAAGTCCAAAAAGCATCGTCGCTCTAGGACTTCGCCTCGCCGGTCTCGCGACTCGGCTGAGGCCCCTCCCGGCACCGTCCCCGGACATGCCTGTGGAGTCGCCCCCGCAATACCCGTCCTTCCCGGGTTCGGGGGCGGATCCGGCCCAGATACAGGAATTCCTGTCGGCCATGGCCCGCCTCTTCGGGCCTCAAGGTCCCTCCGGTGCGCCTTCGGGCCCTGATGGAGTTGCTCCGGCGTCGCCGACGGCTCCGGCCCCGGCGTCGCCCGTGCCTCCAGCCTCGATCCCGGCTCCGCAACCCCATCGACGCCGGTCGACCTAACGACACCTCCGCCGACGCCGATGTCTCCGGTGCCGTTTTCGACGCCGCCTGGGGCTCCGGGCGGCGTCGTCCCCCAGTTCCTTCCGGCTCCGGACATGGACCCGGACCGACGTCGCTCGACACCGGTTCCGGCGCCGATGGGACCTTGGGTCCCAAATGTCCCTCCTCCTCCTTATTTTGAACCAGAGGAGGACCAGGAGGACTGGGAGGGGTCTGATGACCCTCTGACACAACAGTGTCAGTACGATGAGGACTGGACAGAGGGTCTAGGGGATGCCAGTGGTCTGGATACTTCCCCTGACACTGGCATGCTGTCTCCTCCCGTGGCTACGGAGGAGGGAGCCAATTTTGCAACGGTGTTGCGTAGGGCGGCTGGGGCCTTACGTCTCCAACTCCCTACTGTGGCGGTCAAGACTAATATCTTGACAGAGGTGCTTCAGCCGGCAGCTTCCTCTACGGAGACTGTGCTGCCGCTTAACGATGCCCTCACTGACGTTCTTTTGGGCGCCTGGTCCAAGCCCAACACAGGGGCTCCTGTGGATAGGAACGTGTCCCGACGCCATCGCCCAGCTCCGGGCGACCCCCTGTTTCTCTCTGTCCTCCCCACTCCTGAGAGCTTGGTTGTCCAAGCCTCCGCTTCCCAAACCGCCTTCCCTACCGCCCCTCCGGATAGGGAATCCAAACACCTGGATCAATTTGGGAAGAAGGGTTTTTCTTCCTCCAGTGCTGGCTTGCGGTCCATCAACACCGCTTGTCTTTTGGGCCGATATACCCACTCCTTGTGGGATTCGGTGGCGACTGTTTTGCCCCAGTGTTCTGAGGAGGTCCAGACACTGCTTTCCCGCGCCATTGCGGAAGGAAGGGATGCGGCCAAATAAACGATACGATGTGGCCTTGATACCGCCGACTCGCTGGGCAGGTCTATTGCAACGACGGTGGCGCTGCGACGCCACGCCTGGCTGAGCACCACTGGTTTTTCAGGGGATGTCCAGAATACTCTCATGGACATGCCCTTTGACGGAGTCGGTCTTTTTGGGTCCAAAGCAGACCATGCGTTGGAGCGCTTCAAGGACTCACGGGCTACTGCCAAGTCCCTGGGCCTTTCTGCTACACGCCCTCCGCTGACTTCTGCTTTTCGCCCCTATCGTGGCCACGGAAGGGGCGCCCCGTCACGTCAGCAGCCCAGCCACCGGCCCGCGCAGCAGGCGTCTTCGCGTGCCCGAGGACGTGGATTCCGCCGTGGCGGATCGGGCAACCAGCGTGCGGGTCAGGCCACCACCTCCAACCCGTCCGCGGCCTCCAAGCCCTCCTAGTCCCTCCTTTCAGGTGCATAGCACGCCAGTAGAGGCAGGGTCCGCCATCACCTTCCCCACTGGCGTACCATCACCTCGGACAGGTGGGTCTTGGACATTGTCCGAAGGGGCTACTCCCTCCCCTTCGAGACCACCCCCAGCCATGCCACCTCAATTCCACCGCATGTCAGGGGATCACTTGGTACTTCTGCAGAAGGAAGTCACGGCCTTCTTGACCAAGAGGGCCATCGAGCGTGTTCCGACCCCAGAAGTAGGGCGTGGTTGCTACTCCCACTACTTTCTGGTGCCCAAAAGGACAAGGAGGACATGCGTCCTATCTTGGACCTCCGGAACGTCAATCGCTTCCTCCGGAAGGAGAAGTTCAAGATGCTCACCCTAGCTCAGGTCTTGACTGCCCTCCACCCTGGAGACTGGTTGGTAGCGTTGGACTTGCAGGACGCATATTTCCACATCCCCGTCCTGCCGGCCCACCGGCGTTACCTTCGGTTCACGGTAGGCCCCGAGCATTTTCAGTTCACCGTGCTCCCCTTTGGCCTTACCAGTGCCCCTCGGGTGTTCACGAAAGTGATGGCGGTGGTCGCAGCTCATCTGTGCCGGGCAGGGGTTTCAGTCTTCCCCTACCTCGACGACTGGCTGCTGAAGGCGGGCTCGTCCCAGGCAGTCGTCTCCCACCTCCAGACTACGGCCGAACTCCTGCACTCGCTGGGGTTCTCCATCAATGTGCCGAAGTCGCATCTGATTCCTTCTCCACAGCTCCTTTTCATTCGAGCAGTTCTGGACACGACGCAGTTTCGGGCCTATCCTCCCGAACGGCGAGTCCGGGATATTCAGGCTATGATTCCGATCTTTCAGCCTTTATCCTGGGTTTCGGTACGGATGACCCTGAGGCTGCTGGGCCTCATGGCCTCCTGCATCCTGCTGGTCAATCATGCCAGATGGCATATGCGGGCTCTGCAGTGGGACCTGAAGTTCCAGTGGGCGCAGCACCAGGGCAACCTGTCCGATCACGTCCAGATCTCGGAGGGGACTGCAAAACAGTTGCAGTGGTGGTTCTCGAACCGGCAATGGGTCATGGGCAGATCCCTCTCCCTTCCCCAGCCAGAGCACACAGTTGTGACGGACGGCGTCCCTTCTGGGATGGGGCGGTCACATGGGAGAGGCGGAGATCAGAGGCCTCTGGTCTCCGGCGGAGTCCCGGCTCCATATCAACCTTCTGGAGCTCCGGGCGATCCGACTTGCACTCAAGGCATTCCTTCCCTCTGTCAAAGGGAAGGTAGTGCAGGTGTTCACAGACAACACCACCGCCATGTGGTACTGCAACAAACAAGGCGGGGTGGGGTCTTGGACCCTTTGTCAGGAGGCTCTGCGCCTCTGGACATGGCTGGAACATCAGGGCATGTTCCTGATGGTTCAACACCTGGCAGGTTCCCTGAACGCCAGGGCGGACGAACTCAGCCGCAGGTGCATGATGGATCACGAATGGCGTCTTCACTCGGAAGTGGCGCAAGGACTCTTTCTACAGTGGGGAGAGCCTTGGTTAGATCTATTCGCCACCGAAGAGAACGCGCAATGTCATCAGTTCTGCGCGTTGGAATTTCCAAGGCGGCACTCGCTCGGCGGCGCTTTTCGTCGCGAGTGGAGTTGCGGTCTGTTGTACGCCTTTCCGCCTATACCACTTCTACCCAGAGTGTTGAAGAAGATTCGGCACGACCGGGCCCAAGTCATTCTTGTGGCTCCGGACTGGGCTCGAAGAGTTTGGTATCCCGAGCTACTCAATATGAGCGTAGATCCCCCGATCCGTCTGCCTCTTCGGGAGGATCTTCTGTCGCAGCAGCAGGGGACGTTCCTCCACCCGAACCTGTCCAGTCTACACCTGCTTGCGTGGAGATTGAGCGGCGGCAGTTGATTCCTTTCGACTTGCCTCCCGAAGTTTGTGATGTGATTCTGGCAGCCAGGCGTCCCTCCACTAAGGTGGTATACGCCTGCAGGTGGAACAAATTTGTGGCATGGTGCACAGCAAAGGCTGTGAATCCCCTTTCTGCCCCTCTTTCTGAGGTCCTTCTGTTCCTTCTCTCTCTGGCCCAACAGGGTTCTGCCCTGGGTACCATCAAGGGTTATCTTTGTGCTATCTCGGCCTTCCTCAGGCTCCCTGATCAGCCCTCCCTTTTCAAGTCCCCTGTTGTTAACAGGTTCTTAAAAGGCATTACTCACCTCTTCCCTCCTGTTCCGTTTGTGATGCCTCAGTGGGACTTGAACTTGGTTCTTACCTTTTAATGTGCGCTCCCTTTGAGCCTCTACATAACTGTCCTCTTCGTCTTCTGACTCTGAAGACAGCCTTTCTGGTGGCCATCACCTCCGCTCGGCGGGTGAGTGAGCTCCAGGCTCTATCTTGCAAACCTCCCTTTCTGTCTGTTCATCCAGACAAGGTTGTTCTTCGGACGCGTCCATCCTTCTTGCCAAAGGTGGTTACTGCTTTCCACATTGGGCAGACCATCACTTTGCCCACCTTCTTTCCTCCTCCGCATCCTTCCAAAGAGGAAGAGAGGCTCCACCGTCTGGACCCAAAACGTGCGCTCTCCTTCTATATCGACCGCACAAAACACTTCCGGGTGGATGACCAGCTCTTTGTTGGCTACGTGGGCGCCAAAAAGGTCGGGCGGTGCACAAGAGGACCATCTCCCGCTGGGTTACCTTGTGCATCAAGACCTGCTATTCTTTGGCTAAGAAGGAGCCTCCTGTTGGGCTGCGTGCCCATTCCACCAGGGCAACGGCTGCTACCACGGCCTTGGGCCGCGGTGTTCCGCTGCCGGTTATCTGTCAGGCAGCTACGTGGGCCTCGCTGCACACGTTTACAAAGCATTACTGCCTTGACAGTCAGGTCCGGAGGGACGGCTTCTTTGGCCGTTCTGTCCTCCAGGACTTCCTTGTCTGATCTTTGTTCGCAGACCCACCACCGGGGTTGGTATTGCTGGGGTATCTATTCTAAGGTAAGGAATCTGTCACGAACGTGTCTCTTTCAGATGCCCAAGTTACTAACTTGTGTAACGATATATCTGTAAGAGACAGTAGTTAGTGACAGATTCCTTACCGTCCCACCCATCCTCCCCGTTCTGCGAACTGATTTCTAGGGTTAAGGACATCCCTTTCAGGGCCCTAGTATTTTTCAGACACCTATGTCAGCTTCTTGCATGGCTCTGCGTTCCTGGCGCGGAAAGTCGTGTACAGAACTGACGTCAGTGCGCAGGGGCGGCGCCTAAGTACTGCCCGCGACGTCATCCCGGCGATCACGATGCCGACGACGGACGCGGAGCCGCACGCCGCCGCCTACCGACGCGCAAGGGTACTGCTACGCAAAAACTTTCCGGATCCAGCCTGACGCCTGGGGATATTCTAAGGTAAGGAATCTGTCACTAACTACTGTCTCTTACAGATATATCGTTACACAAGTTAGTAACTTGTGCTTCAGGTCCCCATTGACTTCTGCATTGTAGCGCTCGAGGATACCATCCCGAACAGCACCTCTGCACATGGATACCCCAGGGCAAGCAACCCAAAATTGCTGGTGGTTCTTTGGACCTTGGCCCCTAGCACCTTATGTCCAAAAGGGCACCCCCGAACTTCGACTGCAAGTATCCGTTTGCTGTGTATGTGTTTCCTCCTTTAGGATATCATTACTGTGTTTGAGGCTCATACATCAAAAACCGTTATTTGTGTATTTTTACTGTTTTTTTGTGAAATCAGTAATTCCAAAAGTACTTAAGTTATCCTAAAGATCTCGGTGTCGACATTTATATAAGAATCTGTGTAATTCTTATACGTTGGTTTCAGATTTCTTTGTGTGTCTGTGTCAAATGCTTTACACTCCCCTGTGATAAGCCCAAGCTGCTTGACCACTCTACCACAAATAGAGCGATTGGGATTATTAAAGTAAACCACGAGTGTCGTCTTTTCTTTTTAGATTGGCAACACTACATAAAAAAGCCAGCTTCCTACATTTGGTGGATCAGCAGTGGGAGACAAGACTTGTGTTTACTGATAGTACTTGGTCAATTGGCGATTCCACTGAAAAATCCACAATTGACATTAGTTCAAAAATATTTTTTTACCTTTTCAATTTTTGAATTTTTGCTAAATGTTCTAAATTGGAACTGGTAGGGCCTTGTGTTAAGTCCCCCATTCCAGTCCATTGCATTAGACATTTTAAAAAGAGTATTAGTCAGTTAAGCCTTAAAAATCTTTTAGAATATTTTGCACGATTTTCTAAAAAGGTCCCAACTGTACTAAACATGTCTGGCCCAGAAGAGACAGTGGAGGAACTCAACCTGGCCCCTTATCTGCAGCTTAGTATGCAGCAGTTGAGGACTCTCTATAAAGCCAATAAAATTGCTAGTGGCTCAAACCCTTCAAAGGCAAAGCTCTAGGAGGTTCTTGCAGACTTTGATGCAGCCCAGTTGACAAACGATCCTGTCCCCTATGAAGATGAAAATGACTGTAGCAGTGTCAGTCAGTCAGTCAATCAAAAAAGTAACGTTTATTTAGACCGTAGGTCTTTAAACAGCATAAAAACATAAAACTTTGTGAATATTCTAAAATCATTACAAATTCATCAACCAACACCATTATAATAGTCAGATTTCCATATGCTTCCTTTCAAATTTATACAATACTCCATACATAAGTCATAGACACGCCTATATATAAACATAAATATATTAAGAACGATAAAATTCCTATTCTAAAATGTATTTCTAAAAGGTATATATCATGTAAAAGTTATCTAAGATCCATATCCATCATAACTTCTATCCTAACTTTCAACCATCCATTTCCTTTTCCATAAAAAACTTTTTTTCAGCCTTCATATACTTCGCAATGGCTATTGCAATTTCAAGGTTTGGCATATCTGTAAGAAGTTCAATAGCTTGTGCACGCAAACCAGTACCATATTTTAAAAAGATGGGGAGTAAAAACTGTTGCCGCAGAGCTAACAATTTTAGGCAGTCCATTAAAATCAGTAAATTATCACATTTTGTGCCCAACCTGCATGTACATTTGCCATCAGATCGCATCATTTCTGTTTTTATTCTCCCATTAGTCATACCAGGATTAATGCTGATTCTCAATCTTAGTACTAATGATCTAAGCCATTGATTAGATAGTATATCCAAATATAGGGGTACCAGATTTCTTTCACCCAACTATTTATCATGAATTTCCCAGATTCTTTCTTTCTCAGATACTCCATGCCTTCCATCCTAGACAGTTCCTTCCCTAGAGTTCTGAGTTCACTCTTTGTTACTTCTATTTGTAGAGTCTGCTGATCAATTCTCACGTTTAGGTTGTCACAGACAGTATACAGTTTCTTGCTGACCTCTTTGGCCCATTCTAGGTCACTATGCTGAGTCTCGTTCTTAAACCATTATGACACTTGCATGGCTTCTCCTGTCCCCAATCTTTTTCAGAATCGTAATAGGGCCACTTGCACCTGTACATTCCATGAAGTCATACCCAACTCTAATCTAATTGCCTGGATCATAGATGAGCCCGGTAATGACATTAGGGGTTTTATGCATTTCCCTTCCTCGATATCCCAACTGCTTTTACCACTTAAGCAGAGAACTTCTGCTCCATAATGTAGTTGTGGGGGTATCATAGCATTATAGGCCTTTATCAGTGGACTGTGGGACATATCCTTAAAACTGCAGTTACATTTTTTCAGCCCACACACTGATATATGGGCTTTGGCTTTCTGGGCCTCCAGATGCGTGTATCACTTTAGAGACTTGTCAAACCAGACACCGAGGTATTTATACTCATTCACAATTTCCAATTTGGTTGGGCCCAAGTACCAATTAAACCTCTGGTCTCTCTTTCCAAAACTCAGGATTTTGGTTTTATCCATATTTACAGTTAATTGTTTTGTCGCATAATATTCACTAAATGCATTTAACTTCCTCTGTAGGCCCATCTCTGTCTGGTCGAGGATTACTAAGTCATCGGCATACAGTAAACAGGATAGTTGTTTCCCATTCATTTTTGGGCTAGCACTTATCCATTCATGGCTGACTTGAGCATATGTTCGACAGCGCCAGGATACCCTTTGGGCGACAGTGCGCTTTACAAGTGCTTAATACAATACAATACAATACAATACAATATCTACCGACAAGATAGTTGCCAGATCTGCTAAGAATATGGCGAAAAGTAAAGGGGCCAATACACAGCCCTGTCTTAGGCCATTATTATTCGCTATTTTTGGTGTCAAAGCCCCGCCGTATCCTTAATAACCTGGACCCCAGTTCTGACTATGTAACTCCTGAATTACAACCGGAGCCCTTCTGGGATATCATATTTTCCCAAGGTCTCCCAAAGGCATTTCCTATCAACCAGGTCAAAAGTTGCGCGGAAGTCTACAAAGCAGCAATACAACTTTTACTCGCTGCTCCATAGACTTCCGCGCCACCGCCCATAGGGCGAAACAGTGGTCAATCGTAGAGTGTCCCTCCTTAAAGCCTCCTTGTTCCAGCAGCACGATCAACCGCTTTTCCACCCAATCCTTCAATCTGCCTAGGATAATTTTGGCGAAAACCTTCTCACCGACATCCAGCAAATTGATCAATCTGTAATTCTTCGGGGCTTTCCTATATCCCTCCTTATGTATTGGTCTAATTACTGCCCCCCTCCAATTTTTGGGGATATGACCAGACTCTAATATGGCTAAGAACATATGGGATAGGAATTCAGCCCACCAGTTTAACTGTGTCTTTATTATGATAGCAGGGAGGTTGTCGGGTACTGCTGCACAGGTTAATGTTAACTTTCTTATAATATTCTTTACCTTTTCTACTGTAAAGGACATTATTAAATCTTAGACCGCCCCGCCCCAGTGAATTGTTTTGCTTACTACGGACGCTTCACATGTCCCATACAGTTCGCCTAGGTACTCCTCCCATGCTGCTTCTTCCACTACGCAGCTCAAAGCCCCGGGTGGTCTGTCCGGAGGCTTCCTGTATCAGCTTTCAAAACTCTTGTACATTTTTTACTTCGATTGTTTCCAGCAGGTTTTCCCAACATTTTTCTTTAACACTCCTCTCCTGGTTCCTAACTAGCGTTTTATATTCCTTTCTCAATTTAAACAGGTTTGACAGTCTGCCCTGGTCATACCTTATCCTTAGGCTTCTCTCTTCTCTCATTATTAACCTTTTCTTGTTCCTACATTCCAGATTAAACCACCTTATCTGAAAGAAACACATAGTGATAGATTCCTTACCTTAGAATATCCCCAGGCGACAGTCTGGATCCAGAAAGTTTTCGTCAGCAGTACCCCTGCGCGTCGGAAGGTGACGTCGTGCGGCTCCGCGTCCGTCGTAGGCGCCGGGATGACGTCGTTGCAGCTACTTAAATGCCGCCCTCGCGCGCTGAGGTCAGTTCTTTCTTTTTCCGCGCCAGCAATCGCAGATCCGGAGAGAGCGGTACCCCCAGTCTTTTTTGACTGAGTCTTGGGAGATTTTTTGTCTCACCTTTTTGAGTCGATCGACTCCTGGTGCAGTTAGGGATGCCCGGGTTTAAGTCTTGCGAGGACTGTCATCGGATGATGTCGGAGACGGACCCGCACCGCGTGTGTCTCTTCTGCCTGGGGCGCGACCATGACCCCAAGTCGTGCCCCGACTGCCGGTCCATGGCACCGAAGTCTTTGCGGGAGCGGTCCCGAAAGCTGCTTGAAGCTTGGCAGTCGGCTCCGCGCTGTGAAAGGTCCCAGTCCAGAGGGAGGTCGAGGGACCGGTCGCGGAGCCACCACCATCGGAAGTCGTCCGAATCGAAGTCTTCGCACTCGGGGTCAGGTAAGGCGAAGCGCCAAAAGAAGTCGAATAAACCTCATCGTTCCCTGACTTCCCCCTCGCCAGTTGCGCGACTTGGCTAAGGGTGCGGGTGGTGCCACCCCCGCGGCTCCGGCGGAGCCTACGCAGTCGCCGGTGACCTACCCGCCCTTCCCGGGTTCATCGACGACTCCGGCCCAGGTGCAGGAATTCCTGTCCGCTATGGCTCGCCTATTTGGGCCGTCGGGCCCCTCCGGTGCGCCTTCGGGCCTCGCGGGCCCGACTGGGAGTCCTCGCCCTTTGACGCCGGCGGCTCCGGCCACGGCGTCGCCGTTGGCTCCGGCCTCGGCACCGCAGGACTCCCGTGGATCCCGTCGTGGATACCGGTCGACGCCGGTTGACCTCGTGACACCTCCACCGACGTCGACCCCACCGGCACCACGCTTCGCGTCGCGCCGGACGACGTCGTCCCCGGTTTCAGCCCCGAAGTGGAGACGGTGCCGGAACGGTGTCGACCGACGCCGATTCCGACGCCGTTTGGGAATTTGTTTCCCTATCTCCATCCTCCTCCTTTTCTGCCTGTACAACAGCATGAGGAGGAAGGGGAGGACTGGGAGGGGTCTGAGGACCCTCTCGCTGCTCAATGCGAGTATGACCCGGACTGGGCAGAGGAGTTGGGGATGCCAGTGGTCTGGACACCTCTCCGGACCTTGGGATGCTGTCTCCACCTACCGTGGCTACGGAGGAGGGTGCTTCTTTTTCTGTGGTGTTGCATAGGGCAGCCGGGGCTCTCCACCTCGAGCTACCTAATGTGGCTGTCAGGACTAACCTCCTGACGGAAGTGCTTCAGCCAGCAGTTACCTCTGCGGAACCACTGCTGCCCTTTAATGACGCACTTTCGGACGTTCTTTTGGGCTCTTGGTCCAGGCCCAACACAGGGGCTCCTGTGGACAGGAACGTGGCCCGACGCCATCGACCGGCCCCAGGCAACCCCATCTTCCTCTCCCAACACCCCACCCCTGAGAGCTTGGTTCTCCAAGCCTCCGCTTCCCCAAGCGCATTCCCTTCCGCACACACGGACAGGGAATCCAAGAGACTGGAACAGTTTGGGAAAAAGGTTTTTTTCTTCTGCCAGTCTAGGGCTGCGGTCGGTGAACACCACTACCTCTTGGGCCGTTATGCTCACTCTCTGTGGGATACGGTGGCGCAGGTGCTGCCTCAGTGTCCGGAGGAGGCTCGGACACTACTCTCACATGCTATTGCTGAGGGGAGAGATGCAGCCAAGTTAATGATCCGTTGTGGCATTGACACCGCCGACTCGCTGGGCAGGGCGATTTCCACGACAGTGGCGCTCTGCCGCCACGCCTGGCTGAGGACAACTGGCTTCTCGGGGGATGTCCAAAACACTTTGATGGACATGCCCTTTGATGGCATTCGCCTCTTTGTCAACAAGGCAGACAGTGCTTTGGAGAGATTTAAGGACTCACGGGCTACGGCCAAGTCCTTGGGCCTTTCGGCCACACAGCCTCCTCAGCCTTCTGCCTTTCGCTCCTTTCGTGCTCGCGGAAGGGGCAACCCACCACGTTCGCAACAGAGCCACAGGCCGGCGCAACAGTCCATGCGCGGCCGCGGACGTGGGAACCGCTGCGGCGGTTCAGGGGGCCAGCGGGCGGGTCAGTCCACCACCACCACAGCCACCACTGCCTATCAACCTTCCTAGTCCGACCTTTCAGGCCCACCAAACGCCAGTGGGCGGCAGGCTTCGCCATCACCTCCCCCACTGGCGCACCATCATGTCGGACAGGTGGGTTTTACAGATAGTCCGAAGGGGCTACTCCGTCCCGTTCGAGACTACCCCTCCAGCCATGCCACCTCAATACCACCGCATGTCGGGGGATCACTTGGCACTTCTCCAGCAGGAATTTGTGGCCCTCTTGGCCAAGGGGGCCATAGAGCGCGTTCCAACGCCAGAAGTAGGTCGTGGTTGTTATTCCCACTACTTTCTGATTCCAAAGAAGGACAAGGGCCTGCGTCCTATCTTGGATCTTCGGAACGTCAATCTCTTCCTCCGGAAGGAGAAGTTCAAGATGCTCACGCTTGCTCAGGTCTTGTCTGCCCTAGACCCACAAGACTGGATGGTAGTGTTGGACTTGCGGGACGCTTACTTTCATATCCCCGTCCTGCTGGCCCACAGGCGTTACCTGCGGTTCATGGTAGGCCACGAGCATTTTCAGTTCACCGTGCTTCCTTTCGGCCTTACCAGCGCCCCTCGGGTGTTCACGAAAGTGATTGCGGTGGTCGCAGCTCATCCGCACAGATCAGGGGTTTCAGTCTTCCCCTATCTCGACGACTGGTTGTTGAAGGCGGGCTCGCCCCAGGCAGTCGTCTCCCACCTCCAGACTACGGCCGACCTCTTGCATTTGCTGGGGTTCTCCATCAACATGCTGAAGTCGCACCTGATTCCCTCTCAGAAGCTCCTCTTCATCGGAGCAGTTCTGGACAGAGCGCAGTTTCGGGTCTATCCTCCCGAACAGCGAGTCCGGGATATTCGGGCCAGGATTCCGATCTTTCAGCCCTTATCCTGGGTTTCGGTACGGATGACCTTGAGGCTGCTGGGCCTCATGGCCTCCTGCATCCTGCTGGTCAATCATGCCAGATGGCATATGCGGGCTCTGCAGTGGGACCTGAAGTTCCAGTGGGCGCAGCACCAGGGCAACCTGTCCGATCACGTCCAGATCTCGGAGGAGACTGCAAAACAGTTGCAGTGGTGGCTCTCGAACCGGCAATGGGTCAGGGGCAGATCCCTCTCCCTTCCCCAGCCAGAGCACACAGTCGTGACGGACGCGTCCCTTCTGGGATGGGGCGGTCACATGGGAGAGGCGGAGATCAGAGGCCTCTGGTCTCCGGCGGAGTCCCGGCTCCATATCAACATTCTGGAGCTTCGGGCGATCCGACTTGCACTCAAGGCATTCCTTCCCTCTGTCAAAGGGACGGTAGTGCAGGTGTTCACAGACAACACCACCGCCATGTGGTATTGCAACAAACAGGGCGGGGTGGGGTCGTGGACCCTATGTCAGGAGGCTCTGCGCCTCTGGACATGGCTGGAACATCAGGGCATATTCCT
The DNA here is from genome assembly GCA_963921515.1 of Calotriton arnoldi. NCBI lineage: Eukaryota > Metazoa > Chordata > Amphibia > Caudata > Salamandridae > Calotriton > Calotriton arnoldi. The sequence continues at coordinate 642,928 of CAWUFW010008066.1, forward strand.
GATGGTTCAACACCTGGCAGGTTCCCTGAACGCCAGGGCGGACGAACTCAGCCGCAGGTGCATGATGGATCACGAATGGCGTCTTCACTCGGAGGTGGCGCAAGGTCTCTTTCAGCAGTGGGGAGAGCCTTGGTTAGATCTGTTCGCCACCGAAGAGAACGCGCAATGTCAGCAGTTCTGCGCGTTGGAATTTCAAGGCGGCACTCGCTCGGCGACGCTTTTCGTCGCGAGTGGAGTTGCGGTCTGTTGTACGCCTTTCCGCCTATACCACTTCTACCCAGAGTGTTGAAGAAGATTCGGCGCGACCGGGCCCAAGTCATTCTTGTGGCTCCGGACTGGGCTCGAAGAGTTTGGTATCCTGAGCTACTCAGTATGAGCGTCGATCCCCGATCCGTCTGCCTCTTCGGGAGGATCTTCTGTCGCAGCAGCAGGGGACGGTCCTCCACCCGAACCTGTCCAGTCTACACCTGCTTGCGTGGAGATTGAGCGGCGGCAGTTGATTCCTTTCGACTTGCCTCCCGAAGTTTGTGATGTGATTCTGGCAGCCAGGCGTCCCTCCACTAAGATGGTATACGCCTGCAGGTGGAACAAGTTTGTGGCATGGTGCACAGCAAAGGCTGTGAATCCCCTTTCTGCCCCTCTTTCTGAGGTTCTTCTGTTCCTTCTTTCTCTGGCCCAACAGGGTTCTGCCCTGGGTACCATCAAGGGCTATCTTTGTGCGATATCAGCCTTCCTCAGGCTTCCTGATCAGCCCTCCCTTTTCAAGTCCCCTGTGGTTAACAGGTTTCTTAAAGGCATTACACACCTCTTTCCTCCTGTTCCGTTTGTAATGCCTCAGTGGGACTTGAACTTGGTTCTTACCTTCTTAATGTGCGCTCCCTTTGAGCCTCTACATAATTGTCCTCTTCGTCTTCTTACTCTGAAGACAGCATTCCTGGTGGCCATCACCTCTGCTCGGCGGGTGAGTGAGCTCCAGGCTCTTTCATGCAAGCCCCCTTTCTGTCTGTTCATCCAGACAAGGTTGTTCTTCGGACGCGTCCGTCCTTCTTGCCAAAGGTGGTTACTGCCTTCCATATTGGGCAGACCATCACTTTGCCCACCTTCTTTCCGCCTCCGCATCCTTCCAGAGAGGAAGAGAGGCTCCACCGTCTGGACCCAAAACGTGCGCTTTCTTTTTACATCAACCGCACACAACAGTTCCGGGTGGGTGACCAGCTCTTTGTTGGCTACGTGGGTGCCAAAAAAGGTCGGGCGGTACACAAAAGGACCATCTCCCGCTGGGTCACTATGTGTATCAAAGCCTGCTATTCTTTGGCTAAGAAAGAGCCTCCTGTTGGGCTGCGTGCCCATTCCACCAGGACAACGGCGGCTACCACGGCTTTAGGCCGCGGGGTTCCGTTACAGGATATATGTCAGGTAGCTACGTGGGCCTCGCTGCACACGTTTACCAAACATTACTGCCTTGACAGCCAAGTCCGGAGAGACGGCTTCTTTGGCCGTTCTGCTCTCCGGGACTTACTCGTCTGATCTTTGTTCGCAGACCCACCACCGGGGTTGGTATTGCTGGGGTATCTATTCTAAGGTAAGGAATCTGTCACTAACGTGTCTCTTTCAGCTGCACAAGTTACTAACTTGTGTAACGATATATCTGTAAGAGACAGTAGTTAGTGACAGATTCCTACCGCCCCACCCATCCTCCCCGTTCTGCGAACTGATTTCTAGGGTTAAGGACATCCCTTTCAGGGCCCTAGTATTTTTCAGACACCTATGTCAGCTTCTTCCATGGCTCTGCGTTCCTGGCGCGGAAAGTCGTGTACAGAACTGACGTCTGCGCGCAGGGGCGGCGGCTAAGTACTGCCCGCGACGTCATCCCGGCTGTCCAGACGCCGACGACGGACGCGGAGCCGCACGACGCCGCCTACCGACGCGCAAGGGTACTGCTACGCAAAAACTTTCCGGATCCAGCCTGACGCCTGGGGATATTCTAAGGTAAGGAATCTGTCACTAACTACTGTCTCTTACAGATATATCGTTACACAAGTTAGTAACTTGTGCGTTAGTAACTTGTGCTTTGGTGCAAACCAGTCCCTAAACCACTTAACTTAATTCAGGAGTAGAAAAGTAACACCAAGTACGCTGCAAACTATCTTATCCTCTAAACCATGCAGGCCACATAAAGAGGTGGAAACAGTAGGCGCAACATGCTGGGCTTGGAACTGACTCAATAAAACAAGCATTTACAATGCAATAGGTCTCGCAATGACATTGTTTTGAGCTATTGGCATTGTAAATGTTATTTTTATTTTTATTTCCTTTCGTGAAGCATTAATTAAATGGTGTAATGCAAAATGGCAGTAACTATAGTCATGTGCCATTGTCAGATCAGAGACATGAACGTAATGCCCTCTGGTGCAGGGTATGCCACTACAATGGTATGTTCTCGTTTGTAATGATAATTATTTGATACGCTTCCTGTTAGTCAGTTGGTAAGATAGCTCAGTGGGTTAACACGCTGACTGCAAAGATCTGTGAGTTCACGGGCAGGTCACCGATATGAATCCTTCTGGGCTCTCTCTGCATTTTGTCTTACTGCCAAGTTTGAAAAGGTGAGGATTTGAGACAGTCACAGCAGCTTTATTTTACAGCGCTAAGAATGACCAAACGGCAGAATCAAGCGCTGCACAAGATGACAAATGCGGCCATATTAACTCATTAAAACACAAACCTTCATGACATTTGACCTTAGAGGCATTTATGAGTTAAGGCCCTAGGCGTAAAGCATTAACAGTGAACCAAGCTGCACAGGATGAAAAGAACAGGGTTAAGAGGCTGAAAGTGTGACATCAAACATGTTGTCATCCGCACCGTGTGCTCAGCTGTCACACTCGCTCCTGATGGTGGTAATGATGAAATTCGTGCCGCAGCGCTGTCATAGGTGTAAAGTCCCACCTCTGGGTTGCAGTCAAGCTTCTCACTGAGGGGTGCACTGACGTCCACGGCTGCTCCCTGGCTCCCGAGCCTCAGGGCTCCGCGCCCCGGCGCTGCTCCCCAAGTATCACCGATGGACTTAGAGGCAAAGGTAGGGGCAGATGAGGCCACATGGCAGGGGTGTCAGTCTAGAGAGGGGGTGAACAGAAAGGAGAGATGGCCTCGGGGAGGCGGGCAGAGAATGAAACGAGGAGAGAGTCACAAGGAGGGGAAAGAGAGAACGAAAAGCAGGAGAGGGGGAGGGGGGGGGTTAATGGAGGGAAGAAGTGGAAAGAAGAAGGCAGTGATGAGACGGATGGAGAGAGGCCCAAGCAGGGGAGAGAGGCTGCCGAGTGAACCCGAGTGGAGAGGCACCCGGAGGTGGTGGGAGGGTGAGAGGATGCAGACATGGAAGGCAAGGCGAGAAAGACTGAAGGTGGGGGCCGAGAGAGGGTTCTAGAAGAGTTAAAGAGAGGGGCTGGGAGGGGTCCAGTCCATCAGTAACTTTAAAAGTTGGTAGGTAGTCGTAGTTTCGAAGATGTTTTGCCATATCTGTAGTCCCCATTCCCTCTATGCGCCTCTCTTCACCGCCGCTGACCCTAAATATATGTCGTAAAAGCGGCCAGTACACCCACTAAACGTGTCTCCGCGAAATCCCTCTCACCTTTTAATCCACTGCTTGAAGAAGTGGAGTTCAGGCCTCCTTAGCACATCCGTGTTTTGCTGGCAGAGGGTGACATAGGCCAGCAGCTTGGGTCGGCGTGCGCCTGGCTGGGGAGTGCAGTCTCAAGGAGCAGCACGCGCTCACGCAAGGAAGCGACACGAGTACAATAAAAGTTTAGGATGGAGACTAGGGCTTGGGAGCGCAGTGGGTGGTGTAAAGAGACCGTGGGTGATGGCGGGGTTTCTAGGGGGGGTTATGCTCGGAACAGCCGACCTTGGAGGGGGTGGGGTGAGCTGGGTCTCGGCGTGGTTCAGGAGTCATTGGCTCGCAGGGGTGGAATGGCAGCAACGGTCTGGTGGTTTAGGACGGGGGGCAGTGTGCTTGGAGCGGCTGACTTTGAGCGGGGGTGGTATTGGGTTGAGATCTGAAACTTGTTTATGATCCACAGTTAGTCTTACTTTCTTCACAGCAACTTGCATATTTTAACAAGCATTACCGAGGCTGTATTAAACAAGCGGTATACTTCCAGCCCCCGATGCCAGTGTAGTACGCCTCCCTAATCCACTAGCACTCGTCACCTCTCCCTGCCGCCCGTTCCCAGCCGCCTTCTTCCCCAAGCTGCCATCTTGGAGAGTCGGCACGCAAATGTCTCCATGGAGCAGGCCGCGTCCACGGAGCTCTTGGGAAAGCCGAACACAGACACTCCGTGAGCGTGCACATCGGCTGTCCGGGCAAGTGCACATCAGAACGCGCCGTGAGCGTGCACATTTGCTGTCTGGAGATCGCCAGAAAAGACCAGCGTGATGGCGGCCGCATGGGCTGCGAGGTACACCGATCACCCTGTGAGCTCTGGGGACACGCTGCAGGGCATCGCGTGAAGCATGGCGGAACGACGGTAAGGTGGGGGTGGGTGGGGGTTGGCAGGCGCATGGCTGACTGACACTGGAGGGGGTGCAAGTACAGCTGGGGAGTGCGTGCAATGCGGCTGGAGAGGACGGAAGGGGGACAGGAGATGTGCACATCGCGTATTTGTACGTGCGTGTTCACGGTTGCAGTCCGTCCTGCGCGTGCACATCTCCTGTCTCCCTTCCGAAGCAAGTCAGTAACAATAGATCTCGCTAGCGACAGCGCTTTCGCGCTGCGTCGCTAGACGAGACCTATAAATAAGCCCTTCTTATGTCCATTCCTCTAAAATAGAACCCAGGATTCCCAATGATTTATGAGAAAACTGTCCTGCAATCAACTGAGAGGGCTGGCCTGACAAGGCTGAGACTATTTATAGAGAGGATTAATATAGTGAGGGGATCCACGCAGGTAAGATGTAATTCAGGAAGCTTTATTGTAGATAGTTACAAGTTGATAAGATCTTGTCGAGCAGCCCCACCAGGAGCAGCCTGCATGCTGCTCAGCCCATTCTCAACTATCACTTCCAACCTCTCAGGCACCCAACATTCCAAACGCATCATCACTCCAACATTCTATTGAGCACACAGCTCAAACACTGGCTGAGCAGGAGGTGTAAATCACATAACAATAACAAGGGCAGAATACTACATATCCCCTTTCCTTATACAAGAGAAGCACAAGTCCTGTATAGGAATAATTTGTAACGAGAGAGAACCAAGGATGAAATAACTAGGAGAAACTACGATGGAACAGAGTAAATGTCAGAGCAAAGAGAACAAGGAAGGCTGAGCGAAGAGACAGGTGGAAGAAGTCGAGGAGGAAGCAAAGAGCAAGCATACACAAATGGAAAAGACCCAAACTCTCCAACAACGAATACAATAAGGATGCTAAGAAGTGACCGAACAGGAGAGAGCAAAGAGATAGGTGAAAGGAAATGTGGACGAAGCGAAGACTAAATATACACGAATAGAAATGACGCATACTCTCCAACAAGGAGTAAGAAAAGAGAAGAAAACAGAGATAATACGGAGTAAACTACAAGCTCACAGAAAGATATAGACGCACAAAAGACTACCCCCAAACATACCCACTGGCCAGGCAGGCAAGGAAGGAAGGAAGGAGAAGGCACGACGCAAACTGAACACAAGACTGACACCCAGACACCTGAAGAAGAGAGGGCGAGATCTCCTCTTCAACAAGGAAGAAAGAGAAAAACACTACACAGGAGGAAAGGCTAGAGGAAGAGGAAGAATAACAAGCCAAGTGTATAGTTCAGGTTCCAAGGATGAGACAAGATAGAACATCACGAGGATCACTGAACACGTACGAAAACAGAGGAGAAGAATAAAAACAATTGAGTTTGATAAAATTTCCCCCACTTACATAATAACAAAATGAATAAGTGATTAACATTGCAATAAAGACAATGTAAATTGATGTAAACATGACATTTCAAGTAAATGACAGCAGATGGGACTGTGACCCATAATGTGAAAGCCCGTGATAGGACAACCCCCGTGTAGAGGTCACATGTAGTGATTTGTTGTAATGGGACTATAACCCAGGAGACACACCCTGTGTGAGGGTAGAAGTGTAATAGAAGATGGGATAAAACCCATAACCTACCCCTGAGACGTGAGAGAGGTCTGTAATGTAAATGAGACTAAAACCCATGAAACGATAGCCCGTGTAAGGACAATCCCTGTGAAGGGGTTGCATAATGTGAAATGTGTTAATGGGGAAAAAAAACATATGACACACAGTGTGAGGGTAAAAGTGTAATAGAAAATGGGACTGAAACCCAATAACCTTCCCCTAGACGTAAGGGTGGGTAGCTTGTGTAAATGGGACTGAGACCCATGCAAAGGTGCCCTGTGTAAGGGAGAAAACCGTATATAGCCCGTGTAGGCACGTGTATGAGCAAATGGGGCTGGAACCCATTGCCCTCCCTGTGTAGGGAAAAGATAAAGTGTAAAACGTACACATGTAAAATGAACAATGAACCCAATGAAGGTATGTACCCAGAGTCCATAAAGGCAAAAAGTAGCCCATGTAGACAAATGTGGTATGAGAGAATGGGAAAGTGACCCATTCCTATCCCTAGTGTAAGGGATAATAGATGAGAAATGTAAAGCATGCAAAAGGAGAAATGTCGCCATACAAATTATTGCCAAATCTCTCAGGCATAAAGATAAGATGGAAACGCCTTCATATATTGTGTAAATATAACCATGTTAGCTATACTGTAAATACAGGCGAGAACAAAATTTGCTAAGGAACGGAAGAATAATGAGACATACTGGCAGTCAAAGTTTTGGATTTGCATGACCCCGCAATCCTGTGTTACACGTCTCGGATCCTGAGCAGACAAACTTGCCTGTTGCCGAAAGTGGTGTGCGTGTCACCGAAAACAGACAGGCACGCGATTAAGCCAAATCTCTTCCCAACAGCTGGCATGGAATAGTTTTGTGGGTAAAACATCTTGGAGAAGAAAGTAGTGTGTGGGACCAATATGAGTGGCATAAAATGTCTACCTTGGGCCTACATAATCTCTCCGTCTTTTCCTTAACATGGCAAAGGGCATAGACGTAACTTTACATAATGTCTTAGTAAAAGAAACATGGCGGCACGTAGAGAGCGCTGTGCCGGGTGGCTCCCAGTGCGTTAGTGTGCCAAACTGTGTCACTCAGCCAGTTCTGACGTGGTGAAATGCCTGACGTAACAGAGGATCTTCGAGGAAAACAGCACGGCTACTAGGATGAGGTAAAATGCACGCGCACAAGTTTTGCAGTTGATGCAGCTGTAGTAGTTGCAGCTGTTGTCACTACTGTTTTTACAGCTGTTAACGGCCACTGTTAAAGTAAAGTTCATCAAAAGATGAGGAGAGCCAAACATTTCGAGCAACTCACCGCAGTGTATTTCTTCCACAAACGGCCCGATCCAGCTGGCAGTGAAGAGACCGCAAAATACGTAGTAAATGCAGTAAATGTCCCAGAGACCGTAATTCACTCTCTGAAGGGAGCATAATGGCTTAGAATGATGCGTTGCTCACAAACGTCAGTCACAATATATTGTATTGTATTGTAATTGCATTTGTATAGCGCTTACTACCCCTGACGAGGCGTCGAAGCGCTTTTTTGGCGAGTAGCACGCTACTCCGGGACCCATAGAGGATTAGTGTTGAATTAGTATAGTGAAACATGCAAGTAAATTTTAAGTGGTGGATATGTTAGTCAGTTATTTGGATTCGGAAGGATAGCAGAAGGATAGAAGAGGAAAGAAGGTTTGTATTTATATAGCGCTTCTAACCCCTGATGGGGTGTTGAATCGCTTTTCTGGCGAGTAGCAGGCTACTCCGGAACCCATAAAGGATTAGTGTTGAAAATTAGTATAGTGAAATATGAAGTAATTTGAGTGGTGGATATGTTAGTCAGTTATTTGGATTGAGAAGGGTTAGGGAGGGGTAAAAAAGGAAAAAAGGTTTGCATTTATATAGCGCTTGTAACCCTGATGAGGTGTTGAAACGCTTTGTTGGCGAGTAGCACGCTCTTCTGGAACCCATAAAGGATTAGTGGTGAATTAGTATAGTGGAATATGGAATTAGAGAAGTGAACATGCTAGTCTGTTATTTTGATTGAAAAGGATAGTGGAGGGATAGAAGAGTGAAGGATTTCTTTTTTTAGGTCATAGCAGTAGGAGGAGGCTTTTGGATGAGTAAAAAGGGTTTTTGGAGGGGAAGAGTCAGAGGGAAGAGTTTAGAAAGGTTTGTTTTGGGGGATCGGTACAGTAAAGGAGGTGTCAGAAGATGCAAGGAGGGGTAGAGTAGGAGAGAGTCATGAAAGGGTTATTTTGGGGAACATAGTAGTGGTATGGCGTTTGGGATAAATGAGAGAGTGGGTGTAGAGGATATAATGATAGATGTATAGGGTGAGATAGGGTAGTGAATTGGAAAGAGTAGTAGAAAGAAGTTTGAGATGAGTCAGAAAGTTGGGCTAGAAGATATATTGAGGGAAGTATAGGCTGAGAAATAGGGTAGTGCATTGGAAATGCTAAATTAGAAGAAAGTGATAAATATATAGATCCATAAGTACATTGAAAGTATATAGATACATAAAGGAGGTAAGTATATGCAGATTAAAGATATTGATAGAGGTAGCGGATGAGAAATAGGGTAGTGCTTTGGATATGCTTTTTCAGGAGAAAAGTAACAGACACATAGATCCAAGTACATGGAGGTACATAGATGCTCAATGGAAGCAAGTACATGTAGACCAACGAAGATTTTTTTTTCTTTTGTTTTTATAACAACATAATTATTGTACATATATACAAAGCAATACACGAAGATAGGCACATATCTATAGTGAAAATCAATGCTTATGTACAGAGGGACAAATGCATAGGGTGGGTATTAATGAATGGGAAAATGGGCAGCATTCCTGGCCCTGGTCCCGACCAGTTTCGAACAGGCTCAAACAGGCACTCACCCTTGTTCTCTCCACCCTTGGCTGAGACGCCCAGGCTGAGATGCCCTAAGCCTTGGCCGTTTATAGCCCTAGTAATCAGGTGACCCCTTCAGTCAATGGTAACCCTAGCCCTAACACTATCCAATCACAACACTAGCCCTAAAATCTAGAACCAATAGGAGACCAGGACCTTACAGCCAATCTTAGCCCTAGTCCAAGCACCCAATCAGTTCAAAAACCCTGATCTCTACGTCCAATAGAGACCCTAGCCCTACCAGTAGTCCCAACCCAAGTCCAAGCACCCAATGGCACAGGAAGCCCTAGTCCCTACTTCCAATAGAAAGCCTAACCCTACTCTTAGTCCCACACCTAGTCCAGCAACCAATCACACCAGAAGCCCTAATCGCTACTTCCAATTAAAGGCCTAACCATAGCCCCACCCTAGTCCCAACAACCAATAACACAGGAAGCCCTAGTCCCTACTTCCAATAGAAATACTAACCCTAGCCCTAGTCCCAACCCTACATTGATTGAATCACAGACCCAGAAACCAATCGGAACCCTCAAATACCCAACCAAGGAGGACACTAACCCTAATCCAATAGAAACATCAGATACAACCACCAATCAGTGTACACATGTACCAAACAATATCAGACTATATAAGGTCCCAGCTACCTCAGACAAGGTTTGCTGGCCAGGGAGTTGGAAGCTGCTTCTCTATTCAGAAATCTCCTAAGAGACAGTCCGGCTCAATCCACACTTTGGACTTCTGCAGGTAAGGCCCCAACAAACTTGTCCTCTAACAACACTATTTGTATAAAACTTTACTCCCTCTCCTGGCCAAAAAATGAAGTGCACAGTCCCTATTAAACACAGTTTAAACAGCTTACAGCACATTACTGCTGTCTCAGAAGGGAAGGGGGGGCTGGTTTCACTGACTTGTTAACACAAGATGGTCACTGGGGGTGCACTGCTTAACATACAAATCTTAGCACAGAGCAAAGGAGACATTTGGAGGGAAAAAACTGATAGTCACAGGGAATGAGAGGGAAAAACTACAGAGTTTGGACTGCAAATCCCACAATTCAACAGGTTAAATGGAAGCAGTCACAGGCAGGAAAAAACACAAGTTTAAACACAAAAACATGGGATAAATTATGCAATCACTGGCAGGTTAAAACTACAATTTTAAACTGTAACAACCACAGGCAAAGACAGTTAAAGAAATTTAAAAAGAAAAAATAAGATGCTGCAATGACAGGTAGGGAAAATCGTTTTTTAAACTTTTTTAGGAAAGAGACAGCACTAGTCTGCCTCCTTACCACTTCCTGGACTCTGCTCACTGCAATCTGGGGCACAGGTAGGCTGCAACTCAGACAAACCCTAAGTCAGCATGAATGGAAAACAATGAGAAAATTCTCTTCATGTGAAACAAAAATGACATGTGAACATCTTGTAAAAAATACCTCCCTTGAGAGACATCAACTTGTAAGAAACAGATGCGCATCTCCCAAACGGCGGGGCACTGTATTTGAACTCTTAGAGGGGGAAATAACTGTAGTTTTGAGGAAAGTAGCCAGCAGTAAACCGTACAGTAGACAGGATACAATTGCGCTGTGACACTTGCTGTTAAAGTTTGTGGGAAGAGGAAGAAGTTCTTCCCATCATGTTGTACAGCAACATAGTGGAGGACTTGATGACGGAATCACTGGTAGAAAGATTAAAAGTCCAAATTACGTAGTGTAGAAGTGCACAAGAACACACAGCGTAGGCAGCAACATGACTAAATTACATGCCGCATTGTAGTTGTATTTCCACAAGGTCGTAAAGTGTGTCAAGCATGTACCCTATAAGAGGCAAATGTAAAGAGAACAAATGGGACTAGAACCCATTGTCATCCCTGAGTAGGGAAACGTAAAGTGTAGAACGTACCCCTATGAAAGGGAAAAAGAACCCCTGTAGGTGAGTACCAGGAGAACATGTACGTAAAATGTGTAACCCACAAACCCTCCCAAACAATCCCAAGGAGGATAATATAAGAGATAGACATTTTCTTCCTGTAATGTGTCACAAGCCAAAACATGTATGCAAATGGTGAAACAGCAGGCATAATTACAAAAGGCTACAATACGAATCACAACAGCGTTTCATTTGGTAACTGATAGTGTAGAGTTAAAGGTGTGCGTGTCACCGTAATCCTGTGACACACACCAACGTTCATAAATGAATTAACTTAGCAGGGTTAGCAGACAGCTAAGCTGGTCACGTTACTCCAACGTGGACTGGCAAAAACGAACGTGGATGATGAATTCGGTGGAGAAAACCTACATTATTTCAAACCGATGTCGAAGTAATTGAGCCAGAAGGGGGTCGCAGAATAACCACAGTCACGAAGTTTACTTTCTGAAATACACCGCACGTTTTGCAAAGTAAATATGTTCATGTACATCGTGAGTGCACAGTTCGAGCTGAAATCTGGAGCCAGTCCTACCTTTAACACAAACTCGGGTATTGGCCAGAAAAGATCCGAAGCTGCTGCTCCAAGGAAGAGCCTGCGTTCCAAAGCAAGGATGGAGCAGACAACAGTCGTTGACAAGATCCTGAATTGAAGAAAGGATGAAGCTCCGACACTGCGCTGCACCGGAGGGCAAAGCAAAAGAGATATTCATCCAAGATCTGCATGTTGCGTGCAGCTGCCAACCGCAAGATGGCGGCACGCACGATGCGCATCGCCGGGTGGCTTCCAGCGCGCTTTTGCGTTAAACGGTGTCCTTCAGCAAGCGCAGGCATGTGAAAATCCTCGTGAAGACAAGCGCGTCACAAAGGGTCCTTCAGCAACGCCGCGCGACTCCAATAAAAAGGTAAGGCGCGCGCACTCCCTTTGAAAATTTGAACATGAGGTCAGCTGCTAAAACCGTTAAAGCGGCACAACTGATGTCCCTAAACTGTGGTTGCTGACAGAAAAAAAACCGACAAAACTTACCACAGCGTTTGTCTAATACATACAGCACGAACCGGTGTCAATAAGGAGACCGCGAAAGGCATGGTAAAAGCTGAACAGGTCCCAGTGATAGTAACGCTCAAAATGTCATCCGCATTCTAAGAAAGTGGCTCTGTATATACTGAACCAAAGTAAGGTTCAGTGTGCACAGAGTCCACAGTCCCCAGAGGTTTGGCAGAGGCTAAAGTTAGATATAACCTTACTCTCTAAAGTGGCAGCTTGGTCGAGCAGTAAGGCAGTATCAGAGGACAGTGTAAAGCATTGGTTGTACACACTCAGTCAGCAAATGAAGCCACACACTCAAGAACTGAACTCTAGGCCAATTGTTTTGTATATAAAAATATAGTTGTTTTATTTTAGAACCAACAATAGGTGTCAAAATATACTTTCTCAGAATGAGATGCTTTAGTTAAATACTGTTCAATAGGCAATAGACTTTTGAATGCAATAGTTACAATTGTTGCAATAGGCAACACAATTTCAAACACAATTATACATTGAGCTCAATGGGAATTTCTGGTTAAATTCAATAGATTACTTTTTGGATTACTTTTTCTTACCACAGGACTGGATCCTAGATTCAGTCCTGGGACATCTCCTGTAAGCAGTTGAGTAAAAACGTTTTGGTTACAGTTGTGATTTTTAAGGGATATTATTGTATTTCAAAAGTGGGCACTTAGAAACTTTTTCACATAGAATCACCAATGTTATCCTATGGGAGGAAATTCACTTAGCAGGTAAGTAGTGTGATCTTTACTTTTTCTTACTCCGTGTTGGATCCTGGATCCAGCACTGGTGCATCTCCTGTAAACAATTGAAAGAATGCGTTTATGTCACACAGGCAATTTTTAACGAATATTTGTAAGTTTGCAAAATCGACACTTAGAAACTTTTTCAGCAAAAACCAGGCAATGTTATCCTATGGAAGGAAATTCAAGTTACCGGTAAGTACAGTTATGATTACTTTTCAGGGTCAGTGCTGGGCACCAAGATCCAGCACTGGGATCTCTCCTGATAACAGGTGAGTAAATTCGTTTTCGTAATTCGGCTGATTTTAGATGAATATTTTAAAGTTTCAAAACTCCACACTTTGAAGAATTTCCAAGTGAAACCAGTCAATGTTACCCTATGGAAGAAAAGTGAGTTATCGGCTTTTGGGTAAGTACTCGACTGGCAGAGTTAAGGTTCTGGGCATAGACTCAGGGGTCCCCCAGGGTCAGGTAAGTACAGTTGTTACACCCTCAGCGGCACAGGGGCGGCCGGGTGCAGAGTGAGTAGGCCCAATGTTATCCTATGGCAGGCAGGGGGCCTTGGGTTGGTGGCTGCTGGCAGGCAGGCCACTCGGCTGTGGGAGCAAAGCTCCTGGTCACTTACTCAGGGCAAGTGGGGAAGTCGAACAGGGTCGTGGGTGCACCCTCAGCGGCACTGGGGCGGCCGGGTGCAGTGGGATTTTGGGCCGTCGGGCGCCCAATGGTTTTCAATGGAAAAGCTGCGTGACGAACAAAGGCTCGGGGACGGTGATTCTTCAGGTGCGACCACCACTTCGAGAGGTAAGTTGGGAAGCTGTAGGAAGGGTAGGCACCCAGGAGTTGGTCACAGGAGGCCGTGGGGCGTCGGGTGCAGGGGTGTCTTTGGCGTCTGAAATCTTACCCTCGGCTGGTCGCGGTTGGAGGGGGCCCAGGTTCTGAGGCTGCAGGCGTCGTCAGGATCGTCGAGGAGGGTCCTTGGGTGCTGGATTCTGGGTCACAGTCGCCGGGGGGACGTCCTCGTGGTCTTTGTCCACTCAGGCACAGGCCGGGCTCGGCGGGTGCAGAGTGTGCTGGATTCGCGGTTCCTGGCTGGCACCAGGGGTAGGTTACTTGCTTTTGAGCAGTACCACTGCTCGTGGGAGTCCCAGGTAGTTAGAGTCACAAGGCAGTCAGGTCCTCCGGGGTTCTTGAGGTTGCTGACCACTGGAGACGCCGGGGTTTAGCAGGAGCAGGTTCGAGGGTCGACAGGCCGGTAGGGCTGTGGCCAAATCAGTTGGTGTCTTCCTCTTGTTAGCAGCTGCACGGCAGGTCTTCTTGTTTCTTGATCTTCTTTCTTGTTTCGGAATCTGGTTCTAAGGAAGGAAGGTTCAGGGTGCCCCTAAATTCTAGATTTAGGGGCGTTGCCGGTAGGTAAAGGGCAGGGACCAATGGGTCCCTGCCCTGAGGTGGGTACACCCCCTATCCTGCCACTCTCCTGTGGGAGGGGGGCAGGAGCCTAGTCCTGATTGGGCAGGGCTCCCCATCTTCAAGATGGCGAGAGCCCGGAGATGTGCTTTACCTCGCCTCCCCCACCTGAGGGGTGGGGTTGGCAGAGGGTGGCACACCCCCTTTCCTCCCTTGGTGTTTCCCGCCAGGATGGGGGGACGAACCGGTGGGGACCAGTTGCTGAGTACAGCAAGTGGTCTGGGGAAGCTCACAAAGGCGGAATGCCTTTGAAGCTTCCCCCTGCCCATCCTGGGGGAGGAGGCCTAGCACTTCGCCCAGGACGTGCATTGTTGCATGCCCGGGAGAGCGGATGGTTCTCTACCCAGGGGTCCAGCAACATGTCTGCTGTGTGGCAGCCTAGGCAGCCCCTCAGACAAGACGTGGATTGTAGGTTAGGTTCAGGGGGCAACTCTAAGTTGCCCTCTGTCGTGCATTTTACAGTAAATCCCACACTGGCATCAGTGTGGGTTTACTGCGCTAAGAAGTTTGATACCAAACTTCTCAGTCTTCAGTGCAGCCATCATGGTGCTGTGGAGTTCGTGCTGACGACCTCCCAGCACCATATACTCGGAATGGCAGCACTGCACTTACAGTGCCCAGGAATGGACCTCGGTACTGTAGGGGCACAGGGCTCATGCACCTGTACCCTCACCACTGGCATAGGGCACCCAGCTAGAGGGGTGATTGAGGTATGCCAGGGCAGTGGGGTTGTGGGCATGGCACACAGGGATGTGTGCCATGTCGACTCTCTGTTTTGTTCTGCACCAAGACACTCAGCCTGCAAGGGCAGTGTGTGTGTGTCAGGGTACAGGGCCTCCAAGGGTGGCACAATAAGTGCTGCAGCCCTTAGAGGCCTTCTCTGGTCACAGTGCCCTGGGTACCTAGGGTACCATTTACCAGGGGCTTACCTGTGGCCAGAGAGGCCAATTGTGTTTAGGCTGTCATGCAGTTTTAGGGAAGGAACACAGGCCCTGGGCACCTGATTTGGCAGGAGCCCAGGGCACACTCAGTCAAAGTACATCAGCAATTCAGCAAAAAGTGGGGGGCATACCATGCAAGAAAGATGGCACTTTCTCACACGCATTATAAACCATACGTCCATGCCATGACAGACAGTTACTCACGAATTTTCCATAAGAGACAAATCCAATTGTGAAGTACGGAGTGAAGAATTACACTGGTTCTAATCTTGAGGTGAACATAGACGCATGTCCGTCTTGTAAAATGCTTCAACTGCAAAACTTTACAATAGTAAGACCCCATCACAGTCAAAAGGATGCTAAAACTTCGCAACAGAGTGTTCTCCGGCCCAGATGGCCAGGCGAACTTGAGTTCACGCATGTTGACGCAGCATTTAAGTTCACTGACCTCCAACAACACCTTTTTGGCTCTCTGGGGCTACGAGACACCAGTCCACCGTAGAATAATGGTGGCAAGTTGTTGCCAGATGAAAACACTAAATTGTAGACTAGATTCAATTGCGCTGCGTCCGTTGCTGTGGAAGATTTTGGGAAAAAGCCATTCTTCCCATCCAAACAGTATGTTGGTGAGCTTGATGACAGAATTACTGCTTGTAAAATTCAAAGTCCATAGAAAGTAATCCTGATGAGCACAGCACCCCAGGGCTAGGGCTGTCAGATGGTGATGACACTGGTGGGGCTGAGAGGTGTAGTGCATCATCATAAGTTGTTTCTTGTTGTTTTCAGTGCATTCAGAGAAAGACTTCTTTCTTCTTTGATTACGTCTTTGTTTTTCTGTGATGAACTTCCTTGTATATCCTTTTGATTTTTCTTCTCCTGTGGATACCTCCTCATGTACTTTGTGTTGATTGCCACTGTAGTCTATGTAGATTGCGCCATCTCCAGGTCCGCCTTTGTTCGCCAGGTTCCTGAGATTCGCTTGATCCACGTAGGTACGTCACCAACTCGTCGCCAAATTAATGTAGTGAGGGGATCCACGCAGGTAAGATGTAATTCAGGAAGCTTTATTGTAGATAGTTACAAGTTGATAAGATCTTGTCGAGCAGCCCCACCAGGAGCAGCCTGGATGCTGCTCAGCCCATTCTCAACTATCACTTCCAACCTCTCAGGCACCCAACATTCCAAACACATCATCACTCCAACATTCTATTGAGCACACAGCACAAACACTGGCTGAGCAGGAGGTGTAAATCACATAACAATAACAAGGGCAGAATACTACAGTATATTTCTTTTTTAATCTTAGAGCAGTACAAATAACAAGGGGTAGTGCTTTATTACCAATTGGTCCATTAACTGTTTCCTTCATGTTTGGTAATAAAATAGGATATACATTAAGCCATAAATTTGGATTAGTATTTATATCACTTGTTGTAACAGACTGCAAAAAAATATCTGATTTAATTTGCCTGGATTTATTGTTAGTCCGTGATGTGCACCAGACCCAAATTTACAGTTTTGGGTGGGGTTTTTCTTCCCTCCTCTTGAAGTGCATCCTTAAGGAAGCAAGATGCCTGTGTGATGCAACACCCTCTAAATGCAGCATTATCTAGAATTCACCTTTATCAGTTTGTTTTTACTGTAATGCTCACATCTAGTATGTGCGGTTATTCACTCCACTGCTGCCATTGTGTAATTGATGTACACCACAGTTATATCACACATACTGTACTTGATAAAATAGATTCTTGACATCCGTTCTAGCTGTGGAAAATTGTGAAGACCACAAGCAAACTTTAAACACCTGGTATGGACATTTATTTATTTATTTGCAGTTTTATATAGCGCTGGCTAGACCCGGAGGTATCAGAGCGCTTTACATAAGGGAGAACATGAACAACGCACAAGTTGCATAAAAAATTATAAAAACATCAATGTCCAACACTTGAGAAGTGAAGAGGAGCAAGGGATAATAACAGGTAAACGTGGCAAAGAGGAGGGGGGGGGATCGGGAATAAGGCAGACGGTCGTAGGAAAAAGAACAAGGCCAGCAGACCGGCATCCACTAGGAAGCACCCGGGGTCAGTCCATCCCACCGGGCCCGAATAAAGGCAGACCAATTAGAGTCAGGTGTAGAGCCCACAGGAGGATTTTGGTCGCGGAACAGTAACGTAGAGGGACGGATTCGCACGTCGTTCCGAGGACAGGAAGACCACCGGGAAGGCCAACAGATGGGGTAAAATGGCCGCCTCGCACCCACCCTCTCCGACCGATAGGAAGCAGGCGAAAAGCGGAGGGGGAGCAAGAGATGGTCTTTGCAGTCAACCGCTGGGCAAGGACCAAGCCGCCGAAATCAGTAAGATGGGCGAGATAGGCTGCAAACGGTGCTCCCGTAGAAGAACCTCCACTTCCAAGATGGAGAATTCCGTTAGTGATCGCCAGTCCCAAAAAAAGAATAACCTCAGCTGTTCAAAAGTAGAAGTGGAGACCCCTAGTACCCCAAATGACTCACCGGAGGGGGAGAGGCAGTCCCAACTCCTGGACCACAAGGGGGTGAGAAAGGCTGAAGACTGGAACTCAGAGCTCACTCCCGCTCCGACCGGGGAAAATCATCTCGGGGACATGCCGACAGTATGCAAATACTCAGAACAGGACATGATTACTCTATCTAATATGATCAAATATGAAGTGACAATAGGCTTACTGATAGTATTGCTAGGCTGCATGAAACAAATACTGGAAGCAATTAAAAGGTTAACAGCATTGACCCTACTGCTAGCAAAATGGAGAACTGCAATGACTTGGTTCAATGTCAATACCGCCCTCCAACCCCAATTAATTCACTGAATGAGACATTGAGCTACTTGTGACGATAGAGCCAAAATGTTTGCTACACTGTAACCACTAACTTCCAGACCTAGTGACATCTGGGTGCTGCTAATATCCTGCCGAACAGGGAGGCGGCAAACAGAAACTCCTCCTGAAACACCACAACAGTCCACGAGAAGCGTAGAGGCACAAGGGCCGTCCTGTATAGAACCATCCGAATTTAATGCTAATTAGTAAACATCAGGTTTTACTCCTTGTCAATACAGGCACCACTCAACATAATAGCTTATTATGTAGGACCACAATTCTTAATTTTATAATAATAATTATGTTTGCTGATATAGGATGAAAATGCGATGCATGTTAAAAAGAGAGATTTAAGGGTCGAGTTATCGAGAGTTGATTTGCAATTTACAATAGCTGGCTATCTATTCCATTGATAATAATGAATGTTAGTTGATATGAATAATTGTATTTTTAAAAAAATTCAAAACCAGAGTGTTGCTGAAAAATAATTTAGATCATAATTTTTCATGTTGGCATTTGAGATGATTGGTTTTAAACAAAGATGTTCAAGTTGGTTTGTTTAATATATCTTGTACTGTTGTGTGAATCTTCAGGAAAAGTATGGTTGGTGTTAATCACGTATTTGGTTTCTTTATTAATTTATTAATAATAAAATAAGATTCCTACTCTTAAGAAAAAGCACAATGGAGATTGTTTCTGGTTGTTTCTGGATAATTAAGGTGTAGGTTCTTCCTCCTGTTAACTCATTATTCCTGAGAAGTATAGTGGTCTGCGACTAATGTTTGATCGTCGGATCTTCAGAATTTGAAAATGTTTTTGAAATGAGATGATTTCAAGATGCTTGCTTTGCTAAATGTTCCGCAGTCTCTTCAAGTTCAGAATTGGTTTGCTTCTCTGATGTGTACTTTAATATCCCTATTGTGGCAGAGTGTAGAATATAACTCTGGTTTAAAGGTCGAACCACATTCATGTACAGTTGAAGGTTTACAGCATTGAACCGATACGACCGCAGTAGCGAATCGGATTGACTTGGTTCCAAGGTCAATACTCCCCTCCAACACTAATTAAGTCACTGGATCAGAGACTGAGCTACTTGTAACGATAGAAGCTAAATCTTTGCTACACTACAACCACTGGCCACCAGTGCTGCTAAGATCCTACCTAACTGGGAGTTGAAGGTACTTACCTTTGGTTGTCGCCAGAATCTAGAGGGTTCACAAAAGATATCAATTGTGGCTTAACTTAATCGGCTGTGCTATTCGCTTGCACCTAGCTAGTTTACTGGTTATCGAGAATGCCTTAGTCTGAGGTTTTTCTTTGCAGTCTTTCTAGTAAGTCTCCCAGTTACATGAACTAAGGTTTCCTGTGAGTGGGAGAAGTCACATCCTATACCTTGTCAATCCATTACTTCATAGGCACAATCTTGGGTCATAATGATTCTCAAGGCGTTGCTGCCTCTGAGCAGGTTGGTGGACAGTTTCTGAAATAGTTACCAGTTTTCACAAGTCCCATCATCAAATTGCAGGTTGTTGTTTTTCTGGCTGAGCTAATGGCGTTTTGCATTGCTCTGAAACCTTTGGCGTGCCTCAAGATGTTGCAATTAGAGTGATGCCTGAATAAAATGTGGAATCTAAGGGCAGATTTCCTGAGCAGAATGTCCTGTCCAAATCACAAATAGGAACATCTGAAGCTACTAGACCAACTTTTTTATTATTGTGGCACTCTTTACCAGGAACAGGAAGTTCTGTTAATTTCGTTCTCTTGTGTATCTCCGAGGGTTAATGTGAGGAAATGGGGTGTATTATATGGTGTGGTTGTGCGACCTCACTGTTTAATACACTTACTAACTTCTTTAGAACCAGTAGGTATCATTTGTTAAATCCTCTCCCTCAACACTGGGTAGCTGTGGCTCTGAGCAGCAAGGCTTACACAAAGGAACAGGTGTAAAGCAGTTAAATAGTACCAAAACAATTAAACAAAACACTGAAGAAATCCGACTCCAGTTTATAAAACTAGACTGTATATCTGAAAGAAACACATAGTGATAGATTCCTTACCTTAGAATATCCCCAGGCGTCAGACTGGATCCGGAAAGTTTTCGTCAGCAGTACCCCTGCGCGTCGGTAGGTGGCGTCGTGCGGCTCCGCGTCAGTCGGCGTCGTGGTCGCCGAGATGCCGTCGCGGGTACTACTTAGACGCTGCCCACGCATGCTGACGTCAGTTCTTTCTTTTTCCGCGCCAGCAAGCGCAGATCCGGAGAGAGCGGTACCCCAGTCAATTTTTTACTGAGTTTTTTGAGATTTTTGTCTCAGCTTTTTGAGTCGATCGACTCCTGGTGCAGCAGGGATGCCCAGGTTTAAATCTTGCGAGGACTGTCATCGCATGATGTCGGTGACGGACCCGCACCGCGTGGGTCTCTTCTGCCTGGGGCGCGACCACGACCCCAAGTCGTGCCCCGACTGCCGGGCCATGGCGCCGAAGACTTTGCGGGAGCGGTCCCGAAAGTTGCTGGAAGCCCGGCAGTCGGCTCCGCGCCGTGAGAGGTCCCGGTCCAGAGGGAGGTCGAGGGACCGGTCGCGGAGCCGTCCTCATCGGAAGTCGTCCGAATCAAAGTCTTCGCACTCGGGGTCAGGTAAAGCGAAGCACAAAAAGAAGTCGAAGAAACGTCCTCATTCTTTGACTTCCCCTCGCCGGTCGCGCGACGCGGCTGAGGGAGCGGGTGGTGCCACCCCCGCGGCTCCGGCGGAGCCTACGCGACTCCGGCCCAGGTACAGAAATTCCTGTCCGCTATGGCTCGCCTATTTGGGCCGTCGGGCCCCGCGGGCCCGACTGGGAGTCCTCGCCCTTTGATGCCGGTGGCTCTGGCCCCGGCGTCGGCTCCGGCCTCGGCACCGCAGGACTCCCATGGATTCCGTCGTGGATCCCGGTCGACGCCGGTTGACCTAGTAACACCTCCACCGACCTCGACCCCACCGGCACCACATTGGACGTCGCCCGGCGCGCCGGACGACGTCGGCCCCAGTTTCAGCCCCGACGTGGATACGGAGCCGGAACGGTGTCGACCGATGCCGATTCCGACGCCGTTTGGGAATCTGTTTCCCTATATCCATCCTCCTCCTTTTCAACAGCAGGAGGAGGAAGGGGAGGACTGGGAGGGGTCTGAGGACCCTCTCACAGCTCAATGTGAGTATAACCCGGACTGGGCTGAAGAGCTGGGGGACGCCAGTGGTCTGGACACCTCTCCAGACCTTGGCATGATGTCTCCTCCTACCGTGGCTATGGAGGAGGGCGCTAGTTTTTCTGTGGTGTTGCGTGAGGCCTGCTGGGGCACTCCGCCTGCAGCTACCTACTGTGGCCGTCAGGACTAACCTCCTGACAGAAGTGCTTCAGCCAGCAGTTTCCTCTGCGGAGCCACTGCTGCCCTTTAATGAAGCACTGTCTGACGTTCTTCTGGGCTCCTGGTCCAGGCCCAGCACAGGGGCTCCTGTGGACATGAACGTGGCCCGACGCCATCTCCCGACCCCCTTTTCCTCTCCCAACACCCCACCCCTGAGAGCTTGGTTGTCCAAGCCTCTGCTTCCCCTAGCGCATTCCCTTCCGCACCCCCGGATAGGGAATCCAAGAGGCTGGAACAGTACGGGAAGAAGATTTTTTCTTCCGCCAGCCTAGCGCTGCGGGCTGTGAACACTGCATGCCTCTTGGGCCGTTATTCACACTCCTTGTGGGATACGGTAGCGCAGGTGCTGCCTAGCTGTCCGGAGGAGGCCCGGACAGCACTCTCTCAGGCTGTTGCTGAAGGGAGAGATGCAGCCAAGTTCACAATACGTTGTGGCCTTGACACCGCCGACTCGCTAGGCAGGGCGATTTCCACGACAGTGGCGCTCCGCAGCCACGCCTGGCTGAGGACAACTGGCTTTTCGGGGGATGTCCAGAACACTTTGATAAACATCCCCTACGATGGCATTCGCCTCTTTGTCAATAAGGCAGACAGTGCTTTGGAGCGCTTTAAGGACTCACGGGCTACGGCCAAGTCCTTGGGCCTTTCGGCCACGCGCCCTCCTCCACCTTCTGCCTTTCGTGCTTGCGGAAGGGGCAACCCACCACGTTCGCAACAGAGCCACAGGCCAGCGCAACAGTCCACGCGCGGCCGCGGACGTGGGAACCGCCGCAGCGGTTTAGGGGGCCAGCGGCAGGGTCAGTCCACCTCCACCCCCGCCACCACTGCCTCCAAACCTTCCTAGTCCGACCTTTCAGGCCAATCAAACGCCAGTGGGTGGCAGGCTTCGCCATCACCTCCCCCACTGGCGCACCATCACGTCGGACAGGTGGGTTTTACAGATAGTCCGAAGGGGCTACTCCCTCCCCTTCGAGACTACCCCTCCAGCCATGCCACCTCAGTACCACCGCGTATCGGGGGATAACTTGGCACTACTCCAGCAGGAAGTTGCGGCCCTCTTGGCCAAGGGGGCCATAGAGCGCGTTCCTATGCCAGAAGTAGGTCGTGGTTGTTATTCCCACTACTTTCTGATTCCAAAGAAGGGCAAGGGCCTGCGTCCCATCTTGGACCTTCGGGACGTCAATCTCTTCCTCCGGATGGAGAAGTTCAAGATGCTCACACTTGCTCAGGTCTTGTCTGCTCTAGACCCACAAGACTGGCTGGTAGTGTTGGACTTGCAGCATGCTTACTTTCATATTCCCATCCTGCCGGCCCACCAGCGTTACCTCCGGTTCACGGTAACCCACGAGCATTTTCAGTTCACCGTGCTCCCTTTTGGCCTTACCAGCGCCCCTCGGGTGTTCACGAAAGTGATGGCGGTGGTCGCAGCTCATCTGCGCAGATCAGGGGTTTCAGTCTTCTCCTATCTCGATGACTGGTTGCTGAAGGCGGGCTCGCCCCAGACAGTCTCCCACCTCCAGACTACGGCCGACCTCCTGCATTTGCTGGGGTTCTCCATCAACGTGCCGAAGTCACACCTGATCCCCTCTCAGAAGCTCCTCTTCATCGGAGCGGTTCTGGACACGGCGCGGTTTCGGGTTTATCCTCCCGAACAGCGAGTACGGGATATTCGGGCTATGATTCCAATCTTTCAGCCCTTATCCTGGGTTTTCGTCAGGATGACCCTGAGGCTGCTGGGCCTCATGGCATCCTGCTGATCAATCATGCCAGGTGGCATATGCGGGCTCTGCAGTGGGACCTGAAGTTCCAGTGGGCGCAGCATCAGGAAAACCTGTCCGACTACGTCCAGATCTCGGAGGACACTGCACAACTCTTGCAGTGGTGGCTTACGAACCAACATTGGGTCAGCGGCAGATCCCTCTCCCTTCCCCAACCGGAGTACACAGTGGTGACGAACGCGTCCCTCCTGGGATGGGGCGGCCACATGGGAGAGGCGGAGATCAGAGGCCTCTGGTCTCCGGCGGAGTCCAGGCTCCATATCAACATTCTGGAGCTTTGGGCCATCCGACTTGCACTGAAGGCATTCCTTCCCTCTGTCAAGGGGAGAGTAGTGCAGGTGTTCACAGACAGCACCACCGCCATGTGGTACTGCAACAAACAAGGCGGGGTGGGGTCGTGGACCCTCTGTCAGGAGGCTCTGCGTCTCTGGACATGGCTGGAACATCAGGGCATGTCCTTGGTGGTTCAACACCTGGCAGGTTCTCTCGAACGCCAGGGCGGACGAACTCAGCCGCAGGTGCATGCTCGATCACGAATGGCGTCTTCACTCGGAGGTGGTGCAAGGTCTTTTTCAGCAGTGGGGAGAGCCTTGGTTAGATCTATTCGCCACCGAAGAGAACGCGCAATGTCATCAGTTCTGCGCGTTGCAATTTCCAAGGCGGCACTCGCTCGGTGACGCTTTTCGTTGCGAGTGGAGTTGCGGTCTGTTGTACGCCTTTCCGCCTATACCACTTCTGCCCAGAGTGCTGAAGAAGATCAGGCGCGACCGGGCACAAGTCATCCTTGTGGCCCCGGACTGGGCTCGAAGAGTATGGTATCCCGAGCTACTCAGTATGAGCATCGATCCTCCGATCAGACTGCCTCTTCGGGAGGATCTTCTGTCGCAGCAGCAGGGGACGGTCCTCCACCCGAACCTGTCCAGCCTCCACCTCTTTGCGTGGAGATTGAGCGGCGGCAGTTGATTCCTTTCGACTTGCCTCCTGAAGTATGTGATGTCATTCTGGCAGCCAGGCGTCCCTCTACTAAAGTGGTATACGCCTGCAGGTGGAACAAGTTTGTGGCATGGTGCACAGCAAAGGCTGTGGATCCCCTTTCTGCCCCTCTTTCTGAGGTCCTACTGTTCCTTCTCTCTTTGGCCCGGCAGGGCTCTGCTCTGGGCACTATCTGCAATTTTAGCCTTTCTCAGGCTACCTGATCAGCCCTCTCTTTTCAAGTCCCCTGTTGGAAATAGATTTCTCAAACGCATTACTCACCTTTTCCCTCCTATTCCGTTTGTGATGCCACAGTGGGACTTGAATCTGGTTCTTACATACTTGATTTGCGCTCCCTTTGAGCCTCTTCACAACTGTCCTCTTCGTCTCTTGACATTGAAGACTGCCTTCCTGGTGGCCATCACCTCCGCTGGGCGGTCAGTGAGCTTATTGTAAGCCTCCTTTCCTTTCAGTCCATCCGGACAAAGTGGTGCTCAGGCCCCGTCCTTCCTTTTTGCCAAAAGTGGTTACGGCCCTTCACATTGGGCAGACTATTACCTTGCCCACCTTCTTTCCGCCTCCGCATCCTTCCAGAGAGGAAGAGAGGCTCCACTGTCTGGACCCAAAACGTGCGCTCTCATTTTATCTCAACCGCACACAGCAGTTCCGGGTGGATGACCAGCTCTTTGTTGGCACCAAGAAAGGTCGGGCGGTACACAAGAGAACTATCTCCCGCTGGGTTGTCTTGTGTATCAAAGCCTGTTACTCTTTGGCTAAAAAAGAACCTCCGGTGGGGCTGCGTGCTCATTCCACCAGAGCTACTGCAGCCACTACTACATTGGGACGTGGTGTCCCCCTGCAAGACATCTGTCAGGCAGCCACGTGGGCCTCGCTGCACACGTTTACCAAGCATTATTGCCTGGACAGCCAAGTCCGGAGAGACGGCTTCTTTGGCCGTTCTGTTCTCCGTGACTTTCTGGTGTGATCTTGGTTCGCAGACCCACCACCTTGGTTGGTATTGCTGGGGTATCTATTCTAAGGTAAGGAATCTATCACTATGTGTTTCTTTCAGATGAACAAGTTACTTACCTTCGGTAACGATATATCTGTAAGAAACATTAGTAGTGATAGATTCCTTACCGCCCCACCCATCCTCCCCGCTCTGCGAACTGATTTCTAGGGTTAAGGTCATCCCTTTCAGGGCCCTAGTTTCAATGCACCAGTGGTCAGTATCTTGCATGGCTCTGCGTTCCTGGCGCGGAAAGTCGTGTACAGAACTGACAGCGCGCGTGGGCAGCGTCTAAGTAGCGCCAGCGACGTCATCTCGGTGACCACGACGCCAACGACGGACGCGGAGCCGCACGACGCCACCTACCGACGCGCAGGGGTACTGCTGGCAGCTTTCCGGATCCAGTCTGACGCCTGGGGATATTCTAAGGTAAGGAATCTATCACTACTAATGTTTCTTACAAATATATCGTTACTGAAGGTAAGTAACTTGTTCATCTGAAAGAGACACGTTAGTGACAGATTTCTTACCTTAGAATATCCCCAGGCGTCAGACTGGATCTGGAAAGTTTTTTGCGTAGCAGTACCCTTGCGCGTCGGTAGGCGGCGTCGTGCGGCTCCGCGTCTGTCGTCGGCGTCGTGATCGCCGGGATGACGTCGCGGGCAGTACTTTGACGCCGCCCCTGTGCGCTGACGTCAGTTCTTCTTTTTCCGCGCCAGTAAGCGCAGATCCGGGAAGAGCAGTGCCCTAGTCAATTTTTGACTACATTT
This sequence comes from Calotriton arnoldi, assembly GCA_963921515.1. NCBI lineage: Eukaryota > Metazoa > Chordata > Amphibia > Caudata > Salamandridae > Calotriton > Calotriton arnoldi. The sequence continues at coordinate 668,871 of CAWUFW010008066.1, forward strand.
TTGGTGAATTTTTCATTGTTTCTTTTCGAGTCTTCATCGACTCCTAGGTGTCGTAGGGATGCCCGGCTTCAAGCCATGCGACGCCTGTGGTCGAATGATGTCAATCACAGACCCGCATCTAGAGTGTCTCTACTGTCTCGGCCGAGACCACGACACGAAGTCGTGTCCTGACTGCCGGAAACTTCACCCGAAGGCTTTGCAAGAGCGGTCTCGAAAGCTACTCGAGGTCCGGCAGTCGGCTCCGCGCCGCACCAAGCCCCGGTCCCGGGAGAGGTCGAGGGGCCGGTCGCGGAGTCCAAGTCTTCGCGCTCCTCGGGTAAGTCGAAGCACAAAAGTCTAGAAGCATCATCGCTCTAAGACTTCGCCTCGCCGGTCTCGCGACTCGGCTGAGGCCCCTGTCGGCACCGTCCCCGCCCCCACGGCCCCGGATGTGCCTGTGGAGCCGCCCCCGCATTACCCGTCCTTTCCGGGTTCGGGGGCGACTCCGGCCGAAATACAGGAATTCCTGTCGGCCATGGCCCGCCTCTTCGGGCCTCAAGGTCCCTCCGCTGCGCCTTCGGGCCCCATGGGCCCTGATGGGGTTGCTCCGGCGTCGCCGCCGACTCCGGTCCCGGCGCTGCCTGTCCCGCCAGCCTTCATCCCGGCCTCGGCTCCGGCCCCGGCTCCGGTGGTACCGCAACCCCCATCGACGCCGGTTGACCTAACCACGCCTCCGCCGACGCCGATGTCCCCGGTGCCGTTCCTGACGCCGTCCGGGGCTCCGGACGGCGTCGTTCCCCGGTTCGCTCTGGACATGGAGCCGGACCGACGTCGCTCGACTCCGGCGCCGATGAGACCTTGGGTCCCAAATGTCCCTCCTCCTCCATATTTTGAACCAGAGGAGGACCAGGAGAGCTGGGAGGGGTCGGAAGACCCTCTCACACAACAGTGTGAGTATGATCAGGACTGGGCTGAGGAACTTGGGGATGCCAGTGGTCTAGACACTTCCCTGACACTGGCATGCTGTCTCCTCCCGTGGCTACGGAGGAGGAGCTAATTTCACAACGGTGTTGCGTAGAGCAGCTGGAGCCTTGCACCTCCAATTGCCTACTGTGGCTGTCAGGACTAATCTCCTGACGGAAGTGCTTCAGCCGGCAGCTTCCTCCACGGAGACTGTGCTGCCGTTTAATGATGCACTCACTGACGTTCTTTTGGGCGCCTAGTCCAAGCCCACCACAGGGGCTCCTGTGGATAGGAACGTGGCCCGACGCCATCGCCCTGCTCCGGGTGACCCCTTGTTTCTCTCCCAACATCCCACCCCGAGAGCTTGGTTGTCCAAGCCTCTGCCTCCCAAACCGCCTTCCCTACCGCCCCTCCGGATAGGGAATCCAAACGCCTGGACCAATTTGGGAAGAAGGCTTTTCTTCCTCCAGTGCTGGCTTGCGGTCCGTCAACACCGCTTGCCTTTTGGGCCGATATACCCACTCCCTGTGGGATTCGGTGGCAGCTGTTTTGCCACAGTGTTCTGAGGAGGTCCAGACACTGCTTACCCGCGCCATTGCGGAAGGAAGAGATGCGGCTAAATACACCATACGTTGTGGCCTTGATACCGCCGACTCGCTGGGCAGATCGCTTGCAACGACGGTGGCGCTACGTCGCCACGCCTGGCTGAGAACAACTGGTTTCTCGGGTGATGTCCAGAATACACTCATGGACATGCCCTTTGATGGAGTCGGTCTTTTGGTTCCAAAGCAGACCATGCGCTGGAGCGTTTTAAGGACTCGCAGGCTACTGCCAAGTCCCTGGGCCTTTCTGTTGTGCGCCCTCCGCTAACCTCTGCTTTTCGCCCCTTTCGTGGCCACGGAAGGGGCGCCCAATCACGTCAGCTGCCCAGCCACCGGCCCGCGCAGCAAGCGTCTTCGCGTGGCCGAGGACGTGGATACCGCCGTGGTGGTTCGGGCAACCAGCGTGCGGGTCAGGCCACCACCTCCAACCCGTCCGCGGCCTCCAAGCCCTCCTAGTCCCTCCTTTCAGGTGCACAGCACGCCAGAAGGGGGCAGGGTCCGCCATCACCTTCACCACGGGCGTCCCATCACCTCGGACAGGTGGGTCTTGGACATTGTCCGAAGGGGCTACTCCCTCCCCTTCGAGACCACCCCCCCAGCCATGCCACCTCAATTCCACCGCATGTCAGGGGATCACTTGGTACTTCTGCAGAAGGAAGTCACGGCCCTCTTGGCCAAGAGGGCCGTCAAGCATGTTCCGACCCCAGAAGTAGGACGTGGTTGCTACTCCCACTACTTTCTGGTGCCCAAAAAGGACAAGGAGGACATGCGTCCTATCTTGGACCTCCGGAACGTCAATCGCTTCCTCCGGAAGGAGAAGTTCAAGATGCTCACCCTAGCTCAGGTCTTGACTGCCCTCAACCCTGGAGACTGGTTGGTAGCGTTGGACTTGCAGGACGCTTATTTCCACATCCCCGTCCTGCCGGCCCACTGGCGTTACCTTCGGTTCACGGTAGGCCTCGAGCATTTTCAGTTCACTGTGCTCCCCTTTGGCCTTACAAGTGCCCCTCGGGTGTTCACGAAAGTGATGGCGGTGGTCGCAGCTCATCTGCGCCGGGCAGGGGTTCCAGTCTTCCCCTACCTCGACGACTGGCTGCTGAAGGCGGGCTCGTCCCAGGCAGTCGTCTCCCACCTCCAGACTACGGCCGAACTCCTGCACTCGCTAGGGTTCTCCATCAATGTGCCGAAGTTGCATCTGATTCCTTCTCCACAGCTCCTTTTCATCGGAGCAGTTCTGGACACGACGCAGTTTCGGGCCTATCCTCCCGAACGGCGAGTCCGGGATATTCAGGCTATGATTCCAATCTTTCAGCCTTTATCCTGGGTTTCGGTACGGATGACCCTGAGGCTGCTGGGCCTCATGGCCTCCTGCATCCTGCTGGTCGATCATGCCAGATGGCATATGCGGGCTCTGCAGTGGGACCTGAAGTTCCAGTGGGCGCAGCACCAGGGCAACCTGTCCGATCACGTCCAGATCTCGGAGGGGCTGCAAAACAGTTGCAGTGGTGGCTCTCGAACCGGCAATGGGTCATGGGCAGATCCCTCTCCCTTCCCCAGCCAAAGCACACAGTTGTGACGGACGTGTCCCTTCTGGGATGGGGCGGTCACATGGGAGAGGCGGAGATCAGAGGCCTCTGGTCTCCGGCGGAGTCCCGGCTCCATATCAACTTTCTGGAGCTCCGGGCGATCCGACTTGCACTCAAGGCATTCCTTCCCTCTGTCAAAGGGAAGGTAGTGCAGGTGTTCACAGACAACACCACCGCCATGTGGTACTGCAACAAACAAGGCGGGGTGGGGTCGTGGACCCTCTGTCAGGAGCCTCTGCGCCTCTGGACATGGCTGGAACATCAGGGCATGTTCCTGATGGTTCAACACCTGGCAGGTTCCCTGAACGCCAGGGCGGACGAACTCAGCCGCAGGTGCATGATGGATCACGAATGGCGTCTTCACTCGGAAGTGGCGCAAGGTCTCTTTCTGCAGTGGGGAGAGCCTTGGTTAGATCTATTCGCCACCGAAGAGAACGCGCAATGTCATCAGTTCTGCGCGTTGGAATTTCCAAGGCGGCACTCGCTCGGCGACGCTTTTCGTCGCGAGTGGAGTTCCGGTCTGTTGTACGCCTTTCCGCCTATACCACTTCTACCCAGAGTGTTGAAGAAGATTCGGCGCGACCGGTCCCAAGTCATCCTTGTGGCTCCGGACTGGGCTCGAAGAGGTTGGTATCCCGAGCTACTCAGTATGAGCGTAGATCCCCCGATCCGTCTGCCTCTTCGGGAGGATCTTCTGTCGCAGCAGCAGGGGACGGTCCTCCACCCGAACCTGTCCAGCCTCCACCTGCTTGCGTGGAGATTGAGCGGCAGCAGTTTATTCCTTTCGACTTGCCTCCCGAAGTTTGTGATGTGATTCTGGCAGCCAGGCGTCCCTCCACTAAGGTCGTATACGCCTGCAGGTGGAACAAGTTTGTGGCATGGTGCACAGCAAAGGCTGTGAATCCCCTCTCTGCCCCTCTTTCTGAGGTTCTTCTGTTCCTTCTTTCACAGGCCCAACAGGGTTCTGCCCTGGGTACCATCAAGGGCTATCTTTGTGCCATTTCGGCCTTCCTCAGGCTTCCTGATCAGCCCTCCCTTTTCAAGTCCCCTGTTGTTAACAGATTCCTTAAAGGCATTACACACCTCTTCCCTCCTGTTCCGTTTGTGATGCCTCAGTGGGACTTGAACTTGGTTCTTACCTTTTAATGTGCGCTCCCTTTGAGCCTCTACATAACTGTCCTCTTCGTCTTCTGACTCTGAAGACAGCCTTTCTGGTGGCCATCACCTCCGCTCGGCGGGTGAGTGAGCTCCAGGCTCTATCATGCAAACCTCCCTTTCTGTCTGTCCATCCAGACAAGGTTGTTCTTAGGATGCGTCCGTCCTTCTTGCCAAAGGTGGTTACTGCCTTCCACATTGGGCAGACCATCAATTTGCCCACTTTCTTTCCGCCTCCGCATCCTTCCAGAGAGGAAGAGAGGCTCCACCGTCTGGACCCAAAACGTGCGCTTTCCTTTTATATCAACCGCACACAACACTTCCGGGTGGATGACCAGCTCTTTGTTGGCTACGTGGGCGCCAAAAAAGGTCGGGCGGTGCACAAGAGAACCATCTCCCGCTGGGTAACCTTGTGTATCAAAGCCTGCTATTCTTTGGCTAAGAAGGAGCCTCCTGTTGGGCTGCGTGCCCATTCCACCAGGGCAACGGCTGCTACCACGGCTTTGGGCCGCGGTGTTCCGCTGCAGGATATCTGTCAGGCAGCTACGTGGGTCTCGCTGCACACGTTTACAAAGCATTACTGCCTTGACAGTCCGGTCCGGTCCGGAGGGACGGCTTCTTTGGCCGTTCTGTCCTCCGGGACTTCCTTGTCTGATCTTTGTTCGCAGACCCACCACCGGGGTTGGTATTGCTGGGGTATCTATTCTAAGGTAAGGAATCTGTCACTAACGTGTCTCTTTCAGATGCACAAGTTACTAACTTGTGTAACGATATATCTGTAAGAGACAGTAGTTAGTGACAGATTCCTACCGCCCCACCCATCCTCCCCGTTCTGCGAACTGATTTCTAGGGTTAAGGACATCCATTTCAGGGCCCTAATATTTTTCAGACACCTATGTCAGCTTCTTGCATGGCTCTGCGTTCCTGGCGCGGAAAGTCGTGTACAGAACTGGACGTCAGCGCGCAGGGGCGGCGTCTAAGTACTGCCCGCGACGTCATCCCGGCGATCACGACACGGACGCGGAGCCGCACGACGCCGCCTACCGACGCGCAAGGGTACTGCTACGCAAAAAACTTTCCGGATCCAGTCTGACGCCTGGGGATATTCTAAGGTAAGGAATCTGTCACTAACTACTGTCTCTTACAGATATATCGTTACACAAGTTAGTAACTTGTGCTTTAGACACCACAACAAAAAGATCCCCCGAAGGCTTCTGGAGATCCAGAGTTTACAAGGTATGGTAAATCTAAACATTTCACTCAACCGCAAACCAGCATTGGCAAATTCAACCAATGTGACACTTGGTAACTTTTTGAGAAATAACTTCGGCTAGTTGTATTGTGGACAGTTAGTTACTTTGGACAACCAACTTTGCCAGGGAACCAGTCAGGGGGACCAGAAAAGCCCTTAGAAATAGTTACCTTAACAGGTGAATCAGTCTTCAGTCCGCTCCAGGCACCTTTATCCCTTGATGTAGGTTCCTTTTGAATTGGTACCGATGCAAGGTGTACAGGATGCTGAAGATGCTCAAGGATGCTGTGGATGCGATGAAGTCGACTGAGTCTTCCTGCTGCTTCTCCTCGGTTCATAAAGGGTGTGAGGCGGGACTAGTCACAGGTTCAATGTCCCTCTAAGTTCTCTTGGTCCTGGTAGAACTCCAGCTGCCCGGTATCGTAGCCACAGCTAAATCCTTAGCTGGGCAATATCTCATCTTCTGGGCAACCAAGCTGCACTCCGCCAACTCTCCGGGGCTCAGCGAACTCGGGTGCAACTGAGCGTCTGTTCCTAGTTTCTGTTGCTGAACGGCGGCAGTTGGTGCTACGTGAAGATTCTGGGCTACCAACTTGCCCCAGCAGACTTCTTAACTGTTGTGCCCTTTGCTGCGAACTGGAGGTCAGCCAACTGACCCTTGGAGTCTCTTCGGCTGGGATCCGGAGTCGACTTCTCCATGAGCAGGAAACAACAAAGACAGTTTTGCTTCTTTTCCAGCCACCAGGTTCAGCAAGTGTAGTCCAAGCTGGTGCAGTCTCTCTTTGCTGGTTCCACAGGGCAGTCCTTCAAAGGTCCTTCTTCCAATCCAGTCAGTATCTGGTGCCCTATTTACACACGAAGTGCCCTTAAGGTAGACATGGCAAGTAGCCAATGGACTACCAGGTTCCCTCCCACCTGATGACCACTTTGTAGGAAGTGCGGTATCTGGCTATCCCAAGATTCATCATTCTGCCCATTCCCAACGTGGCATAACCCCCCCTCTCAGCATCCAGAGCTCCCTAGCCCAACCCTAAAGTGTGGCTACAGAGGGGGGCTAAACGCCACTGGAAAACTGGTTTGGCAACTGGTTTCCCTTTCCCTAGTGCCAGCCTGTCTATCTAGCTCCCCTCCCAAGTCTTGTCCTTCAAAGACGGCTTCTCCTCTGAACTTTACCTTTGGGTCCAACAGCTGTGTGGCTTCCTGCAGGAGAGATGTAACACCTCTGTCCAGTGCAGGCTTGTATCTGATGGAGACATCTAGCCGCAGATTCCTTACCTTTGAACTTCCAGGCGTCAGGCTGGATCCGGAAGATTTTTCTTAGCAGTACCCCTGCACAGCGGTTGGTGGCATCGATCGACTCCGTGTGACGGCATCGTGTTCGTTGTGATGTCTGCGTCGTCAATATAACCAGAACTCCGGCGCTTACGTCGGGTCTTTTTTTTCTGCGCCAAATCCGTCAAAGAGAGCTTACCCCCTGTCATTTTTTGATAGACTTTTTTCGACTTTTTGTTGACTCCTTCTAGTGTGCTAGGGATGTCTAGCAAGAAGACCTCGGGGTTCAAGCCATGCGGCGCCTTGCACCACGCCATGCCGGTCACAGACCCCCACTTAGTGTGTCTCTGGTGCCTGGACCGCGACACAATGTTGTGCTCTGATTGTCGGGCCATTGCGCCCAAGACTTTGAGGGAGCGGTCCCTAAAGCTGATTGCGGCTCGGCGTCCGGCATCATGGAGGTCGCCTCGCCAATCTCACTCCCGATCTCGGTCTCCGTCTAGAGGAAGGTTGGAGCACCGCTCCCGTGGATCGAAGTTGTCGAAGTCAGGTAAGTGGCACCACAAAAGGCACAAGAAGTCGAAGCATGCTTCGACTTCACCCCGACCCTCTCGCGATGAGTCGGAGGAACCTCGCCGTTCGTGACCCCGCTCCGCGGAGCAGGTGCCTTGGTCGGATTCACGTTTCCCTCCCTTTCTGGGGCTGGAAGCAACCCCCCGCCCAACTTAGTTTTATGACGCCATGTGTGCTAAATTTGGGGGACCTGATCCTGCCGGCGCGCACTTGGGCCCCGCAAGCATAGATGACGAAGGTGTTCCTATGGGTTCCGCGCCTTCTGCTCCGGCTCACAGCGCCACAGCCTCCTGCTAGACCCGTGTCCGGACTGGTTCTGGTTGCACCTCCACAGCGACCTTCCCTGGCGCATCTTCTGCCGCCGAGATCGCCGGTGCCCACGGGCAGCGCCTCCACAATCCTCATTCCCGAAGCAATGGGGCCGGTCAGGCGTCCACCGACGCAGAGACTGGCGCTGAAGGAGCCATATGGCTCCATGCTGTTCAACCTGCCCTATTCTAAAGGTTATAGGAATGGATGAGGATTGGAAGGCTGAGCAGGACCCCTTAAAAATCCCGCAACCTCAAGACATGGACTGGTATGAGGAACTGGTTGATGCCAGTGGCCTGGACAACTCCCCAGATTCTGGCATGCTGTCTCCCCCTAATCTGGCTACGGAGGAGGGGGCATCATTCACTATGGTGGTGCATAGGGCTGCAGGGGTCTTGGACCTGCAGCTCCCTACGGTGGCAGTCAAGACTAACGTCTTGACAGAGGTCTTGCAGCCTGGTGTCTCCAGCTCGGAACCCTTGCTGCCTTTCAATGAGGCCTTGAAGGACATTCTTCTGGGCACCTGGTCCAAGCCCAGCACAGGGGCTGCTGTGAATAGAACAAGTGCCCGCTGCCATCGCCCTGCACCGGGCGACCCAGTTTTTCTCACCCCCCCCCCCCCCTCCCACAAAGCTTGGTGGTTCAACCTTCCACTTCCGGTGGCGCGTTCCCTTCCGCACACCCTGACGTGGAATCTAAGAGACTGGAAAGCATTGGAAAGAACATTTTCTCTTCCGCCTTTTAGGCCGTTATTCTCATTCGATATGGGACATGGATGCACAGGTGCTGGCCTGAGTCTCAGAGAAGGACCGGAATCTACTTTCCCAAGCTATTTCAGATGGTAGAGATGTAGCAAAGTTCACCATCCGATGTGGCTTGGACACGACAAACTCGCTGGGCAGAGCGATCTCCACGGTGGTGGATATATGTCGCCATGCCTGGCTGAGAACGTTTGGTTTTTCGGGGGATGTCCAAGCTAATCTTATGAACATGCCCTTTGATAGCTCCGGTCTCTTCAGAGACACAGCAGATGCCTCACTTGAGTGTTTTAACCCTTTGGGTGCTCATGACGGAATGGTTCCGTCATGAGCACCAGTGCTCCTGTGCTCATGACGAAACCATTCCGTCATGAGTACAGGCAGGGAAAATCCCTCTGCTGCAGACAGCAGAGGGATTTCCCATTTATTTTTGTGCCTTGGGAAGTGGGGAAGAGCTTCCCCTTCCTCCCGAGGCCGGTTAGGGGTTTTCATTGTAATGCCGATCGCGCGCATGGCGCGCTGTCGTCATTACAATGAAAACTAAACTGAAACTTAGTTTCAGTTAAACAGTTTCGGTGCTTTTGGGGCCATCTCAGCCCCCCGAGCATCGAAACACATGGGAGAGGTATCGTTGGAAAGGGGAGAATCTCCCCTTTCCAATGGTACCATTCGCTAGTGGATCCCTGCTTGGGGATCACCCCAGGAGGGCGATCCCCAAGCAGGGATCCACCCACTAGCACCATGGAGGTGGGAGCTGCCCCTTGGGCAAGGGCCTTTGCTCCCCCCATAGACTTTTCCTGGGGAGCAGATGTGGGCAGTAGCCCCCAATCTGCCCCCCCCGGGGGGCAAAAAACACACTAGGCGCCAGGGGTGATTTGTTTTATAGGCCAGGGGTTGGGGCTACCCAGAATAGGCATCCCATTGCCCCCACCCTACCCCCCAAAGAAGTCAAGACTTTCTGCCCCCCCCCCCCTAGGAGGTTTTTGGGGCAATAGCCCCTGATCTGTCCCCGGGGGGGTGGGGGAGCGGGGGGGGCAGAAAGCCCACTAGGCACCAGTTTTTTTTTTAAATTCGTTGGGGGCTGCCAATGCCCCCACTGCAAAAAAAAACGGGTACCGTCTGTCCTATAATTCTCATGCTAATATGGGTACTCACAATTTCGAAAATGTGCAAATAGCTACTGTTTGTAAATTCTATATTTTGTTCCAATTTCAGAAATACATAGGTGTCTTTCATCCAGATTTTTCACTGTATATTTTTTCCCAAATGAATTGCTATATACCCGGTACATAATAAAAAACCATTGCAAGACGCTGCTCAGTTATTGGCTTTGGGTTCGTCGGGTTCTTGGTGAACCTACAAGTCCTATATATCCCCACAACCAGAAAGGTCCAGCGGATGTAACGGTATATTGCTTTCAAACATCTGTCATAATTAGAAGAAGTTACAGGTGTAAACGTTGGCACAAATGGCTGTTTTTTCCAACTCATTTTAAATTTTTCCTATGTTCAACTGTTAGTTTCTATTAAGAAACCTTGAAGGATCTACACACATGACCCCTTGCTGAATTCAGAATTTTGTCTACTTTTCTAAAATGTATAGCTTTCCAGGATCCATTATTGCTTTCAAACCCATTTCTACCATTAACTGGAAGAAGGTTGAAAGCACAAAAAATAGCAAAAATAGGTTATGTCCCAGTAAAATGCCAAAACTGTGTAAAAAAATGTTGGTTTTCTGACAAATGTCTGTCAGTCCCTGAAAGCTGGGAAAATGGTGATTTCAGCACCACAAAACCCTTGTTGATACCATTTGCCGGGAAAAAACCAGACGCTTTCATTTGCAGCACTTTTTTTAAATAGCTGTATTTTGGCTAATTTCTGGGTCCCCTCCAGGGGAATCCACAAACCCTGGGTACCGTTAGAATCCCTGTGATATTGGAAGAAAAGGACGCAAATTTGGCGTGGATACCTTATGTGGTCAAAAAGTTACAGGGGCCTAAGCACAAACTACCCCAAATAGCCAAAAAAAGGCTTAGCACAGTGGGGGGGGAAAAGGCCTAGCAGCGAAGGGGTTAAGGACTCTAGGGCTACAGCCAAGTCCTTGGGCCTCACCACTACATCCCGGCCTGTGTCTGCTTTTCGCTCCTTTAGTGGCTACGGAAGGGGCTACCAACCACGCCAACCCTATTCCTTCCGGCAAGAAGGCCCTGCAAATTCAGAAAACTCTGTGGGGCCGTGGCGCAGTTCAACTGAGGGTCGGGAGCCAAGCCACGATCCCCTCTTCCACCACAAAACCCTCCTAGTCCGATCCCCCAGGATCATTCGCAACCAGTTGGTGGCAGAATACGCCATCATCTCCACCACTGGCGATACATCACCTCGGACAGGTGGGTGTTGCAAATAGTCCGAAGGGGTTACTCCCTCCCCTTCGAAACATACCCCTCCATCCATGCCTCCTCTGTACGACCGGCTGATGGAGGATCACCTTGCCTTACTCCGTGAGGAAGTCAAAACTCTCTTGGCCAAGGGAACTATAGAGAGGGTTCCTGAGCCAGAAATAGGCTGTGGCTGTTATTCCTGCTATTTCTGGTCCCAAAGAAGGACGAAAGCCTTTGTCCTACCCTTGAACTCCAAGCCCTCAATTACTTCCTCAAAAAGGAGAAGTTCAAGATGCTCACCCTAGATCAGGGTCCTGTCTGCCCTGGACCCGGGAGACTGGATGGTAGCGCTGGACTTGCAGGATGCCTATTTTCATATCCCCGTCCTGCCTGCCCATCGTTGCTACCTGCGGTTTACAGTGGGCCACGAGCACTTTCAGTTTGCCGTGCTCCTCTTCGGCCTCGGGTGTTCACAAAGGTGATGGCGGTGGTTGCAGCCCATCTGCGGAGATCAGGGGTTCCAGTCTTTCCCCATCTCGACGACTGGTTGTTGAAGGCGGCTTCGTCCCAAGCAGTCGTCTCCCACATCCAGACTACGGCGAACCTCCTGCATTCGCTGGGGTTCACTATCAACATGCCAAAGTCACACCTGACTCCCTCTCAGACACTCCTTTTTATAGGGGCGGTTCTGGACACTGTGTAGTTTCAGGCCTATCCTCCCGAACGGCGAGTCCAGGATATTCAGGCTATGATACCGATGTTTCAGCCTCTATCCTAGATTTCGGTGAGACTGACTCTGAGGCTGTTGGGCCTCATGGCCTCCCTCATCCTGCTGGTGGACCATGCAAGGTGGTGCAGGTGGGCTCTGCAGTAGGACCTAAAGTTCCAATGGGCACAGCATCAAAGAAATATCACCGACCTGGTTCAGATATCAGAGGGCACTGCGAAAGACCTGGAGTGGTGGCTAACAAACCGCGATTGGGTCAGAGGCAGACCCCTCTCCCTGCCCCACCCAGATCTCACAGTAGAGACGGGTGCATCTCTTCTAGGATGGGGCGGCCAATTGAGGGAGGTGGAGATGAGAGGACTCTGGTCTCCAGCGGAAGCCAAGATCCACATCAACCTGTTGGAGATTTGTGCGATCCGATTGGCACGAAAAGCCTTCTTACCATCCCTCAAGGGAAGGCTAGTTCAGGTGTTCATGGACAACACGGCAAACACAAGGAGATGATGGACACTCACCCCCAGTCACAGATCTGGGTTGAATCCATCATCGTTCTTTAGCTCACTTCGCCACCTCACTTCGCCACCTCAGTTCAGACCCAGCTATATGCAAATCAGTCTTGACCCTGTGCGTCATGGGAACATTCCAGCATGAACTGTTCATGGACAACACTACAGACATGTGGTACTGCAGCAAACAGGGCAGAGTGGGGTCGTGGACTCTGTCAAAAGGCCCTGCGCCTCTGGACTTGGCTGGAACAACAGGGTATTTCCCTGGTGGTTCAACATCTAGCCAGTTCTCTGTACTCCAGAGCAGACAAACTCAGCCGAAGGTGCCTTGCGAATCATGAGTGGCGTCTCCATCCATGGGTGGTACAAGGTCTCTTTCAGCGGAGGGAAGAGCCTGGGTTAGATCTGTTCGCCTACAAAGAGAATGTGCAATGTCAGCAGTTTTGCATCTTGGCGTTTCCAAGGCGGCTCTCGCTCGGCAATGCTTTGTGTCACAAGTGGAGCTCTGGCCTCCTGTACGCCTTTCCGCCCATTCCAGTCCTGCCCAGTGTGCTCAAGAAGATCAGGAGCGACCGGGCACAAGTCATTCTTTTGGCTCTGGATTGGGCGTGGAGAGTTTGGTATCCCAAGCTACTGGCTACGAGCATCGATCCTCCGCTCAGGCTGCCCCTTCGGGAGGATCTTCTGTCGCAGCAGCAGGGGAGGATCCTCCACCCGAACCTGTCCACTCTCCGCCTCCTTGCGTGGAGATTGAGCGGCGACAGTTGACAGCACCAAGGCGTCCCTCCACGAAATTGGTATATGCCTGCCGATGGAATACATTTTGTAAATATTGTACAGAACGGTATATTGACACCTTATCTACTTCTCTGGCAGATATTCTCCTGTTTATCATTTCCTTGGCCCAGCAGAGGGCACTTTGAATGGCTACCTTTCAGCCCTCTTGGCTTTTCTTCGGCCGACAGAAGAGATTCTTCACTTATTTAGTCCCCGCTGGTGCAGACGTTTTTGAAGGGGTTAACCCACTTGTTTCCCCCTTCTCCTTTTCTTACGCCACAATGGGACCTTAATTTGGTCCTTACTTTCTTGATGTGCGCACCGTTTTAGCCGCAGCACAACTGCTGTCTATGGTTGCTCACTATCAAAACTGCCTTTTTGGTGGCAATTACCTCTACCAGGAGGGTGAGCGAACTGCAGGCACTGTCATCATAGCCTCCTTACTTGACAGTCTTTCCGGACAAATTGGTGCTAAAAACTAGGGCTTCTTTTTTGCCCAAGGTTGTAACTCCCTTCCATCTGGGACAGTCCGTTACTCTGCCCACTTTCTATGCACCTCCGCACCCTTCCAAGGAAGAGGACCGTCTCCACCGTCTGGACCTAAAAAGAGCGTTATCGTTCTACTTTGATCGCACTAAAGAGTTCCGGGTGGTTGATCAACTCTTTATAGGGTACGTGGGAGGAAAGAAGGGGCATGCTGTCCAAAACAGGACCATATCACACTGGGTTATCCTCTGTATCACAATATGGTGCACCTTAGCAAAGAAACAGCCTCCTGAGGGCCTTTGGGCCCATTCCACGTGGGCAAAGGCAGCCACCACGGCCCTCCAGTGTGGGGTACCTATTGGTTATATCTGCCAAGTGGCCACGTTGGCATCTCTGCACACGTTCACCAGACTCTATTGCCTGGATTCTCAGGTTCGCAGTGAGGGCCTGTTTGGCTGCTCTGTCGTGCAGGATTTTCTGGTTTAAAGCTTTTCCGCAGTTCCTCCTCCGCGGAAGGTATTGCTTGGGTATCTGTTCAAATGTAAGGAATCTGCGGCTAGATGTCTCGATCAGATTGACAAACTTACCTTCGGTAACGCCTTATCTGAAAGAGACACGTTAGTGACAGATTCCTTACCTTAGAATATCCCCAGGCGTCAGGCTGGATCCGGAAAGTTTTTGCGTAGCAGTACCCTTGCGCGTCGGTAGGCGGCGTCGTGCGGCTCCGCGTCCGTCGTCGGCGTCGTGATCGCCGGGATGACGTCGCGGGCAGTACTTAGACGCCGCCCCTGCGCGCTGACGTCAGTTCTTCTTTTTCCGCGCCAGCAAGCGCAGATCCGGGAAGAGCAGTGCCCTAGTCATTTTTTTACTAACTTTTGGTGAATTTTTTCACTGTTTCTTTCATATCGACTCCAAGGTGTCGTAGGGATGCCCGGCTTTAAACGTTGCGACGCCTGTGCTCGGATGATGTCCATCACAGACCCGCATCTGGAGTGTCTCTTCTGCCTCGGGCGAGACCACGACACGAAGTCGTGTTCCGACTGCCGGTCCCTAAACCCGAAAGCTTTGCGAGAGCGGTCTCGAAAGCTCCTCGAGGCCCGGCAGTCGGCTCCGCGCCACACCAAGCCCCGGTCGCGTGAGAGGTCGAGGGGTCGGTCGCGGAGTCCTCGCCGGTCGTCGGGATCCAAGTCTTCATCGTCCGGTAAGTCTAAACACAAGAAGTCCAAAAGCATCATCGCTCTAGGACTTCGCCTCACCGATCTCGCGACTCGGCTGAGGCCCCTCCCGGCACCGTCCCCGCCCCGCGGCCCCGGACATGCCTGTGGAGCCGCCCCCGCAATACCCGTCCTTCCTGGGTTCGGGGCGGATCCGGCCCAAGTACAGGAATTCCTGTCGGCCATGGCCCGCCTCTTCGGGCCTCAAGGTCCCTCCGGTGCGCCTTCGGGCCCCGCGAGGCCTCGATGGGGTTGCCCGGCGTCGCCGGCGACTCCGGTCCCGGCGTCGCTCGTGCCTCCAGCCTCGGTCCCTGCTCCGGCTTCGGCCCCGGCCTCGATCCCGGCTCCGGTGGTACCGCAACCCCCATTGACGCCGGTCGACCTGACCACGCCTCCGCCGGCGCCGATGTCTCCGGTGCCGTTCCTGATGCCGCCCGGGGCTCCGGGCGGCGTCGTCCCCATGTACTCTCCGGCTCCGGACATGGGTCCCAAATGTCCCTCCTCCTCCTTATTTTGAACCGGAGGAGGACCAGGAGGACTGGGAGGTGTCTGAGGACCCTCTGGCACAACAGTGTCAGTATGATGAGGACTGGGCAGAGGAACTAGGGGATGCCAGTGGTCTAGATACTTCCCCTGACACTGGCATGCTGTCTCCTCCCGTGGCTACGGAGGAGGGAGCCAATTTTGCAATGGTGTTGCGTAGGGCAGCTGGAGCCTTACATCTCCGGCTCCCTACGGTGACGGTCAAGACTAATCTCTTGACAGAAGTGCTTCAGCCGGCAGCCTCCTCCTTGGAGACTGTGCTGCCGTTCAACGATGCACTCACTGACGTTCTTTGGGCGCCTGGTCCAAGCCCAACACAGGGGCTCCTGTGGATAGGAACGTGTCCCGACGCCATCGCCCAGCTCCGGGCGACCCCTTGTTTCTCTCTGTCCACCCCACTCCTGAGAGCTTGGTTGTCCAAGCCTCGGCTTCCCAAACCGCCTTCCCTACCGCCCCTCCGGATAGGGAATTCAAACGCCTGGATCAATTTGGGAAGAAGGGTTTTTCTTCCTCCAGTGCTGGCTTGCGGTCCATCAACACCGCTTGTCTTTTGGGCCGATATACCCACTCCTTGTGGGATTCGGTGGCGAATGTTTTGCCCCAGTGTTCTGAGGAGGTCCAGACACTGCTTACCCGCGCCATTGCGGAAGGAAGGGATGCGGCCAAATACACCATACGTTGTGGCCTTGATACCGCCGACTCGCTGGGCAGATCTATTGCAACGACGGTGGCGCTGCGTCGCCACGCCTGGCTGAGAACCACTGGTTTTCGGGTGATGTCCAGAATACCCTCATGGACATGCCCTTTGATGGAGTCGGTCTTTTGGTTCCAAAGCAGACCATGCGTTGGAGCGTTTTAAGGATTCACGGGCTACTGCCAAGTCCCTGGGCCTTTCTGCTACACGCCCTCCGCTACCTTCTGCTTTTCGCCCCTATCGTGGCCACGGAAGGGGCGCCCAGTCACGTAGGCAGCCCAGCCACCGGCCCGCGCAGCAGGCGTCTTCGCGTGGCCGAGGACGTGGATACCGCCGTGGCGGTTTGGGCAACCAGCGTGCGGGTCAGGCCACCACCTCCAACCCGTCCGCGGCCTCCAAGCCCTCCTAGTCCCTCCTTTCAGGTGCACAGCACGCCAGTAGGGGGCAGGGTCCGCCATCACCTTCACCACTGGCGTCCCATCACCTCGGACAGGTGGGTCTTGGACATTGTCAGTAGGGGCTACTCCCTCCCCTTCGAGACCACCCCCCCAGCCATGCCACCTCAATTCCACCGCATGTCAGGGGATCACTTGGTACTTCTGCAGAAGGAAGTCACAGCCCTCTTGGCCAAGAGGGCCATCGAGCATGTTCCGACCCCAGAAGTAGGACGTGGTTGCTACTCCCACTACTTCCTGGTGCCCAAAAGGACAAGGAGGACATGCGTCCTATCTTGGACCTCCGGAACGTCAATCGCTTCCTCCGTAAGGAGAAGTTCAAGATGCTCACCCTAGCTCAGGTCTTGACTGCCCTCGACCCTGGAGACTGGTTGGTAGCGTTGGACTTGCAGGACGCCTATTTCCACATCCCCGTCCTGCCGGCCCACCGGCGTTACCTTCTGTTCACGGTAGGCCTCGAGCATTTTCAGTTCACCGTGCTCCCCTTTGGCCTTACCAGTGCCCCTCGGGTGTTCACGAAAGTGATGGCGGTGGTCGCAGCTCATCTGCGCCAGGCAGGGGTTTCAGTCTTCCCCTACCTCGACGACTGGCTGCTGAAGGCGGGCTCGTCCCAGGCAGTCGTCTCCCACCTCCAGACTACGGCCGAACTCCTGCACTCGCTGGGGTTCTCCATCAATGTGCCGAAGTCGCATCTGATTCCTTCTCCACAGCTCCTTTTCATCGGAGCAGTTCTGTACACGACGCAGTTTCGGGCCTATCCTCCCGAACGGCGAGTCCGGGATATTCAGGCTATGATTCCGATCTTTCAGCCTTTATCCTGGGTTTCGGTACGGATGACCCTGAGGCTGCTGGGCCTCATGCATCCTGCTGGTCAATCATGCCAGATGGCATATGCGGGCTCTGCAGTGGGACCTGAAGTTCCTGTGGGCGCAGCACCAGGGCAACCTGTCCGATCACGTCCAGATCTGGGAGGGGACTGCAAAACAGTTGCAGTGGTGGCTCTCGAACCGGCAATGGGTCATGGGCAGATCCCTCTCCTTCCCCAGCCAGAGCACACAGTTGTGACGGACGCGTCCCTTCTGGGATGGGGCGGTCACATGGGAGAGGCGGAGATCAGAGGCCTCTGGTCTCCGGCGGAGTCCCGGCTCCATATCAACTTTCTGGAGCTCCGGGCGATCCGACTTGCACTCAAGGCATTCCTTCCCTCTGTCAAAGGGAAGGTAGTGCAGGTGTTCACAGACAACACCACCGCCATGTGGTACTGCAACAAACAAGGCGGGGTGGGGTCGTGGACCCTTTGTCAGGAGGCTCTGCGCCTCTGGACATGGCTGGAACATCAGGGCATGTTCCTGATGGTGCAACACCTGGCAGGTTCCCTGAACGCCAGGGCGGGCGAACTCAGCCGCAGGTGCATGATGGATCACGAATGGCGTCTTCACTCGGAAGTGGCGCAAGGACTCTTTCTACAGTGGGGAGAGCCTTGGTTAGATCTATTCGCCACCGAAGAGAACGCGCAATGTCATCAGTTCTGCGCGTTGGAATTTCCAAGGCGGCACTCGCTCGGCGACGCTTTTCGTCACGAGTGGAGTTGCGGTCTATTGTACGCCTTTCCGCCTATACCACTTCTACCCAGAGTGTTGAAGAAGATTCGGCACGACCGGGCCCAAGTCATTCTTGTGGCTCCGGACTGGGCTCGAAGAGTTTGGTATCCCGAGCTACTCAGTATGAGCGTAGATCCCCGATCCGTCTGCCTCTTCGGGAGGATCTTCTGTCGCAGCAGCAGGGGACGGTCCTCCACCGAACCTGTCCAGTCTACACCTGCTTGCGTGGAGATTGAGCGGCGGCAGTTGATTCCTTTCGACTTGCCTCCCGAAGTTTGTGATGTGATTCTGGCAGCCAGGCGTCCCTCCACTAAGGTGGTATACGCCTGCAGGTGGAACAAATTTGTGGCATGGTGCACAGCAAAGGCTGTGAATCCCCTTTCTGCCCCTCTTTCTGAGGTCCTTCTGTTCCTTCTTTCTCTGGCCCAACAGGGTTCTGCCCTGGGTACCATCAAGGGTTATCTTTGTGCTATCTCGGCCTTCCTCAGGCTCCCTGATCAGCCCTCCCTTTTCAAGTCCCCTGTTGTTAACAGGTTCTTAAAGAGCATTACACACCTCTTCCCTCCTGTTCCGTTTGTAATGCCTCAGTGGGACTTGAACTTGGTTCTTACCTTTTAATGTGCGCTCACTTTGAGCCTCTACATAACTGTCCTCTTCGTCTTCTGACTCTGAAGACAGCCTTTCTGTTGGCCATCACCTCCGCTCGGCGGGTGAGTGAGCTCCAGGCTCTATCTTGCAAACCTCCCTTTCTGTCTGTTCATCCAGACAAGGTTGTTCTTCGGACGCGTCCGTCCTTCTTGCCAAAGGTGGTTACTGCCTTCCACATTGGGCAGACCATCACTTTGCCTACCTTCTTTCCGCCTCCGCATCCTTCCAGAGAGGAAGAGAGGCTCCACCGTCTGGACCCAAAACGTGCGCTCTCCTTCTATATCGACCGCACAAAACACTTCCGGGTGGATGACCAGCTCTTTGTTGGCTACGTGGGCGCCAAAAAGGTCGGGCGGTGCACCAACGAACCATCTCCCGCTGGGTTACCTTGTGCATCAAGACCTGCTATTCTTTGGCTAAGAAGGAGCCTCCTGTTGGGCTGCGTGCCCATTCCACCAGGGCAACGGCTGCTACCACGGCCTTGGGCCGCGGTGTTCCGCTGCCGGTTATCTGTCAGGCAGCTACGTGGGCCTCGCTGCACACGTTTACAAAGCATTACTGCCTTGACAGTCAGGTCCGGAGGGACGGCTTCTTTGGCCGTTCTGTACTCCAGGACTTCCTTGTCTGATCTTTGTTCGCAGACCCACCACCGGGGTTGGTATTGCTGGGGTATCTATTCTAAGGTAAGGAATCTGTCACTAACGTGTCTCTTTCAGATGCACAAGTTACTAACTTGTGTAACGATATATCTGTAAGAGACAGTAGTTAGTGACAGATTCCTTACCGCCCCACCATCCTCCCCGTTCTGCGAACTGATTTCTAGGGTTAAGGACATCCCTTTCAGGGCCCTAGTATTTTTCAGACACCTATGTCAGCTTCTTGCATGGCTCTGCGTTCCTGGCGCGGAAAGTCGTGTACAGAACTGACGTCAGCGCGCAGGGGCGGCGTCTAAGTACTGCCCGCGACGTCATCCCGGCGATCACGACGCCGACGACGGACGCGGAGCCGCACGACGCCGCCTACCGACGCGCAAGGGTACTGCTACGCAAAAACTTTCCGGATCCAGCATGACGCCTGGGGATATTCTAAGGTAAGGAATCTGTCACTAACTACTGTCTCTTACAGATATATCGTTACACAAGTTAGTAACTTGTGCATCTGGTAGAGACGTTATCTAGCTGCAGATTCCTTTCCTAACCACCCATCCTCCCCGCACTGCGGAATTGTTTTTAGTGTCAGGGCTGGTCCCTTTCAGGGCCCTAGCTTCTTTTTTAACACACCATGGTCAGTCACTTCATGGCTCCGCGCTTCTGGCGTGGAAAGTCGTGAAAAGTACTGACGACAGTGCACCCGAGTGGCGGTTATATTGACGACGCAGATGTCATGACAACGACGAATACGATGCTGTCTCACGGAGATGACCGACGCCACCTACCGGCGCGCAGGGGTACTGCTATAAAAAATCTTCCGGATCCAGCCTGACACCTGGAAGTTTAAAGGTAAGGAATCTGCGGCTAGATCATGTCTCTACCAGATAAGGCGTTACCGAAGGTAAGTAACTTGCCCTTTGTCTCATTTCCTGGGAGTTGTTAGCACATCTCTCCAGGAGGGTCAGAAAGCTGTCTCGGGGACAGGCTCCTTGTGCAACCATTAAGCAGGAGAGTAAAAGGCAACAAAGTGGCAACTTTGTAAAAGTTACATTCTGCCACGTTACATTAATTTTGACCTGACCTGAGTCCATATAAGACCTCCCCAGACGCGCTGACATCAGTTTCTTCTTCCGCACTTCAAACATAGATCTGGAGAACAGTTCCTCAGGCTGTTTTTTTGGCCTATTTCGACATTTTGTCAGTGGAACAGTGTGCCTTTTTCTAATGTCCTCAGGAATCAAACCCTGGGGGTCCTGTGGATGTCAGATGTCGGCCACAGACCCTCATAATACTTGCATGTGGTGCCTTGGCAAATACCATGACTCCAAGGAGTGCGACTCCTCTAGCCAACTTCGCCCGAAGGCGCTGCGGGAACGCTGCATGAAGCTCTTGGCTGCGTAGTTGTGAAGTCGTTAGCAGTTTCGTTCTCGATCCAGGGAACGCTCGAGAGCCCACTCCAGAAGTCAGTAGTCTGATCCGTGTAGGCTCCGGTGCACATCTTTTCGGGGTTTCCACTGGCAACACCAGTGTCCGATCAGTCTGCTCCGTAATCAACATCAGTGGTGCCGATCGACACTGCGTCATCTCTCCTCTCAGATGCTGAGGAGTCACCAAATCAACTCCGGATGGCGTCTGGGGCAGTGCCGGTGGTGCCGTTCGACTCTGATACCTTTGCTCCTTCTTCTGAGGAGCCCCCTACTATTTTTCCACCGGGAGAACAGGTTTTTGGTGGAGAAGGAGAAGAAATGGGATTTACTCACCCTATGACTGACCCTGTTCAGCCTCCTCTGGAGGTTAGTTGGCTGCCTGAGCTGGGTGAGGCTAATGGACTTGACTCCTCCCCATCCTCTGGCCTCTTCTCTCCTCGTGGCCTCTCTACAGAGGTACGCCCAGGATTTTCTGAGCTTCTGAGAAGGGCAGCTGTGGTTCTGGAGCAGCAGCTCCCTTCTGTGGAGGTGGCCATCAACCCATTCATTGGTGTGCTTCATCAGGGCCAAATGGTGGTTGAGCCTGTGCTCCCCTACAGTGAAGCCCTATATGATATTTTGTTGGTATAATGGGTTATGTTCTGAGACGGTTTTCTCATGGTTTGTGGGATTTGGTCTCGCGCCTGCCCCTCTCGCTTCCGGATAAAAGCCGGAACGATCTTACCCAGATACTCGTTGGCCAACAAGCAGCGAAATAGCTGATTGGATGTGGCATGGATTCCACAAATTCTGTCGGGCGAGCCATGGCTCTTTCAGTGGCATTACGCCATCCTGCCTGGCTATGCAACTCTGGTTTTTCGGAGGCTATTCAAGCCACCTTGGTGGATATGCCTTTCGATGGTGTACATCTGTTCGGTGCTCACGCCGACTCCGCCTTACAGCGTTTTTGGGAAAGACAGGGTGGAACAGAATCTTAACTCTGTTCTTCTATACCGTCTGCCTTCCTTATTCCTCACATACTAAACTTGTACGGGGGATGTTCTTCTTGATTTCTTTTGCATGTGAGCCTTTCTAGAGCAGAGCCGATTGGCTTTTTTCCTTTCCATCTCCGCCTACGGGTGGCACCCAGTGAGGTGCTCCTGCCCTCTGCAGTTGTTGGTTTTTTTTTTATTACTTCTTAAACTGTTGATGATAGGCTATGGTCCCGGTTATCTGTGATGTATATTACTTTGCAGCCATATTTGGCCTTAACGCCTGTTGATGCAAGGCGTTTTTTCTTCTTCTTTTCTGGAGGTGTTTTTTTCTACCCAAGTTCGAATTCAGTATAGAGTATTTTGCTTGTATTGTGCAGATGCGCTGTTGCCTTGTTCCCTGTCCTACAGGTAACATCGTCCGTATGTCTTCTAGGCATTCCTACATGTGTTTCTGGCACTTTAGTACCCCTTATACGGGGCTTCAAACGATGTGCTTTTGGTGAGATAGTGCAAAAGGATATCTGCTTTGCACCTTCCCCCCCCCCTGTTTTGTTTTGTCGAGTGTATTGCTCCTCACCACAGGGTTTTTTCCTTGCACTCTGTCTGGCGTCCTTCCTTCCTTAGACGCAGGGGGCATAGTCCTTGGCCTACGGTATATTGTCCACTCCTGGCCTAGGCAGTGTTCCCTACCACTTCTTTTTATGCTAGTTTTCGCTATGCATTGGCAAGAAGGGCTCTTACCACTTCTCTTTCTCTCAAGATCCTTGTTGGAGTATCTTGTTCGTATCTTGGCTATGGGTGGATTACTCTTCTGACCCTTTCTTTCCTGTGCCACCACCTTTGCTGTCTTTAACCTGCTTCTACTCTTTGTGAAGCTGTTATTGCTTTTCGCAGTTGGGCAATGCCTTGTACCACAGCACTTGGTTACCGAACTGGTTGTTCTTCAGATGTCACCTTCTACCCCCTTTTTCGTGGTTCATGGCTGTTTTTCATCTTAAGTTTCTTTTCTCGAACATTTATTCCTTGACCGCCATCTCTCTTTGGTTTGGTTTGTAAGGAGGTTTGGTGATCCTTTCGGATTCTTTTCCTGAGAGTTTCTCTCAATCCTTACAGGCCATGATGAGGTTCCATATATACACAGAAGGGGCCTGAGGAGATTTTGAAGACCAGCGAGGGCAAACTCCCAGATCAAGTAACTCAATACACACAGGAACCTCGGGTCTTATGAGGCAAGAGAACACAAAAAAGGGGCTGACTTACCCATTGGTGGGTGAGGGAAACCGTCCTTAAAAGGGACACCTCTCTGTAAGTCAGCCCCTTTTTTGCATGATGAGGTTCCAGCACTTGGGTGTTAGTTATACCACTTATTTCATATTGGAGTTCCCTTTTGCTTGTGGATTTTTTGTCTCTGTCCCTTCTCTTACTTTGAAAGTTGTGGGGTCTTTTCTCCTCCATAGTTGTGATATAATAAAAGTTTTTTTTTGCTGTGCTTAGATTATACCCTCTGGTCATTTTATGATTCCTGTCTCCTGTAAAGACATTTCTTCTGGTCCTCAGCACTTGTTGTGCTTTTATGCACTGCAACTCTGTTACTTCAGTTTTTCAAACTGATCTTTTTTTCTCAGTCTTCCACATCATGGCGATTGGTCTTTAGACTATTATTTACTCTGTCTTTTATCCGATGCTTCAGCCAGGTCCCACTTTTCTATCTGATATTCGTTTTATTGGGATGGAGACTAGTTAACTCTATAGCCCTTCCATGTGTTGGCCTTTGTTCAACTGATCTTTTTGCAGACCCAGATAGTGGTTATTCATTTCTCTATTCTAGTGCGGTTATTCACACCTACTGTTTTCGTTTTCAGTTATCCCTCAGTCGCCTGGTTGTAGCCATTCAGTCAATAGTGTTTTCATGTTTGATTGGCATTATTTTTCTGGGGTCTGTGATATCTTCCACTCCCTCTATCCTCTTATACGGTACCATGTTGTTAATTGCCTGCTCAGTCCTAATATATCTATAATTTGTACCCGTAGTTGTCCCATCCTAGGTCCATAACCAATGTTTGTGTATAATTATATTTACCTTTCTATAGGTATATCTGTGAGATGTGTGTGTGTGTGTGTGTGTATATATGTGTGTCTGTGTGTATATGTGTGTGTGTGTATATATATATATATATATTTAATGAATCTATTTATATATGTGTATATATTGCAAGTTTTTCTATGCTGGCTTCCTTAAGAGGGTGTACGTTTATGCTTACTTCACTGCACCTTTCCTTGTGTCCTAGTGGGACCTTCACTTGGTCATGGCATATGCATTTGTTTACCCTTCCTCCTCTGTGGCTACTACGTTAGATAGTCACAGAGGGCATACTTTTCTCTACAAGTGTTTTCTCTGACCACAAGTGGTCTATTCCAATACTTCTTGTTATTGTTTTGAAGTGCTTCTACTGAAGTATTGTTTGGTGCTTTCTACACCGTGGATGTGTCCTGAGATCTCGCCCTCTTTTGCCTGTGTTTCTCAGGGCAAGTTTAGCTCACATACATGTTTCTATGGCAAGGAGCTTTGGCTCAGAGGCATTGGCCGTTCTTTACCTTCAGCCCTGTCCCCTAATGGTCCAGATACCATCGGGGGAACTATGTAGTATTATACTTCTATGAAGTGTTCTTTTCCAACCCTTCTTTATTCCACTGCCATGGGTGACATTCTCAATGCTTTTCCATGATTTACTGATTTCAGTTCCCTATGGGTTTTCCACAGTACTTCTGGTGGGACGTATCCTGTCCTCACCTACATTCCTAGACAGCCCAGTCACTCTATCTTATTACAGACCAACTAGTCCTATTCAGGGACTTTAGTGGGGCCAGTTTGCAGACCCTCCTCCATGGATGGCATTGCTTGGGTATCTAATTCAAAGGTAAGGAATCTGCAGCTAGATGTCTCTATCAGATGAATAAGTTACTTACCTTCGGTAACGCCTTATCTGGTAGAGACAGGATCTAGCCGCAGACTCCTTATCGACCCTCCGATCCTCCCAGTTATGCCATCTAGTTGTTTCTTTTTTCTACAAGATCCCTTCTGGGTATTCTAATGCCTTTCATTAGAACTTTGTAATTATTTTGACATAAAGATGTCTCTTTTTGGGCGCACAGTTTCCGTAGGCAATTTCTATAAGTGGCTCTGCGTTTTTGGCGCGAAAAATAGTTAAGAAAGAAACTGACAGTGCGTATGGGGAGGGCTTATATGTACTCCGCCGACGTCGCATCCGGTGGACAATGTCGCTATGGAGTCGCTCGATATCCTCTACCAACACGCAGAGGCACTTCTGTAGAAAGTTTTCTGGATCCAGTCTGGTGCCAGCGGAGAATTCAAAGGTAAGGAATCTGCTGCTAGATCCCGTCTCTACCAGATAAGGCTTTACCGAAGGTAATTAACTTATTCGTTATGCCGTTAATATGTTGCACCCTGCCTTAGGCTCTGTAGGATTGCCATAGGGGTGACGTACACATTTTGCAGAGGGAGCTTTGGCTTTGCCATTGCTTTGAATGGCAAAGTCGGTCTAGCAGTTTTAAACTGCTCAGTCTGCAGTGGCGGAACAGAAGGCTCGGTTTACTTGTATCACACTCCAGGATGGCACCACCGGTGCGGAAATCCCCTGAGTGACCTTCTAACTTGCATGCTCTGGGTACCATATATTAAGGACTTATAGGTACATTAGTCTATGCCAGTTAGGTATAGCCAATGTAACATACGAATTTGGGTTCAGTGCAGTGGCGCTGAGGTGTGGTTAGAAGGCCTCAGTGCACTTTGAGTCCAAAAACCTGCAGCATCAGTCCAAAAACATGGGTGTGACCATACAAAAGAGGCATTTCCTTACAGTTCTCATTGACAAAAGCCGTATCCTCTGATTCCGAGAGCCATGTCGTTGATTAACTATTGCAAGGCGCATTGATCTGGATAGGGGCATATGACCTTGGTAGCTGGATATTTTGTACCTCAGTTGCAGAGCTGCGTTTCAATTTAAGCTCAGAGCAGGCCTCCCTCTTAGGAAGGTTGTAGGTTGTTGAATCACAACTTGCCAACTTTAAGTCTGATAGCCTGGAACCTGAGAGACTAGATCTTTATTAATCTTTGAGGCATTCTTTTACTAAGACTGTCTATTCTATGAGGCAGAGATTTTGTGTAGATTGGTGATGTTCTAGTTTTATTGAGAAGTCTGCCCAAACTGGGACTAAATTTGCAGTTTCTTTAACGTGATAAGGGCTTAGTAGGATGAAGGATTATTTAGAGGCAATTTGTCTGTATTTTTTTTTTCTACTAAGAATAGTGGTACATTAAGAGTAAAACGTTCTTCTGGTAGATGCTTCTAGCTGTATACTCCCAACCTTTAGAATATCCCTAGGCACCAGACTGGATCCAGAAATGTCTATACCTGTGCACCTGCGTGCTGGTGTCTTGTTGCTCTGTACCACCCTGGAAATGATATAGTGGAGCCGCTCCTTGTGTCACTTTGTGCTTGCACTCTACCCAACCCTTGTAGGATGCTTTGGGAATAATTCAAGTAAGGTATCTGTTGGGGTCTCAATCCTTTAGAAAGACAAGTTATTTCCCGTTGGGAATGTTTTTTGTGATTAAAGACCAGCTCCAATTAATGCATTACACCCCTCTCAACTCTCCTCTTTTATAGTGGATGTTTACCTGTTCCTAAAATTGTTGCTAAATACGAAATTATTTTCCATTTATCGCATCTTGGCCTTGGTCCAGAAATCAAATTTGAACTGAGGCGACTGGTGCAGGCCTGCTTTATGTAGTTTGCTATGAGGTCATAATGGACTTCTTCCCAACTTAGACATAAGAAGCATTGTTAAACAGTTTAAAAAGTTAATTATTTACAGATGCTTAGTTTAATATTTGTTGATATATTTCAGCTGTTTTTCCTGAAGAGCTTGGATTAAGTGTTCCACTAACCAGTAACGAGGTTAGAAACTTGATTTACAAACCGTTGGATGGAGAATGGGGGTCCAGGACCAGAGATGAAGAATGCGAAAGAATCATTTCAGGAATTAATCAACTCATGACACTAGGTGAATAGAACATTCTACTTGCTACAAATACTCTTTTTTAACAGATTGTTATCCTGAGGAATTATTTCAAATAAAGGCCTTTGGCATCCCTTATTTTGTAATCTGGTTTAAGAAATGTATATTTAGTGTATTGATAATCTTTCATTTCTAAAGTGGAACTTAACATTATTTCACAGTCTGATATCTCCCAGTTATAATTTAGGATTTTTTTAAAGGTCTGGCATGACATTACAGCTAGGTGAACTTTTGGCTAACCATCTTGTGCTGGGCGTGTTTGCTGTCAGTGTGGAGGGTTGGGCATAAGGCCTGGCTTGAGGTTGTACGCATCAGCTGTTGGCCACCCACGGAAGGTTGGGTGTAGAGCCTGGGTCTGTCACCTTAACCACGCAAATTTTACCATTCAGTAACTGTACCATTCAGTTTTTACCATGCAGGTAAGTGTCACGCAGTTCATTTAAGAAGGTACTTTAACAATGCTGTACACTCAATCTGGGCCCACCCGTTCCGACAGCGCCTACCATAATACGAAGCGCCAGATCCGCTGTGCTGTTCTGCGGCGGTGCGTTTTCGCGACCGGACCAGCCGCTTAAATCCAAAGAAAAAGGTTGCCCTTGCAGAGAAAACGCACTCACAGGTAGGTATTCCACTCTTTATTGAGGTCAGCAACGAAGACAGCAAACGACTTTGCCTCAAATCCTGGACGGTCTGACCGGTTTCGGACTCACTAGTCCTTGCTCACAGACCAAATGCAAAGTCACGTATCAACCACTATTGCAGCCCACCTGGCGCTTCGTATTATGGTAGGCGCTGTCTGAACGGGTGGGCCTAGATTGAGTGTCTTGATATGGACAATGTAGCAGTGAAGTCGGACTTTGAATCACCCCACTTGGGATATGAACTTTTGTAATAATTTTCAGAGTCACGTCGACACCCACTTGGGACTGATGGGGTGTTGCAGCACTGCTAGTACCAGAATGCACTTGCCAAGTAAACGCCCATTGTGGGCGGGACCTTTGTTATTTAAAGCAGGTGGGCTGCAATAGTGGTTGATACGTGACTTTGCATTTGGTCTGTGAGCAAGGACTAGTGAGTCCGAAACCGGTCAGACCGTCCAGGATTTGAGGCAAAGTCATTTGTTGTCTTCATTGCTGACCTCAATAAAGAGTGGAATACCTACCTGTGAATGCGTTTTCTCTGCAAGGGCAACCTTTTTCTTTGGATTTAAGCGGCTGGACCGGTCGCGAAAACGCACCGCCGCGGAACAGCACAGCGGATCTGGCGCTTCGTATTATGGTAGGCGCTGTCGGAACGGGTGGGCCCAGATTCAGTGTCTTGATATGGACAATGTAGCAGTGAAGTTGGACTTTGAATCACCCCACTTGGGATATGAACTTTTGTAATAATTTTCAGAGTCACGCCGACACCCACTTGGGACTGATGGGGTGTTGCAGCACTGCTAGTACCAGAATGCACTTGCCAAGTAAACGCCCATTGTGGGCGGGACCTTTGTTATTTAGAGCAGGTGGGCTGCAATAGTGGTTGATACGTGACTTTGCATTTGGTCCGTGAGCAAGGACTAGTGAGTCCGAAACCGGTCAGACCGTCCAGGATTTGAGGCAAAGTCGTTTGCTGTCTTCGTTGCTGACCTCAATAAAGAGTGGAATACCTACCTGTGAGTGCGTTTTCTCTGCAAGGGCAACCTTTTTCTTTGGATATATATATATATCATGTGATCAAGGCCCCACGCGGGCTGAAACGCGTTGTGGCGGCGGTGGTGTTGGGCATGCAATAAATTGAAAACTGCACCATTATCTGGGTTCGCTTCGTCTTTTACACGTTTTTCCTACCTTGGGAGAAAGACGAGTCTTGCTGCATATAAATATATATATCTGAAAGAGACACGTTAGTGACAGATTCCTTACCTTAGAATATCCCCAGGCGTCAGACTGGATCCGGAAAGTTTTTGCGTAGCAGTACCCTTGCGCGTCGGTAGGCGGCATCGTGCGGCTTCGCGTCCGTCGTCGGGATCGCCGGGATGACGTCGCGGGCAGTACTTAGACGCCGCCCCTGCGCCCTGACATCAGTTCTTTCTTTTTCCGCGCCAGTAAGCGCAGATCCTGGAAGAGCAGTGCCCTAGTCATTTTTTGACTACATTTTTTGTGATTTTTATCACTGTTTTTTCTCGAGTCGTTCGACTCCGAAGGTGTCGGTAGGGATGCCCGGCTTTAAGCCATGCGACGCCTGTGGTCGATCACGGACCCGCATCAGGACTGTCTCTACTGCCTCGGGCGCGACCACGACCCCAAGTCGTGCCCCGACTGCCGGGCCTTGCATCCGAAGGCTTTGCGAGAGCGGTCTCGAAAGCTCCCCGAGGTCCGGCAGTCGGCTCCGCGCCACTCCAAGCCCCGGTCACGTGAGAGGTCGAGGGGCCGGTCGCAGAGTCCTCATCGGTCGTCGGGGTCCAAGTCTTCGCACTCCTCCGGGAAGTCGAACCACAAGAAGTCGAAGAAGCGTCATCGCTCGACGACTTCCCCTCGCTGGTCTCGCGACTCAGCTGAGGGTCCCGTCGGCACCGTCCCCGTGGCTCCTGGAGTGCCTGTGGAGCCGCCGCCGCATTACCCGCCTTATCCGGGTTCGGCGCCGACTCCGGCCGAGATACAGGAGTTCCTGTCGGCCAAGGCCCGCCTCTTCGGGCCTCAAGGTCCCCCTGGTGCGCCTTCGGGCCCCGCGGGCCCTGATGGGGTTCCTACGGCGCCGCCGGCGACTCCGGTCACCGGCGCCGCCTGTCACGCCGGCCTCGGTCCCGGCTCCAGCCCCGGCCTCGACCCCCGCTCCGGTGCTGCCACAACCCCGATCGACGCCGGTTGACCTGACGACACCTCCACCGGCGTCGATCTCTCCGGTGCCGTTCCCGACGCCGCCCGGGGCTCCGGGCGGCGTCGTACCCCGGTTCTCTCCGGATCCGGACACAGCGCCGCCCCGGGCGGCATCGTACCCCGGTTCTCTCCGGATCCGGACACAGCGCCGGACCGACGTCGCTCGACGCCGGCTCCGGCGCCGATGAGACCTTGGGTCCCACATGTCCCTCCTCCTTATTTTGAACCAGAATTGGAGGACGAAGAGAACTGGGAGGGGTCGGATGACCCTCTCACAGCCCAATGTGAGTTTGATCAGGACTGGGCTGAGGAACTTGGGGAGACCAGTGGTCTGGACACCTCCCCTGACACTGGCATGCTGTCTCCTCCTTCCGTGGCAACGGAGGAGGGAGCAAACTTTGCAACGGTGTTGCGTAGAGCAGCTGAGGCATTACACCTTCAGTTGCCTACAGTGGCTGTCAGGACTAACATCCTGACGGAAGTGCTTCAGCCGGCGGCTACCTCCTCGGAGCCACTGCTGCCGTTCAACGAGGCACTTTCGGACGTTCTTTTGGGCACCTGGTCCAAGCCCACCACAGGGGCTCCTGTGGATAGGAACGTAGCCCGACGCCATCGCCCTGCTCCGGGCGACCCCTTGTTCCTCTCCCAACACCCCACCCCTGAGAGCTTGGTTGTCCAAGCCTCTGCTTCCCAAAGCGCCTTCCCTACCGCTCCCCCGGATAGGGAATCCAAACGCCTGGATCAATTTGGGAAGAAGGTTTTTTCTTCCTCCAGTGCTGGCTTGCGGTCCGTCAACACCACTTGCCTCTTGGGCTGATATTCCCACTCCTTGTGGGATTCGGT
Source organism: Calotriton arnoldi (assembly GCA_963921515.1). NCBI lineage: Eukaryota > Metazoa > Chordata > Amphibia > Caudata > Salamandridae > Calotriton > Calotriton arnoldi. The sequence continues at coordinate 699,203 of CAWUFW010008066.1, forward strand.
GGCGCAAGTTCTGCCCCAGTGTTCTGAGGAGGTCCAGACACTGCTTTCCCGCGCCATTGCGGAAGGAAGGGATGCGGCAAAGTACACCATCAGATGTGGCCTTGATACCGCCGACTCGCTAGGCAGATCGCTTGCGACGACAGTGGCGCTGCGCCGTCACGCCTGGCTGAGAACCACTGGTTTCTCGGGCGATGTCAAAACACTCTTATGGACATGCCCTTTGATGGGGTCGGCCTCTTCGGAAACAAGGCAGACCATGCGCTGGAGCGCTTTAAGGTCTCGCGGGCTACAGCCAAGTCCCTGGGCCTTCTGCTGTGCGCCCTCCGCAACAGTCTGCTTTTCGCCCCTTTCGTGGCCACGGAAGGGGCGCCCAGTCAAGTCCGCTGCCCAGCCACCGGCCCGCGCAGCAAGCGTCTTCGCGTGGCTGAGGACGTGGCTCCCGCCGAGGCGGGTCAAGCAACCAGCGTGCGGGTCAGGCCACCAACCCCGCCCCATCCGCGGCCTCCAAGCCCTCCTAGTCCTTCCTTTCAGGTCCACAGCACGCAAGTAGGGGGCAGGGTCCGCCATCACCTTCACCACTGGCGTGCCATCACCTCGGACAAGTGGGTCTTGGACATTGTCCGAAGGGGCTACTCCCTCCCTTCGAGACCATCCCCCAGCCATGCCACCTCAATTCCACCGCATGTCAGGGGATCACTTGGTGCTTCTTCAGAGGGAAGTTGCAGCCCTCTTGGCCAAGAGGGCCATCGAGCGCGTTCTGACCCCAGTAGTAGGGCGTGGTTGTTACTCCCACTACTTTCTGGTGCCCAAGGAGGACATGCGTCCTATCTTGGACCTCCGGAACGTCAATCGCTTCCTCCGGAAGGAGAAGTTCAAGATGCTCACCCTAGCTCAGGTCTTGACTGCCCTCGACCCTGGAGATTGGATGGTAGCGTTGGACTTGCAGGACGCATATTTCCACATCCCCGTCCTGCCGGCCCACCGGCGTTACCTGCGGTTCACGGTAGGCCTCGAGCATTTTCAGTTCACCGTGCTCCCCTTTGGCCTTACCAGCGCCCTCGGGTGTTCACGAAAGTGATGGCGGTGGTCGCAGCTCATCTGCGCCGGGCAGGGGTTCCAGTCTTCCCCTACCTCGACGACTGGCTGCTGAAAGCGGGCTCGTCCCAGGCAGTCGTCTCCCACCTCCAGACTACAGCCGAACTCCTGCACTCGCTGGGGTTCTCCATCAACGTGCCGAAGTCGCACCTGATTCCTTCTCCACAGCTCCTTTTCATCGGAGCAGTTCTGGACACGACGCAGTTTCGGGCCTATCCTCCCGAACGGCGAGTCCGGGATATTCAGGCTATGATTCCGATCTTTCGGCCTCTATCCTGGGTTTCGGTACGGATGACCCTGAGGCTGCTGGGCCTCATGGCCTCCTGCATCCTGCTGGTCGATCATGCCAGATGGCATATGCGGGCTCTGCAGTGGGACCTTAAGTTCCAGTGGGCGCAGCATCAGGGCAACCTGTCCGATCACGTCCAGATCTCGGAGGGGACTGCAAAACAGTTGCAGTGGTGGCTCTCGAACCGGCAATGGGTCACGGGCAGATCCCTCTCCCTTCCCCAGCCAGAGCATACAGTTGTGACGGACGCGTCCCTTCTGGGATGGGGCGGTCACATGGGAGAGGCGGAGATCAGAGGCCTCTGGTCTCCGGCGGAGTCCCGGCTCCATATCAATCTTCTGGAGCTCCGGGCGATCCGACTTGCACTCAAGGCATTCCTTCCCTCTGTCAAAGGGAAGGTAGTGCAGGTGTTCACAGACAACACCACCGCCATGTGGTACTGCAACAAACAGGGCGGGGTGGGGTTGTGGACCCTATGTCAGGAGGCTCTGCGCCTCTGGACATGGCTGGAACATCAGGGCATATTCCTGATGGTTCAACACCTGGCAGGTTCCCTGAACGCCAGGGCGGACAAAGTCAGCCGCAGGTGCATGATGGGTCACGAATGGCGTCTTCACTCGGAGGTGGCGCAAGGACTCGTTCTACATTGGGGAGAGCCTTGGTTAGATCTATTCGCCACCAAAGAGAACGCGCAATGTCATCAGTTCTGCGTGTTGGAATTTCCAAGGCGGCACTCGCTCGGCGACGCTTTTCGTCGCGAGTGGAGTTGCGGTCTGTTGTACGCCTTTCCGCCTATACCACTTCTACCCAGAGTGTTGAAGAAGATTCTGCGCGACCGGGCCCAAGTCATTCTTGTGGCTCCGGACTGGGCTCGAAGAGTTTGGTATCCCGAGCTACTCAGTATGAGCGTCGATCCCCGATCCGTCTGCCTCTTCGAGAGGATCTTCTGTCGCAGCAGCAGGGACGGTCCTCCACCCGAACCTGTCCAGTCTCCACCTGCTTGCGTGGAGATTGAGCGGCGGCAGTTGATTCCTTTCGACTTGCCTCCCGAAGTTTGTGATGTGATTCTGGCAGCCAGGCGTCACTCCACTAAGGTGGTATACGCCTGCAGGTGGAACAAGTTTGTGGCATGGTGCACAGCAAAGGTTGTGAATGCCCTTTCTGCCCCTCTTTCTGAGGTTCTTCTGTTCCTTCTTTCTCTGGCCCAACAGGGTTCTGCCCTGGGTACCATCAAGGGCTATCTTTGTGCAATCTCGGCCTTCCTCAGGCTTCCTGATCAGCCCTCTCTTTTTAAGTCCCCTGTTGTTAACAGGTTTCTTAAAGGCATTACACACCCCTTTCCTCCTGTTCCGTTTATAATGCCTCAGTGGGGACTTAAACTTGGTTCTTACTTTCTTGATATGCGCTCCCTTTGAGCCTCTGCATAACTGTCCTCTTCGTCTTCACACTCTGAAGACAGCCTTTCTGGTGGCCATCACCTCCGCTCGGCGGGTGAGTGAGCTCCAGGCTCTGTCATGCAAACCCCCCTTTCTGTCTGTCCATCCAGACAAGGTTGTTCTTAGGACGCGTCCGTCCTTCTTGCCAAAGGTGGTTACTGCCTTCCACATTGGGCAGACCATCACTTTGCCCACCTTCTTTCCGCCTCCGCATCCTTCCAGAGAGGAAGAGAGGCTCCACCGTCTGGACCCAAAACGTGCGCTTTCCTTTTATATCAACCGCACTTCCGGGTGGATGACCAGCTCTTTGTTGGCTACGTGGGCGCCAAAAAAGGTCGGGCGGTGCACAAGAGAACCATCTCCCGCTGGGTAACCTTGTGTATCAAAGCCTGCTATTCTTTGGCTAAAAGGAGCCTCCTGTTGGGCTGCGTGCCCATTCCACCAGGGCAACGGCTGCTACCACAGCTTTAGGCCGCGGTGTTCCGCTACAGGATATATGTCAGGCAGCTACGTGGGCCTCGCTGCACACGTTTACCAAACATTACTGCCTTGACAGCCAGGTCCGGAGGGACGGCTTCTTTGGCCATTCTGTCCTCCGGGACTTCCTTGTCTGAATCTGTTCGCAGACTCCCACCGGGTTGGTATTGCTGGGGTATCTATTCTAAGGTAAGGAATCTGTCACTAACGTGTCTCTTTCAGATGCACAAGTTACTAACTTGTGTAACGATATATCTGTAAGAGACAGTAGTTTGTGACAGATTCCTTACCGCCCCACCCATCCTCCCCGTTCTGCGAACTGATTTCTAGGGTTAAGGACATCCCTTTCAGGGCCCTAGTATTTTTTCAGACACCTATGTCAGCTTCTTGCATGGCTCTGCGTTTCTGGCGCGGAAAGTCGTGTACAGAACTGACGTCAGCGCGCAGGGCGGAGTCTAAGTACTGTCCGCGACGTCTTCACGGCAATCCCGACGACGGACGCGGAGCCGCACGACGCCGCCTACCGACGCGCAAGGGTACTGCGACGCAAAAACTTTCCGGATCCAGTCTGACGCCTGGGGATATTCTAAGGTAAGGAATCTGTCACTAACTACTGTCTCTTACAGATATATCGTTACACAAGTTAGTAACTTGTGCGCCTAGGTCAAAAGAAAATTGGGGGTGGATCGGGGTCATGGTTTCTGAAGGGTTTTTAGTGTTCTGGCATGGATAGGTGTAAGGTGAAGTAAAGTTTTTTTTTAAGTTTAAGGGTTGAGTAAGTGTAAAGAGTGTTAAAGGAATTTTTAGGTTTGGCATGGGTAAGGATAATGGGTTGTAAGGGTTTATTAGTTTTGTGGGATGGATAGGAGTAAAAAGTGGTAAGGTGTTTTAATGGATGAGTAAGGGTAAAGGGTGGTGAAGTATTTTTAGATTTAAAGAATGGGTAGAGATAAGGGATTAGTAACTTGTGTTTAGATTAACGCTTGGGGGTGGCAGAGGGAAGTGAAGCGTTTTTTTCTAGGGTTGAGGATAGGGAGTTAAAAAAAAAAATAATGTATATTTATATATATTTATACATATACACACACATAATGGGGGGGGCTTGTGAGGGGGTTTCTCCAAAATCAAATTTTATATATATATTTTGGCTGCCACCACTAGGTAGTTATAGTTAAGCCTGCTTTTCCATAGATTTACCTATATTTATGGTCACTGCACTTAAAACCTAGAAGTCACCCCTAAAGCAGGCCTTTAAATCCTGAAGGCAGGGTGCTCGGTTCTAAGTGTGAGGGTGCATCTGCATGAGCAGGACATCCCTACAGCCTTTGTAGTCTATTCTCCCGGGCTATAAGTGCATCAGCCATTATGATACCTAGAGTGGCCATGCATCATTACGCGATGACCATCTCTAAACTGGCTGTAACTAACCATATTATGTTTGGTATCAAACGTGTTGGAATCATACCCCCACACTGTATCCTGTTACAGGGAGGTGGGACCAACTCCCAGCCAGGGCTTAGTGTATTGGGGCCGGGTGGGAGCGCTTGCCAGTGTCACTGAGTCTGCTTGAAGGGCACACTTGGTGCCCTCCTTGCATAGTCCAGTTCAAACCAGCTCAGGGAGCCATTGGCTCCGGCGCGAAACTGAACAAAGGACATGGGAGTATCCTCCGCACTGTCCAACCCCTACCCTGGGAGGGGACCCTGAATCGTCCCAGCCCTTTCCTTAAGGTACTTAAGGGCTTACCTGAGGTTGGGTCCCTTGATTTGTCGTGGGACAAGATTAATTTCAAGACACCACTTCAACCGTCTGGGCACTCTGGACTTCGCTCTGGGCATTAATGCTGCAACTAGGAAGACTCCTGCTGCTCCTGATCTCGTCGCCCTGCTCGTCTGCTGCAACGTCCGTTCCGTGCCTTTGCCCCATACAGGAACCTTCCAAGGCCTGTGTGCATCCAAGACATCTTAACCGCTTAACCGCGGCGCAAATTCTCCCGCGGTGCAGGAGAATTAAAGAGTGGGCGGGGCTGCTTCGGCCAACGGACGTGCGCAGCACCAGCGAGGTAGTGCTTGCGTCGGCCGTTGGCCGACGCAAGCACGGAACGGGTTAAGGAATCACCCTTGAAGTGAAGGAGTCACTCCCTGCATCTGCAGGCACCGCAACTAAGCTGACCGATCTGCTGATCCTGGGCTACCACGGACTCCAAAAGGCTCAGCAACACAGGTGGTGGTTCCACAACTCCCTCGAGGCCTGCACTGTCTTCTCTCCAAGTTTGAGGCCAGAATCCCTTGTCGGAGCTGCAGGAACCGAACCCCTGTGCACCGCGTCAACTTGCAGTTGCAAATGCTTCTTGGCTTCCTTCCACCAAGATCTTCGGGCTCCAAGTAGCCCCAACCGCAAGCATCTCCTGTGACCAAGATCTTCGTCCTTACCGCATTACTTGCACCGTGGGCCTGCATCTTTGGTGAGCTCAATGTCCTCTTGCGACTCCAGTACCTTCGGCCTGTGGGTCTTCATTGAATTCTGTGGGCTCCCCTGATTGCTCGGGGCCTGCCCTGACTCCCCTGCTTGTGGTGAGTCCCCCGGACCTTGCTGGCCCTGACACTGGACCACCTTCACTTTCCACGTTGTTTGCAGTTGCCAAGGCTTGTTGGTGCTCCCGACGGACACCGACCCCTCCACTCTCGACATCCTACGTGGGACAGCTCGTGAACAGCTCCTTGTCTTCCACAGTGTCGCCTGGTCCTCACAACTGCAGCTCCAAGGTCACAGTCATCTCTCCTGCAACACTTCACATCGGTGGGCATTCGTCTTCCATGCCTCCTGGTCACTCCTGAGTGACATAGACTCTGTCCCCTCTGCTTGTAGGTACTTCTCGACTTGAATCCATCTTTGGGTTCCACTGGACACTTTCCCCTTCTCCAGCAGTGGCATCTTCCTGAAGTCCTCCATTGGGTTTGACTGCGGTTTCCGACGCCACTTCACACCTAAGCACCCGGCTTCCCTGGTGTAGGTAATCTGGTTCCTAAGGTATCCACGGGTGGGGTGGCTCTCCAACCTTCTGTCTTCCACAGGGTTTCTTCAGGGTCCATTGGGAAGGGTGCTTCTTCTTTAAAATTGCAACTGCGACTTACCCATTGACTTGGATTGATCCTGCGGTCGTGTTCCCACTCTGCACACGGCCTCCATGGGGCTCCTGGTTATTTTCCTTGGGTGGTTCCTTGGGTCCCTGGCACTTCTACGTCTTCTGGGTATAGTCTTGACTCGATTCGTGTTTCGCATACCACTATTTTAGTATATGGTTTGGTCTCCCCCCCCTGGTGACCACTGTGTATTTCGTGCTACTTACCGGTTTCCTTTGATTAGTATTGTGTGCATTGTGTATATCTCCGGTATGGAGATATCTGTATGTGAATGTCTTATAATAAATACAGATTTTTATAAATACACTGTGTGGTTCTTTTTCACTTAATCTATACCTATAGGATTATGTTCTGGTAAAACAAGCTGCTTTGCACTCCTTCTGGACTAAGCCTGAATGCTGCTTTCCACAGCTACCACTTAGAGAGCTATCTAAGACCACTAAAATCACCATAAGGGTTGTCTGGATTGGTGCAAGGTGCCCGCTTACATAAGTGTACACCATATACCAAGCCAGCTTCTCATATAAATGACAAAAACCACCAATCACGGTTCAAACACAAGGCAGAAATCAAATGAATCCAAATCAAGTTTATTCAGCAAAAATACCACATGGCGCGTTTCGGCCCAACGGCCTTGTTCACAATCCCTCGGCTGCTGTTCCACTTCCCATGTGGTATGGGGTAACTTTTTTGGGAGTTCTGGACTTCAGATATATATCTCCGCCCAGGAAAGTCTGTTTGAGAAAACATCAGTTTATATTGACTATCATCTGCTAAGCTATGTTAAAAATTTACCGTCCTACATCAAGGACCCTGGTGATTTTTTAAAGCATATTTATGATATATTCTGGAGTGATGATTGTATTCTGATGACTCTGGATGTTTCAGCCCTACCAGCATCAACCACACAGATGGGATCCGGGCAGTTGAACATTTCCTCCAGACCAATGAGATTGTACAAGTATATGTAAATGCTATTCTCTGTGATTAAGTGGTGTCTCCACAATAATTTTTTATTGTTTAAAAATCAAGTGTACAGACAAATGGGTGGGGTGGCGATGGGTACCTGCTTTGCCCCCAGCTATGCATGTTTGCATATGGGCTGGTGGGAGAAGCAGGTACCCATCACGGAACATGGCAAAATGTGGGAATAACATGTCATGACATGGCTTCGTTTTATAAAAGACCTCTTCGTGATCTGGAGGGGGTCACAATATTCAGCAACTCAATCAGAATGATTTGAATTGGCACTTTATGGACCATTCGGGGAGAATTCCTTGATTTACAAGTTTTTGTAAGACATGGTAAGCTGCAAACCCGATTATTGAGGAAGAAGACGGTTGGTAACCCCACCTTACATGCCTATAGTTTACATCCAGCCCACTTAAAAGCTAGTATCCCCTATGGGGAATAGCTTAGATTAAAAAGAAATAGCAGTCTGATAGAAGACTGGAATGTAGGCAAGAGAGAAATGTTAGAACGATTTAAGCAGCGTGGGTATTCGAGCACGTCATTAGAAACAGCCCTTTGTAAAGTTCAAGGGGAGAGCAGAGAATCATTTCTTTTCCACAAAGAAAACAAAGAAGAGGAAAAAAGCTGTTTTAGAATGATACAACTTACAGTGAACAGGAAGGGGCCATCAGAAAAATCATACAGCGACATTGGTATTGGGTCAGGGGGATGCTGTGGTGGGGCTTTAATGTCTAAGGCAACACAGATGACCTTTAGAAGAGCATCTTCAATGAGGGATGCATTGGTGTGCAGTAGCCCTGAGATAGAGAGGCAAACAACATGGCTACAACAGGATAATGTATTCCATAGGTGCCATAGATGCAAAGCATGCACTCTGGGTGTGAACACCAGGGAATACATGACATCTTTCAGTTTCAGACCTATCGAGATCAAGGGTGTCTTCAATTGAAAGATGGAATATGCAGTATATGTGCTGTCTTACAAATGTGGTTTGTTATATGTTGGGAGTACAGTCCTGCAGGTGCACTGCAGGATACTGCAACACTTGAAAGCAGTCACGAATAAGGACTGGTCATACCTAGTTGTAAGACATGTACATGATGTACACAATAATGATGTAGGGTCCCTGTCTTACTATGTGACAGACTCCGTCTCAAAATCTGTGAGAGTAGGGAATCGTGAAAAAACAGTTGAGACAACTGGAGTACAGGTATATAGTCAATCTAAGTACCAAATGGGTTAAATATGGAGGAAGAGTTAGACTTGATCCTGTGATTTTAATTGCAGCAGTAGGACCTCCCTGTAAAATGCTCTGATTCACTTACAGTTCGTAGATGACATTTAATAGTGATTTAACTACATATTACACCCAGTTTGTAATTAATATCCTGGAGAATCGATCCCAAAAGCCCAGGAAATCATGTGACAAGGATGTGACATACGGAATTGATTTAAAGCATTAATGCTGTTGAAGGAAATGTGTTTTAAAAAAACAATACATGTGATTTGAATAGAGATGGAATGCCAAGGTGTGTGTATTTAGACACAGGGACGCAGCTGTGTCAAGTTTGTAATATCAATACAGTTGATTTATGTGATCGGTTTTAGTTCCTGGGGAAAAGGAAGAAAGGAAAAGATGCAAGTCACATGATCAATGAAGTAATTTTCCTTGTTATTGGTAGGTTTTGATGTATGCATGCATTTAGGCGGTCAATTTGCTGATTTATGAGTTTAACAAACGAATTTGTGGACATGTGTTTTAGACATTTAAAATTGCCCAGGCTGTAAATATAAGACAATCTAATTAAGAGCTGGTTATGTCTTAGCAATACATAATATGAAATTTAAATGTGTATAAGGTACAAAAAAGACATTATGTATTGTTTCAATGTAAAGAGCTTTCGAGCAACGTCTTTTTTCTGTGTCATAGTCAGATTACTATTTAAGATCACCATGAATGCGTGAGCAAGGTCACGGCTGTGACTGAAACGCATAATGGCGGACGAGTAATGCAAAAAATAAACACAATTGGAGATCTTAGTGTCTGGTCTCATCGTGGATGTGAGATGTATGGGAGGTGAAAGTATATATATGGGTATGTAATATATATATATATATATATATCAGACTAGGGACAACCTGCCCTCTTAGGCTCCCCCCCACCTCAGATTATTCAGCCCCGGGGACGCATCCCCCAGGCCGCCATTTTAGATGAAGGGGCCAGCTCACTTGCTGTGTCCCAGGGAGCCCACCCCCGGGACACAGTGGTCTCCCTTCCTGTAAATATGTTTGCTTTTATCTGGCAGTAGCATTTTTAAATCTCTTGTCAAATAGGAACAAACACAAAGTCTGCTCTCATCGGGCAGGAGCTTTAAAAATGCTCCTGCCGGCTGGAAGCAGACTTGAGATCTGTTTCCCTGCCTGCATCGATGCGAGCAGGGAAACTGAGCAACATATTGCTCCCACCTGGAGGTAGCAGCATAAATAGCTGTTCCCTCCTGGCGGGAGCAATGTCGGCTCCTGCTCCAGCCGTGGGGGTCACTACGCAGCCCCCAGCGTGTGCTTGGTAGGTGCCCCAGGTTGTCACCGGGCAGCCCACTTATAATTGATATGGGCCCTGGGAGATAGTGTTATGAGCCCCAATGCACCCCAATATAGGCCTATGTAGCTGCACAACCTTTTACCTACATTTGTCCTACCTTGTTCTACATAACTGCTCTGGTGCTGACCTTTTACCTAGTTACGTGCCGAATACATTTCTTCGAAGACTAACCTCATTTATTATGCATGAGTTCTCTTAGTATTATATCTTAAATCCTTGCCTGCAGGATTACCATCTTCTGTATCATAACTCTGTACAAAAGTCGCCGCTATTGTCATCCTTGGATGACAGGCCCACAGTACCAATACACATCTAGGTAGAACCCCTGAGGGTACCTTTCGAGTATAAAAGAAGAACATCTTCACTGTGCAGCCAGAGGAGAAACTTCCATGCTGACACAAGACGCTGAAATTCCTGCACGCATAAAAATCCAGCACGTAGTGGTCTGACATCCCTTGCGGGGTGTCCAACTTGAGATCAAGACGAGGTCCTTAGTTCTCTCCCATCAGGTAATGGGGTTGGCTCTTTCCTAGGGGATTCTTGGCTTTACACCCACATACATGCTAGTTACACTTAGGTAGGGTTTGCATCTTAGCAGTACGCTCGATTACTGTCATGTATCTATATGCCTGCATATATTCACTGTTTTAGCACCATGGTAAAATTCGACCTTTTGTTTACTCTGTCGGTGCTTGCAATCGTATATATCTGTTTCTGTCTAATGGTTGTTGCAGCACACATAATCTGAAAGAGACACGTTAGTGACAGATTCCTTACCTTAGAATATCCCCAGGCGTTAGGCTGGATCCGGAAAGTTTTTGCGTAGCAGTACCCTTGCGCGTCAGTAGGCGGCGTCGTGCGGCTCCGCGTCGGAATCGCCGGGATGACGTCGCGTGCAGTACTTAGACGCCGCCCCTGCGCGCTGACGTCAGTTCTTCTTTTTTCCGCGCTAGTAAGCGCAGATCCGGGAAGAGCAGTGCCCTAGTCATTTTTTGACTATCTTTTTGGTGATTTTTCACTGTTTTTCTTCGAGTCATCTCGGCTCCACAGTGTCGGTAGGGATGCCCGGCTTCAAGCCATGCGACGCCTTTGGTCGAATGATGTCGATCACAGACCCGCACTTAGTGTCTCTACTGTCTCGGCCGCGACCACGACACGAAGTCGTGCTCCGACTGCCGGGCCTTGCACCCGAAGGCTTTGCGAGAGCGGTCTCGAATGCTCCTCGAGGTCCGGCAGTCGGCTCCGCGCCGCACCAAGCCCCGGTCACGCGAGAGGTCGAGGGGCCGGTCGCGCAGTCCTCGCCAGTCATCGGAGTCCAAGTCTTCGCACTCCTCGGGTAAGTCGAAGCACAAGAAGTCTAAAAAGCACCATCGCTCTAAGACTTCGCCTCGCCGGTCTCGCGACTCGGCTGAGGCCCCTGTCGGCACCGTCCCCGCCGGATGTGCCTGTGGCGCCGCCCCCGCATTACCCGTCCTTCCCGGGTTCGGGGGCGACTCCGGCCGAGATACAGGAATTCCTGTCGGCCATGGCCCGCCTCTTCGGGCCTCAAGGCCCCTCCGGTGCGCCTTCGGGCCCCGAGGGCCCTAATGGGATTGCCCCGGCGCCGCCGACGACTCCGGTCCCGGCGCCGCCTGTCCCACCAGCCTCGCTCCCGGCCCCGATCCCGGCTCCGGTGGTACCGCAACCCCCATCGACGCCGGTTGACCTAACCACGCCTCCGCCGACGCCGATGTCCCCAGTGCCATTCCTGACGCCGCTCCGGGCGGTGCCGTTCCTGACGCCGCCCCGGGCGGCGTCGTTCCCCGGTTGTCTCCGGATCCGGACGCGGCGTCGGACCGACGTCGCCCGACGCCCATGAGACCTTGGGTCCCGGACGTCCCTCCTCCTCCTTATTTTCAACCGGAGGAGGACCAGGAGAGCTGGGAGGGGTCGGATGACCCTCTAACACAGCAGTGTGACTATGATCAGGACTGGGCAGAGGAACTTGGGGATGCCAGTGGTCTGGACACTTCCCCTGAACACTGGCATGCTGTCTCCTCCTTCCGTGGCTAAGGAGGAGGGAGCAAATTTCGCAACGGTGTTGCGTAGAGCAGCTGGAGCCTTACACCTCCAATTGCCTACAGTGGCTGTCAGGACTAACCTCCTGACGGAAGTGCTTCAGCCGGCAGCTACCTCCTCGGAGCCATTGCTGCCCTTTAATGATGCACTTTCTGACGTTCTTTTGGGCACCTGGTCCAAGCCCGCCACAGGGGCTCCTGTGGATAGGAACGTGGCCCGATGCCATCGCCCTGCTCCGGGCTACCCCTTTTTTCTATTGCAACATCCCACCCCCGAGAGCTTGGTTGTCCAAGCCTCTGCCTCCCAAACCGCCTTCCCTACCGCCCCTCCGGATAGGGAATCCAAACGCCTGGATCAATTTGGGAAGAAGGCCTTTTCTTCCTCCAGTGCTGGCTTGCGGTCAGTCAACACTGCTTGCCTTTTGGGCCGATACTCCCACTCTCTGTGGGATTCGGTGGCGCTCGTTTTGCCCCAGTGTCCTGAGGAGGTCCAGACACTGCTTTCCCGCACCATTGCGGAAGGAAGGGATGCAGCAAAGTACACCATCCGTTGTGGCCTTGATACCGCCGACTCGCTGGGCAGATCGCTTGCAACGACAGTGGCGCTGCGTCGCCACGCCTGGCTGAGGACCACTGGTTTCTCGGGTGATGTCCAAAACACACTCATGGACATGCCTTTTGATGGAGTCGGTCTTTTTGGTACCAAAGCAGACCATGCGCTGCAGCGTTTTAAGGACTCACGGGCTACTGCCAAGTCCCTGGGCCTTTCTGCTGTGCGCCCTCCTCTAACCTCTGCTTTTCGCCCCTTTCGTGGCCACGGAAGGGGCGCCCAGTCACGTCCGCTGCCCAGCCACCGGCCCGCGCAGCAAGCGTCTTCGCGTGGCCGAGGACGTGGCTCACGCCGTGGCGGGTCAGGCAACCAGCGTGCGGGTCAGGCCACCAACCCGTCCGCGGCCTCCAAGCCCTCCTAGTCCTTCCTTTCAGGTGCACAGCACGCCAGTAGGGGGCAGGGTCCGCCATCACCTTCACCACTGGCGTGCCATCACTTCGGACAGGTGGGTCTTGGACATTGTCCGAAGGGGCTACTCCCTCCCCTTCGAGACCACTCCCCCAGCCATGCCACCTCAATTCCACTGCATGTCAGGGGATCTCTTGGTGCTTCTGCAGAAGGAAGTCACGGCCCTCTTGGCCAAGAGGGCCATCGAGCATGTTCCGACCCCAGAAGTAGGACGTGGTTGCTACTCCCACTACTTTCTGGTGCCCAAAAAGGACAAGGAGGACATGCGTCCTATCTTGGACCTCCGGAACGTCAATCGCTTCCTCCGGAAGGAGAAGTTCAAGATGCTCACCCTAGCTCAGGTCTTGACTGCCCTCGACCCTGGAGACTGGTTGGTAGCGTTGGACTTACAGGACGCTTATTTCCACATCCCCGTCCTGCCGGCCCATCGGCGTTACCTGCGGTTCACCGTAGGCCTCGAGCATTTTCAGTTCAACGTGCTCCCCTTTGGCCTTACAAGTGCCCCTCGGGTGTTCACGAAAGTGATGGCGGTGGTCGCAGCTCATCTGCGCCGGGCAGGGGTTCCAGTCTTCCCCTACCTCGACGACTGGCTGCTGAAGGCGGGCTCGTCCCAGGCAGTTGTCTCCCACCTCCAGGACTACGGCCGAACTCCTGCACTCGCTGGGGTTCTCCATCAATGTGCCGAAGTCGCATCTGATTCCTTCTCCACAGCTCCTTTCATCGGAGCAGTTCTGGACACGACGCAGTTTCGGGCCTATCCTCCCGAACGGCGAGTCTGGGATATTCAGGCTATGATTCCGATCTTTCAGCCTTTATCCTGGTTTTCGGTACGGATGACCCTGAGGCTGCTGGGCCTCATGGCCTCCTGCATCCTGCTGGTCGATCATGCCAGATGGCATATGCGGGCTCTGCAGTGGGACCTGAAGTTCCAGTGGGCGCAGCACCAGAGCAACCTGTCCGATCACGTCCAGATCTCAGAGGGGACTGCAAAACAGTTGCAGTGGTGGCTCTCGAACCGGCAATGGGTCATGGGCAGATCCCTCTCCCTTCCCCAGCCAGAGCACACAGTTGTGACGGACGCGTCCCTTCTGGGATGGGGCGGTCACATGGGAGAGGCAGAGATCAGGGGCCTCTGGTCTGCGGCGGAGTCCCGGCTCCATATCAACCTTCTGGAGCTCCGGGCGATCCGACTTGCACTCAAGGCATTCCTTCCCTCTGTCAAAGGGAAGGTAGTGCAGGTGTTCACAGACAACACCACCGCCATGTGGTACTGCAACAAACAAGGCGGGGTGGGGTCGTGGACCCTCTGTCAGGAGGCTCTGCGCCTCTGGACATGGCTGGAACATCAGGGCATGTTCCTGATGGTTCAACACCTGGCAGGTTCCCTGAACGCCAGGGCGGACGAACCCAGCCGCAGGTGCATGATGGATCACGAATGGCGTTTTCACTCGGAAGTGGCGCAAGGACTCTTTCTACAGTGGGGAGAGCCTTGGTTAGATCTATTCGCCACCGAAGAGAACGCGCAATGTCAGCAGTTCTGCGCGTTGGAATTTCCAAGGCGGCACTCGCTCGGCGACGCTTTTTGTCGCGAGTGGAGTTGCGGTCTGTTGTACGCCTTTCCGCCTATACCACTTCTACCCAGAGTATTGAAGAAGATTCGGCGCGACCGGGCCCAAGTCATCCTTGTGGCTCCGGACTGGGCTCGAAGAGTTTGGTATCCCGAGCTACTCAGTATGAGCGTCGATCCCCCGATCCGTCTGCCTCTTCGGGAGGATCTTCTGTCGCAGCAGCAGGGGACGGTCTTCCACCCGAACCTGTCCAGTCTCCACCTGCTTGCGTGGAGATTGAGCGGCAGCAGTTGATTCCCTTCGACTTGCCTCCCGAAGTTTGTGATGTGATTCTGGCAGCCAGGCGTCCCTTCACTAAGGTGGTATACGCCTGCAGGTGGAACAAGTTTGTGGCATGGTGCACAGCAAAGGCTGTGAATCCCCTCTCTGCCCCTCTTTCTGAGGTTCTTCTGTTCCTTCTTTCTCTGGCCCAACAGGGTTCTGCCCTGGGTACCATCAAGGGCTATCTTTGTGCCATTTCGGCCTTCCTCAGGCTTCCTGATCAGCCCTCCCTTTTCAAGTCCATTGTTGTTAACCGGTTCCTAAAAGGCATTACACACCTCTTCCCTCCTGTTCCGTTTGTGATGCCTCAGTGGGACTTGAACTTGGTTCTTACCTTTCTTATGTGCGCTCCCTTTGAGCCTCTACATAACTGTCCTCTTCGTCTTCTGACTCTGAAGACAGCCTTTCTGGTGGCCATCACCTCCGCTCGGCGGGTGAGTGAGCTCCAGGCTCTATCATGCAAACCTCCCTTTCTGTCTGTCCATCCAGACAAGGTTGTTCTTAGGACGCGTCCGTCCTTCTTGCCAAAGGTGGTTACTGCCTTCCACATTGGGCAGACCATCACTTTGCCCACCTTCTTTTCGCCTCCGCATCCTTCCAAAGATGAAGAGAGGCTCCACCGTCTGGACCCAAAACGTGCGCTTTCCTTTTTTATCAACCGCACACAACACTTCCGGGTGGATGACCAGCTCTTTGTTGGCTACGTGGGCGCCAAAAAAGGTCGGGCAGTGCACAAGAGAACCATCTCCCGCTGGGTAAACTTGTGTATCAAAGCCTGCTATTCTTTGGCTAAGAAGGAGCCTCCTGTTGGGCTGCGTGCCCATTCCACCAGGGCAACGGCTGCTACCACGGCTTTAGGCCGCGGTGTTCCGCTGCAGGATATCTGTCAGGCAGCTACGTGGGCCTCGCTGCACACGTTTACCAAGCATTACTGCCTTGACAGTCCGGTCCGGAGGGACGGCTTCTTGGCCGTTCTGTCCTCCGGGACTTCCTTGTCTGATCTTTGTTCGCAGACCCACCACCGGGGTTGGTATTGCTGGGGTATCTATTCTAAGGTAAGGAATCTGTCACTAACGTGTCTCTTTCAGATGCACAAGTTACTAACTTGTGTAACGATATATCTGTAAGAGACAGTAGTTAGTGACAGATTCCTTACCGCCCCCACCCATCCTCCCCGTTCTGCGAACTGATTTCTAGGGTTAAGGACATCCCTTTCAGGGCCCTAGTATTTTTCAGACACCTATGTCAGCTTCTTGCATGGCTCTGCGTTCCTGGCGTGGAAAGTCGTGTACAGAACTGACGTCAGCGCGCAGGGGCGGCGTCTAAGTACTGCCCACGACGTAATCCCGGCGGTCCCGACAACGGACGGGGAGCCGCACGACGCCGCCTACCGACGCGCAAGGGTACTGCTACGCAAAAACTTTCCGGATCCAGCCTGACGCCTGGGGATATTCTAAGGTAAGGAATCTGTCACTAACTACTGTCTCTTACAGATATATCGTTACACAAGTTAGTAACTTGTGCTTTTATACTAGAATGACACAGGTTCAATAAACGCTTATTGAAAACGTCCCCATCGTTTATTCTGTGAATTTCTCTGAGACCAGTGAGCACGAGTGACTGAGTGAAAAGTAGTACACTGTTTCCACGATCCCTGAAGGATCAAGGGTTGTCCTGTTTGATAGTTGTCTGAAACTATTCGCTGCTTGGTAAGGTTAGGGGGCTTATAGTGACTGTGAGCTAGCTGGTCTAAAGGAGGTGTCTGGAATCAGTCTAGACTCCAATCCCGTAGTTTGTTATCTAAGCACGCAGACCCTATGTACTATTAGTAACTACACGACAATAGGGTTGCTGGGGGCCTAATTAGGCTTCAGGAGGGGGGGCTATGTGCCCCCCCCCCTTTATATTGTATTTGGCCCCGGGGGATGGGAGTGTCCCTGGGCCCATTGAGGTTTGGCGAGGTGGGCTGCATGCCCCCTCCCCATTTTTTTATTGTATTTGGCCCCAGGGGTTGGGTCCCCAGGGCCTATTAAGGCCCAAGGAGTAAGGCTGCACACCCTTCTCTCCTGTTACATTTTATTTGACCCCTGTGGATAGGGTCCCTGGGCCATTTATGGCTTGGAGAAGGAGGCCACACTGCCCCCCTTACATTTTTATTGGAGCTGGCTCCGCGACCAATTAAGGGTTGGGGAGAGGACTGCACTCCCACTCCTTTTATGTTTTTCCCCGGGGATGGGACCCCAGGGCCTGAAGGCCATCCTGCACTGCGCACCCCAAAGTCTGTGCGCTGTGTGGTTTTGACAGCTTGCTGGGAGTTTGGCCACAGGGCCTGGCAGTAGGCCAAGCGCTGTGGCCAACAGCCTGCTGCGTACTTCCAAAGACTGTGCACATCATGGGGTTGGCTTCCTGTGGTGTGTCAGAAGCAAGGCCTGGCTCGAAGACAGACCCTGCGAACAACCCCATGCCGCACAATAAAAGGCTGTGCACAGCGTGGGTTTGACTGCCTGCAGTGGGGGGCGGCCCAGCCTTGCCGCAAACCCACTGCTGCGCACAACCAGAGGCCCTGCACAGCAGGGGTTGGCTTTACACATTTTACGTATCGTAATGAAATATTACTTTACTTTTGTTTTTAAAAAACCCTAGAAACTCACTGAAAAAAATAAAGGTTAAAATAATGTTATTGTTAGGTGCGTTGAAAAGATCTGTTTTTTTTAAAAAAACAAAGGCTAAAGGAACGTTTTAGTTAGGTGAATATGTCAGTGATGACATTAATGTTTTGGTCTAAAAAAGCCACAGAAATTTACCAGTTATAATTAGCAGAGCTAACTATAATTTGCGCCCCGCCATGCACTGTTTATGAACTGATTTCCTCGTTAATCTTGACAGGGATACTTGAAGAGAAAGTTATTGAGTGGCATCCAGGTTTCTGTGATGTAAGTAAAGGATTAATTGTATGTAGCTATATTACTTTACATCCTGTGCATAGAAGAAATAGCATTTCACCTCTCTGTATAATTTAGGGGATCAAGGTCTTTACAATGATTGGTTATTTGTTGAATCACAACTACTGTGAGAAGGTTTAACAGTTTAGTATTGTGATTGTTAAGGAGATTGTTCAGGTACAGGGATACTAACAGATCGTTAAGTAATATATCAATGTTGGGAGTTATGATGTAAGTTATCTCATTGGAGATCCTAAACCAGAAGTTACCTATTTTGGGACATTGGAAGACTATATACTCAGTGTGGGCTTTGGGGGAGGTGTATCTCCAACAGTGGTCATTGATTTGTAAGCCTGCTTTTAAAAAATTTGCTGAGGGGCCAGAGTGTTCTGTGAACGACGAATAGAATCATTTATATAGGGGAGGACGATTTGCTGCAACAACTTGGCCTTCTCCAAATATTTTCAGTGGTGTGGGTGTCTGCAGTTACATAAAAGGATCAGGCTCATGATTCTAGGATTTCAGCTGGTACTTTGGATGGACCAAGTAATATTCTCAATAGGCCAATTCTCTGAACAAGACTCTCCAGTATCTTCAACAGTCCTATAAGCTTACTACGATCTACGAGCGTCAGCAGAAAAATACCACAAGAGTAAGCCCCTGATCAACAAACAGCTATCCCCAAGAAGAAACAAAAATAAAATCACTCAACATCAATTCCCCACCTTCTTTCTACCAAACTCACTGACTTGTTCTGCTTCATTAGAGTATATAAAAAAAGTCTGAGACTATTCGTAACGTACGAGTTACTTACCTTCGGTAACGATGTATCTGGTAGAGACGATTCTAGCCGCAGATTCCTTAACGTAGAATTATCCCCAGGCATGAGACTGGACCCGGAAAACTTTCTTTGCCCCAGCATCTCTGCGCGCCGGGGGGCGGTAGCACGTGACTCCGCCCTGACGTCGTCCGCGGGCGTGACGTCAGCGAGGTCACATAAGTCCCGCCCGGCGCGCTGACATCACTTTCCTTCTTCCGCGTGCAACGCGGATCCGGAATCGTGTCCCTGGCCTGTTTTCAGGCCTTCTTTTACGCTTTTGCGTTGTGGAACAGTGTGCGAATGCCTTCGGGCTTCAAGACGTGTACTTCTTGTGCGCGTCAGATGTCGGCGACGGACCCTCACGCTCTTTGCATGTGGTGTCTGGGCGAGCACCATGACTCTACGGACTGCGACGCTTGCCAGCATCTGAAGCCGAAGTCCCGGCGGGAGCGCCGGATGAAGCTCCTGTCGTCCCGCTTGTCCAGATCGGTGTCATCACCGCGTCCGTCCCCCGCGGAAGGGCCGAGGAACCGTCGCTTCCGCCTCCGACATCGTCCTTCACCGAGGCCCCAGGGGCGTCGCTCGCCCGCCGGTAAGTCTTATAGCTTGTCCCCGAGACCTGGTCCCCGTTCTGCGGAGGGCGCGGGTTCTCCTCGGGACATGCGGCCTCGTTCGTCGCCACCCTATCCGCCGTTTCCTGGCGTTGGAGCGACGAGGGCCCAGATGGGGGCCTATGCTGCGGCTCTGCAGGCTTCCTTGGCCCCTCCTCCTCCTCTTCCTGAGACGTCCGCGGATCCCTTGCCATGTGCAGGGCCTTCCGCGGAGTCGCCGGCGGCTCCGGCGCCGACGGGTTCGGCTCCAGGTTTTGGGGGTGTGGTGTCGTTGGGGTGCGGCCCTACGGGGTTCCCCTCTTCGACCCACGGCGCCTCTACCCCGCTGCAAACCCCCACGGGGGTCCCTGTGGTGTCGCAGGAGGTCGCCGGGACTCGCGGTTCGTCCCCGAGTCCCCCTCGGTTCTCTGGGCAGGCGGCGGCCTTGCCGGAGGCCGAGCCGGCGCCGACGGCTGTCGGCCCAGGCGGCGCCGTGGGTGCTGGCTAGGGGCCTGGGCGTTTCCCCGGGTCCCTCTCGGCCCTCCGTGCAGGCGGCTGCCTCGTCGGAGGTCGGGTCGGTTCCTTTTCGGCGCTGTTCTTTAGCCACCCCGGCTCCGACCCCGCCCCATTCTCCTGGGGCGCAAGTGATGGTGGGGGTCGACTCGGTGTCCCCGGTGTCAGCACCGCCGCCGGTCGACGTCGCACCGGCGCCTGTGGCTGACTCCACGGCGCCGTGCCGGCGTCGGGTCGTCGACTCGTCTCCAGAGGTCCCCTCCTCTCCGGAGGTTTGTCACCTTTTTGTCTCCTCTTCCCCGGAGACGGGCTGCCGCGTCGTTGCTTTTTCTCCGGCGTCTTCCAGGGAGGGCTCTTCGCCGTCCCCACGATCTCAGCCTGCCCCAGAGGCGCCTCAGGCCCCCCACTCGTCCGTGGGTCCTCCATTCAGGGGCTGGCCGTTTTTTCCTCCAGCTGGACTCGGGGATGGCTGGCTTAGTTTACAGCCATCGCCCACGGAGGAATTGCTCTCTCCCCCACGGCGCCCTACGGAGGCGGGTGCGGCTTTTGTCCGAGCCATTTCCACGGCCGCTGGCATTTGGCGCATGGGCGACCCCGGCACCCCATTTCCTACGGACCATCTGTTAGAGGTTCTCCATCAGGGCTCTGGTGGACGGGAGCTGCTTCTTCCATTCAAAGCTTCGCTCCATACTTCTCTTCTGGGGGCCTGGGGGCGTCCTGCCACGGGTGATCCCGTGCCTCAGCGGCTCCTACATCGCCATCGTCCTGCTCCGCACGATCCAGTCTGCCTTTCTTTCCACCCTTCTACACAGGGCCCTTTTCTGCAGACTGCTTTTCCTTCCCTGCCCTTGGTGGTGTTTCCTCCATCACGGGAGGCCCGGTCCTTGGATTCGTGGGGGCGTCACATCTTCGCTTCCTCTAGTGCTGCTTTACGAGCGCTCAACACACTTTGTGTGTTGGCCAGGGCTGCTTCCAGTCTGTGGGATTCCGTAGAGTCCCTTCTGTCTGGTGCCTCCCCCGAAGGTGTCCGCGCAGATCTGCGGACCCATGTGTTTGATGGCCGGGAGCTGGCCGAGTTTATTCTTCGTTCGGCCTTAGATGTTTCTGATGCTCTCGGCCGCGCCATGGCAAGTTCAGTAGCTCTCCGTCGCCATGCTTGGTTGAGGGATAGCATTTTTCCAGAGAATATTAGGGAGCGTCTGGTTGACCTGCCTTTTGATGGGGTTCTTTTGTTTAACACCCATGCGGACTCCGCCATTCAGCGGCTTATTGCGGGGCTCCGACCTCCTCCCCCTCCGTAAACTTGGCTTGTCGGTCCTCTGGCGTTATCCCACCCTTTTATCTTGGGGGTCTAGTGCTTCGCTTGGCCCGGTTGTGTGTTCCGTGTGGTTTTGCGTGCCTTCAGGGTCCTTAGATTGGCCCCTCTGTACTGTTGGCTACTGGTACGGCTTCCTTTTGGCTTCTGTGTCTTTTTTGGCTCATTGACAAGCCGTCTGTGGTTTTACCCGCAGGTCCTTTATGTTCTTGTCCTCTGCTGCGGAATTGTTTCCTAAGAGGTGTTCCCATGTTTTCCTTGGGACGTATCATGCCCTAAGTGGGTTACTTGTAGCTATTACATAGCTCTGTCCTACGCTGGGGAGGTGTGGATGCCCTTTTTCGGGTTCCTTGCCTTTCCTGGCATCACTGTATACCGCTGGTGCGGTCTCTTTTGCCTTTTTCTTGGTGCAGCTTACGCTACTCCGTCTGTCATTCTCAGTGTTCGCTACATCGCTAGGCAGGCCTGGCATGCCGTCTACGGCATCGTGTTGTGGCGTTTCTGCCTTCCTGTCCGGCGTTTCGGCCTGGTCCTCTGTCTGGTGTTCCAGGGGGGGCTACGTTTCTTCTGGCTTGCCTGTGCTCTGGTTGCCGGCTGGTCCGTCCTCTGTGTCTCTCCTCTTTCTCTTCTGCCTGGTCCCACTTCTTTCGTGGGCCGGTGTGTGTGTCTCTGGCATGGCCCCCCTTTGGGGATTGTTCTGGATTTCCCTGGCCAATGTCCTCGGCTTGCGCCTGGCTTGTTCTGGGTGCACTGCTCCATGGTGTTGCCAGCTGCCGGCTGCGCATGCCTGCTTGTTATGTGTTCCCTTGTGCCCCTGCCTCTTGTTCTGCTGGGGCTTTGCGCGCCTGTGCCGCCTTCTTCGCCTGCGCCTTTTGGCTGTGGAACCACTCCTGCCTTGTCAGCTGCCTTGCAGCTGATGCCTGTTCAGCTGCCCCCTATCGCTGTGTCTGTGTTTTCCTACGGCAGGCTCTGCCTCCGGTTCTACCTCTTCTCCCTGGAGTTTGGGGTGGTTCTTTTCTTCCTTGGTGCTCCTCTGGCGCTGTCTGCCCCTACGGGGTTTTCTGGCGGTTGTACCTTGGATGGGCTTGGGTTTCCTGGCTTTCCCTTCGCCTCGTTCTTGCTTACTTCTGCTTGGTGAGGGCTGGGCCGCCCTTCTTGTCCCTGTGACACATCCCCTGCTGGGGCCCTGTGTTCTTCCAAGCTGATGAGATTCTTTCGCAGGCCCTCCTCCCCTCTGGGTATGGCTAGGGTATCTATTCTACGTTAAGGAATCTGCGGCTAGTAGTCTCTATCAGATGTACGAGTTACTTTTTTTTATTTTTTTTATTATTAATGTATTTTATTGTTTTCCCAAAAACAAACAATAAATCAAGAGAAAAGAAAAACAAATTAAAAACATTCAGCAAAAAGACAGCAGGGTATTATACAGAACACATATAGGCGATCCATGACTGACATCATTATCCATCGACATCATCCAAGGGGGGAACTATTGACGGTGTTTGTCGTTCATGACACTCCCGCATGCCCACTCACAAACCGTAGGTGATAACAAATATGCGACATCATGGTAGCTCCCCAGGGGTTCTCAGGCATTGCATGGTCTTTAACTGTGTACTTGTTAGGGGAGATCGTTCGCTCTGCTGTTAATTATACAGAACATATATAGGCGATCCATGGCTGACATCATTATACATCAACATCGCCCAAGGGGGGGTAACTATTGATGGTGTCTGTCGTGCATGACGCTCCCACATGTCCACTCATGAACCGCGGGTAATACCTAATATGCGTCTACATGGTAGCTACCCAGGGATTCTCAGGCATTACATGGTCTCTAACTGTGTTCTTGTGTGGGGAGATCATTGGCTCCGCTGTTATTTGTGTGTAAATAAGTACTATATATTCCCCAGAAATTTTTTGGGCGGCTGGGGGGGGGGGGGGAGTAGTTCGCTGTAGACCTCTGTTTGTGTGCTACAGTATGTCAGATCAGATTTCCATTGCACGAGCGTTGGAAGTGGACCTCTAAACCAATTTATAGCAACCCTGCGCTTGGCTATCAACAGTCCCATGTCGATTAGTCGCCTGACTCCTCTCGGGATACGCTTGGAATGACCTAGTAGCGCTAACGTCGGTTCAGGTTCTAGGGCCAGCTGCGTGACCTGACTCAACTCCCTAAATACTAGGACCCAGAAGGCCGCTATTCCCGGGCATAACCATGCTAAATGAAGGAAATCTGCCGACCTCTCTTTGCATCGTTCACAATCGGCAGTTTCCCGTAAGCCATACCTGTGTGAAGCCTCTCAGGGGTGTAATAGACCCTGTTAAGGAACTTAAAATGCACCAATCGGTGTCGACCATTGAGTGAAATTCGCTAGTGTTAGTGCAGCAATAGAGCCACATATCATCTGCAATTTCCATATCTAAGTCCCTTTGCCATTCCAAACGCGCTTTAGTGTAATAATTAGCACGGTGTGACATAGATGAGCCATAAATTATCGCTACCATGCGTTTCGGGGATTTCGCGCGAATAGTGCGCGTCAAGGCATCTAGTTCCGGTGGTCCTGGTATTCATCTCCCTGTAGCCCCTTCAGTGCATGTCTCATTCTGTGAAATTGGAACTTCGTAAGGAGAGTAAGCTCCGGTCTATCAGCAGCAAGGTCCTCCCATCCCTTAGCTACTCCTTCCACAAATAGTTCCCCTATCTCGTTAACACCCATCGCTTGCATTGCTTTTGTGACCCCTTTCTCCTGACATGGCGGCAACCAAGTGCATCAATCTAACCGGGCTGCTGGGGAATACAATATTGCTCCCGCTTGCAGTTGCAGTAGGTGGTGCCAAGCATGCGTAGTAGCATTTATGGAGTCCAATAAGCAGGTCCGACGGTCTGCCGCTTTAAACAACAGTGCGGGAAGTGGGAGTGGAGCAGCCACTTCCGATTCTATACGCAGATACGGTATGTCTGGAGAACCATGTATCCAATTATATGCATGTGAGCATTGTGCAGCTCTGTAATATAAATTAAAATCCGGAGCCCCTAGTCCACACATAGAGTAGGGGAGTACCAGTATCTGCCACTTCACGCGTGGCTGCTTACCTGCCCACGCCAAACGGACCATCAACGAGGTGAGTCGATCAAAAAAAACACGGGGCAAAACCATAGGAATGTTAATAAATAAAAATAGTAGGCGCGGTAGCACCACCATCTTCATGATGGAAATTCTTCCCAGGAGGGACAACGGTAGCTTTATCCATCGTTCCACCTCGCCCTCTAGTTTATTAAAAATCTTCCCATATTTTTCTCTGAACACCGTGTCTGCATCTGTATGCAGTTTAATCCCCAAATATGTGATCGCCTCAGTGGACCACGTCAGCGGGTAGTCCGGCTCGGGACGAGGCGTATTGGGTGTGAGAGGAAAAATGATAGATTTTTGCCAATTGACATGCAATCCCGATAGCCCTCCAAATCGCACTACCTCCCTAAGAACAGCAGAGAGATTTGTTTCTGGATGTCTGAGGTACAGCAGCGTATCATCTGCATACATGGATACTATAATTTTGTAACGTGGGAAGCTTATACCCCGATGTTGATGGTATTCCCTTAGAGCACAAGCCAAAGGCTCCGCCACCAGCGCATAAAGTAAGGGAGACAACGGGCAACCTTGTCTCGTCCCTCTGGTTATGCAAATGGCATCCGTCACTATGTTACCTACTTTAATACGAGCAGTGGGATTACTATAAAGAGTACCTATAAGTTGTAGGAAAACAGGACCAAGTCCCATCTTAGTTAAAACCTGCCGTAAAAATGGCCACTCCACGGAGTCAAACGCCTTCTCCATATCAAGGAAGACCGCTTCTGCGGGCGTCTCCGGTTTAACGTGTTGCATGGTGCCAAAGATTGTGCGCAAGTTGTAAGTTAAATTTCTCCCTGGCACAAATCCCGCCTGTTCGGGTGCCACTAATAATGGGACTAATGGGACCAGTCGGTTAGCAAGTATCTTCGCGAACACCTTCGCATCCACATTCAGCAGAGAAAGAGGGCGGTAAGAGGAACACTCCTCCGCCACTTTGCCGGGTTTGAGGAGGGCGACTATAACTGCCTCCGACATAGATGGAGGCATGCGACCCGTGCCGCACATATCGTCAAAAAGCACGGCTAACTGCGGGAGTAATAAATCCATAAAGGCTCTGTAAAATGGGACCGTGAGACCGTCCGACCCCGGAGAACTACCCGCTCTCATGCTAGTTAGAGCAAGGAGTATTTAGTCTTTTTCTATAGGGCGCATTAAAAATTCCCTATGCGTATCAGTGAGCCATGGGAGACGTATGTGCGATAGATAATCTATTATCTCCGCATCTGATGTCGAGACGCGTAGAGCTCAGAGTAAAATTGCCGGAACCTGCTCGCTACGCTGACGTCCTCGGTCAGGAGCTCGCGCTCAGCAGACTTCACCTGCACAGATCGTAGCGCATCTCTACGTTTCCTAATAAGTTGCGCTAAAACCGACCCCGGTCTTTCACTCTCACCATAGGCCCTGGCGGTGGCATATTTACCAAGGTGTTTGATTTCGTCATCAGCCGCAGCGTTATATTCTCTTAACAGTTCAGCTAGTACTCCCCCGTCTGGGTTGTTATTATCAGCCAGCAATCGCTGCTCTGCAGTCTTGATTCTCCCTTCTAGATCAGAAAGACGTGCTCGTATCGACCGAAGGACCCCCGCGTGCTTTGAAATAGTGATCCCCCGAATGTACACATTAAAAGCCTCCCACACCACTTGAAAATCATCTACAGAACCCACGTTTTGGTCAAAAAAGGTTTCAATAGCTTCGGCCAACTCTTCCTTAAAAACTGTATCCAGTAAGGAATATGGGGGAAACCGCCATGTAAATGGAGGTATGCGACCAGTAGGAGCATCTAATGCCAACAGAATCGGTGAGTGATCAGAAAGTGTACGAGGTAGCACCTGACAGTGACGGATCTGATCGCCATGTGCTCTAGATGCGAACCAGTAATCGATGCGTGTATGTAGATTGTGGTAAGCTGAATAGTGTGTGTAGCCCCCTTCGTGTGGGTATTTCCAGCGCCAAACGTCAATCAAATCGTGCCGGGTCAGGACAGACTCTAGCTCTCTAGCAGCCGCTGATATGTTCCTCTCTGGTCCCCCTGACCTATCTAAAGCTGGGTTCCTAACTAAATTGCAGTCCCCGCCCCATAGATATCGCCCCTCGCCACAACTATCCACCGTGTCTGCTATCTTAGCAAAGAAATCTGGGGCATCAAAATTTGGTCCGTAGATATTAACAACAAGTAATTCCATACCCTTCCCCCTGCATCTGGTGATTGCGCATCTACCTTCAGTGTCTGTAAATAACGGGTGTATAGTAAACCCAGATCCAGGATTGACCCACGTAATGACCCCCCACGCGTGTGTGGTGAATCCCGCAGCGTGTATGTTCCCTAGGAAGCCTCTGCTCCGCAACATCGGTGAATCAATCGGCAAATGGGTTTCCTGCAGAAGTGCCACATCCACTTTGTGCCTCTGCAGGTAGGAGAGGACCTTGCGGACCTTCTGTGGTCGTTCAAACCCCGGACATTCCATGTAAGAGCTCTAAGTGTGGGCACTTTAGTTCCACCATCCCTCCCTATAGATTGTGGAATAGGGTCAGTCATATCTGCCATGTATCGATGTGCTGTATCCCAGTGTAACGCAGCAGATGCGTTCGTCGGCCTTGAAGTGAACTGCAACATCTGAGTCTCAACCATTCCCCACCCCCACCCACATCGAGATCCCCCAACTAGGACCTGAGAGAACATTACCCAAAACCTCATTACAACCAAAACATACAGTGCAATTTTATAATGCAAAGCACATAAATGCCACGTCCCTCCCGCCAGCAAAAGGGTGTAGGAACTTAACCCCAAGTGTGTGATACACGTGTAGGCGGAGGTTACCGGCCCTCCCTCTTCGTACAACTAGGCAATAACAAACTGTCCCCCGCACATCAACTGCATATTTGAGCATCAGACCAAGGTATCGGGCATCTCGTCTTTGTGACTAACTTATAGCACATCCCGCAGCCACTCCGTGCCTCGCGACACACCTTAGACCCCCCCCCCCCCAACCCCCACCAGATCCGCACACATACGGCTTAGCTTCAGCTCGTCTGGACCCCTCAGTAAATTATTTCTTAACTGCACATCGTCCAACGAGTTCAGTCCTGATCATCCAAGGTACCACCAACCGCTCCATTCAGGGATTCTTTATCAGGGCTACGTCGTTTCTCCTTAGTCCAGTCTTTAATTGTCTTTTGTAGCATCTTGGGGTCGGTGAAGATATGCGACCTGCCCTGTCGATTGACACGCAGACGAGCCGGGTACAACATAGCATAATCGATGTTCTGTTCCTTCAACTTCTTCTTGAGGGGCGCAAACTGACGGCGAGCCTCCTGCACCTTCATCGTAAAGTCCGGGAATAGTGCAATCGTGGAGCCCTCGAAATGCAAGGTCCGTTTCTCCCTCGCCACTCGCAGTGCCGCATCCCGATCACGGTAATTGAGCAGTTTGGCTATTATTGGCCTCGGCGGAGCACCCGGGGCGGGGCAAGGTCCCAGGGAGCGGTGCGCGCGCTCAACCACGAACATATTGGAAAAAGTGTCAGGGCCTAGTAGCGTTTTCAGTAGTTTCTCAACGAACTGTTCCATGTTTCCCGTGAGTGTAGTTTCAGACATCCCAATGATACGGAGGTTAGATCTGCGAGACCGCGCCTCCAAATCCTCCGTCTTATCTAGCAATCCCTGAAGTGCCCTGTCCAGACGCTTGTGGTTTGATCCATATCTGTCTGCGCCTCCTCAACCTCTGTAATGCGTCTCTCGGCCATGTCTATGTGCTCTGCCTGCTTGTCCATCCTTTCGGACATTCGGTCCATACGGTAGGATAGGGAGTCTATCTTCGTCCCCAATACGTTAGCGAATTCTGCAACCCTTTTTCCATGGAGGCCAGCATGGATTGGAGCGTGCCCACATGAGCGTCCTTACCTCGCTCTGCCGCCATCTCTTCAACTTCAGGCAGTCTCTGTTCATCTCTGGGCTTGCGTTGATCGAAGGACAGCTTCTGCTGTGTTTTGTCCGTCCGACCCATGGCTGCTCCCCCTCTCAGGACCCCTCCAATCAAGACGGAACCAGTGATCGAGTATCCAGGGAAGCGGGCAAAGCGTCTGGTGCAGAGCGATCAATCAGCGCCAACAGGTGTCACACGCATCTCAGCACACCCCCAAAGGACGGACCAGAACGCTCAACGGAGCCCAGGACTAGTGCAGGTCCACTCCAGCAGTTCACTGCCGCAGGATTCAGCCAGCAGTTTACACCAGGCCCCTATCAGTGCAGCGCCACTACAAGTAGGCAAAGGGCACCCACCGCCGCCTCAGGCTGCTGGCAACGGTCACCGATAACAGGCTTCATGCTCCTCCACCCCCGCGAGAGGCGACAGCCCCACCGCGGCACTCCGATGTGCTCCCAGGGGGAGGGAACAGCCAGGAAAGAGGAGTATCTCGTATTTACTCGAGGGTGGGGGCGGCCCAGATTCTCCGTCCAGGTACTCCGCTTCAGCCAACTTCCCCCACCATCAGCGGGGAGGGGGGGGGCAGAGTAGGTCCGCGCACCGCACATCAGGGGGTGATATTCCTTACCCCGAATTGTCGCTCGCCGCGGGCGCCCCAGGCTGCTGTCCGTCACCTCTCGCCGAGCTCCGCTACTGTTTGCGCACCACTGCCCGATCACAGCAGCGCGTGCGCGTCGCCAAGCCTCCAGGTCTAATCGCTCCTTCTCGGTGCCCACCTCACTCGTCCGCAAGCAGCACTCGCCTGCCGCTGGGAGGGAGGGGGAAGTCCGTCCCACAAGGCCGCGGGAACCAACCGGGAGACACAAGCATGGGCGTCCGATCAGGCAGCGCCTCCTGCCCGTCTGTCGTGGACTTGAGCCTGGGGATTATCAGGCCTAGCACGGCCGTCGCATCAGCTCAGCAAACCGACATGCGTCTCTGTCCCGTTGCGACTCCAGGACACAGCAATCGACAGAGCAGACCCTCACGGTCACGAGTGGCCCCGGCCGCGCTGATTTCGGCCTGTGTCTGACGCTGGATTCCTGCCGGATAGTTCTTCGATGTGCGGAGCTCCTCACTTAAGCGGCCATCTTCTCCGCCGGCAAGCTCCGCCCCCATGTACGAGTTACTTACCTTCGGTAACGATGTATCTGGTAGAGACGATTCTAGCCGCAGATTCCTTCAGGACCCGCCCTTCCTCCCCGTTCTGCGAAGACCTTCTGTTTGGTCTTCTGCACTCGCCTCCCTCCGGGTGGCTTGTCTTCTGTGGGGGTATGCTTCGCCTCCTTCCGGACAGGATGCTTCGTTCTGTTTCTTTGTTCCACCCCTTCCTTTCTGATCCAAGGTCGGTTGGTTCATGTGTGCTTCTGCCTCCCTCCACTTTGTTTTTTTCTCCAAGTGTGGGGGCCTCCTTGACTCTTCTCCTTTTACTGGCTTGGGGTTTCTGATTCCTTTGCAGTTCCCTGCGTTGTTTTTTTTTTGCTTGTACCTCTGCCCTTTCGCTCTTTTCCGGGGCTACGGCCCTCCTTGATGGTGTCGTCTGGGGGTGAATTGCTGTTACTCCTCTGTTTTGGGCTTGTTGCCCCTTCACTGTTGTGGATTGTGATTGCAGATTCTCTCTCTTCTGCTATAGCGTTTTTTCACATGTGTGCTGCCTCCAGGGGGGATGTCGCCTTAGCTTGCAAGGTTGCTCCTCGGGGCGGTGCTCTGCTCTTTCCCTGCTATGGCTTTCGCTGCTATGGCTTTTTGGTACCTTAGTGCTTGGCACTTTTCCAATTGGTGCTGTTCCTCACCTTTCGTTTCTCTCATCTTTTTCACTGATTTTTCGCACACTGTTCCCATACTCTCCACAGTTTTGTTTGTGATGGCTCCGCGTTGTGGCGCGGAAAAGTTCTCCGAAGAAAACTGATGTCAGCGCGCCGGGGCGGGACTTATGTGTCCTCGCTGACGTCACGCCCGCGGACGACGTCAGGGCGGAGTCACGTGGTACCGCCCCCCGGCGCGCAGAGATGCTGGGGCAAAGAAAGTTTTCCGGGTCCAGTCTCACGCCTGGGGATAATTCTACGTTAAGGAATCTGCGGCTAGAATCGTCTCTACCAGATACATCGTTACCGAAGGTAAGTAACTCGTACGTTACGAATAGTCTCAGACTTTTTTTATATACTCTAATGAAGCAGAACAAGTCAGTGAGTTTGGTAGAAAGAAGGTGGGGAATTGATGAGTGATTTTATTTTTGTTTCTTCTTGGGGATAGCGGTTTGTTGATCAGGGGCTTACTCTTGTGGTATTTTTCTGCTGACGCTCGTAGATCGTAGTAAGCTTATAGGACTGTTGAAGATACTGGAGAGTCTTGTTCAGAGAATTGGCCTATTGAGAATATTACTTGGTCCATCCAAAGTACCAGTATCCATGACATCTGATAGAGACATCTAGCCGCAGATTCCTTAACTTAGAATATCCCCAGGCGTCAGACTGGATCCGGAAAATTTTGCGCAGCAGCACCTCTGCGCGCCGGGCCGGCGCCGCCTGGCTCCGCCCTGACGTCGTCCCCGGACATGACGTCAGTGGCGCCATATAGGACCCTCCCGGCGCGCTGACGTCAGTTTCCTTCTTTTCCGCGTCCCAACGCGGATCCGGGATTCAGCTGTTCCTCTGGCCTGTTTTCTTCAGGCCTTTTCGATGCCTTCTGCGTCGGGGAACGGTGTGCGATGCCTTCGGGCTTTAAGGTGTGTGTGAGACTTGTTCGCGACAGATGTCGGCGTCGGACCCGCACACCGTGGTGTCTTGGGTCGCACCACGACTCCGTGGAGTGTGCCGCCTGCCGGCAAATGCGTCCGAAGTCCCTACGGGAGCGCCGAATGAAGCTCCTGGCCGCCGGGATATCCCGCACGGCGTCTCCCTGCCGCTCTCGGGCTGGTTCTTCTGTCCGCGTCCGGAGTCGTTCCTGCGACCGTCGTTCACCTAAAGGTAAGTCCAAGCACAAGTCACGGAGGTCAAAGACCTCGCTTCAACGTGACGATGGGTGTCATGGTTCCCGTTCCACCACGGAGCCGTACACCCCAGAGTCGGCCTCCATTTACCCACCCTTTCCAGGTGATGGTGCGACTCGACCCCAGATGGAAGCCTACTACAAGGCTCTGCACTCCATCTTCGGGTCACCTCCTCTCCCTGGCGCGCCTCCGGGTCCCACAGAGGAGGTAGGCGTTCAGGTCGGATCTTCGCCGGCGGGTACGTCCTTGGCGCCGGCGAGTGCCTCGACTCCGGCCCCGGAGTCGTGCCGACGTCGGGACACAACCCGAATTGGCGTCCCAGCCCCACGTCGTGCCATTCTGCCCTGTCTCCGCATGGCCCATGGCGGCGCCCTGCGTCGACATCGTCGGCGCCACCATGCCTGTCGACTCCTGGATGTCATACTCCTTCTCCACACCTATTGCTGGTGGGGACGTCGATGCCGGCTCGTGCCCCAGCCGGGTCGCCTCTCGTAGAGGTCGACGTCGGTTCGACGCCGGAGCAGCCGCCGGTTCCAGTTGATTCTCCACTTCGGGAGGACACAGATCCGGTATGCCCGGGGTTATCTCCACGCCATTTGGCTCCGATGCCCTGGGGTCAGTGGCCCCTTGCTCCTCCTGCTGCGGGACATGTCAGCTTGCAACCGTCCCCTACAGATGGCCTATTGTCGCCCTTCAGGACGCCCACTGAAGCTGGTGCTTTGTTTTTAAGGGGTATTCGCAGGGCTGCAGCTGTTTTACACTTGCACCCTCCGTCTGTCTCCTTGTCCTCCGATCCATTATTGAATCTCCTCCACCAGGGTGAGGTGGATATTGAGCCCTTGCTGCCTTTTAGCGGCTTGTTGTTCGACGCGCTTCTCGGAACGTGGGCACGGCCCTCTTCAGGAGATCCTGTCGCTTGGGCCATTGCGCATCGACATCGTCCGGCCCCTGGGGGCCCAGCCTGTTTGTTCCTTCAGCCTGGGGCTCAGGGACTAGTAATCCAGGTGGCTTTTGCCACGCAGCCTTCCTCTCCGCCTCTCTTGCTGCCTCCCACTAGGGAGTCTCGTTGGTTGGAGACATGTGGCGCGGCATTTTTGCGTCTGCTAGTTCAGCCTTACGTGCTCTGAACACGGCTTGCGTCTTTGCCCGGGCTTCTTGTGCCCTTTGGGACTCTGTGAAGTGTCTTTTACCTTCTCTCCCTGAGAGTACTCGTGCTGACCTGGCTCGTCTCCTTCATGAAGGCCGAGAGATGGCACGCTTTACCATTCGGTCTGCCATTGACTCCACCGATTCGGTGGGTTGGGCTATGGCCAGGTCCGTTGCTCTGCGTTGCCATGCTTGGCTGCGCGACGGGGGTTTCCCCGAAAATGTTCGAGACAGTCTCCGGGATTTGCCATTTGATGGTGTGTCCCTGTTTAACGAACATGCGGACTCTGCGGTTCACTGCCTTCTTTCTAACCTTCCATAGTTTTTGTTCTTTTCTTGTCCGGTTGCGGACTTTGTTCTCACCCTCTGCTGTGTTGTCTCTGCTTCATGTCAGCCCTGGGTTCATGCTGTAATACCTGAACGGCCTGGGCGGCTTCTCGCCGCGATTTCTTGTCTTTCATGCAGCTGGTCAGCTGCTTATATTTCTGTTGATCCTCTGTCTATGAGCTCACGCTCAAGAGGTGCCCCTTGTTGGGGTTGATACTTACCCTATGTGGGGTATTCGTTGGCTATTGTATAGCTGCCTCCTTCCCACAGCAGTCTTGGTAGGCTCCTGTGGGGTCCTTTTCACGAGGTTGCCCTGCGGCTGTGCCTGTAAACTTTCACTGCTCCTGCGGGCCCTCCCGGGACCTTCTTGCGGTCCATTTGTTGGTCTCGCTCTATCGCCTCTCTCATGGTGTCTCCTGCTGGTCTGTGGCACTCCCCTGCATCTCACTGCTCCATTTCTTGAGGCCCAGGAGGGCTTTCAAGTCCTCCTGGGCCCTCATCCCGGAGGACTTTGACGTTCTACCTCGTGTCACCTCTTCCACGAGGGTTTTTTCAGGTTATCCCTCCTTGGGTGGTTTGTGCTGCCTTTTCTCGTCAGCCACTTTCCTTGCGACATCTGGTTCCTAACCGTCTCGTCGTGGTTCTTTCGCTGCGGCCGTCCCATCTGTGGACTGCCTACCAGAGGGACCCTGTCGCTGTCCCCGAGCACGCACAGCTCGCTCAGCACTATTCTTCTGTGTTCTATGAGCGTCCGATGGCTGCTCCCTGGTATGTTCGCTGTCAGCAGGCTGCTGCGCTTTCCTGCAACTTTACGTTGCCTAGTTCTACTCTCCTCTATCCATGCTGCGTAGTCCTTTAATGGTTAGACTTCGCTCTCCATGGTGGCGTTGTGGCCCCAGACGCTGATACTTTCCATTGTCTTGTGCCTTGCTTTTCTGGCCACTTCCCCTGCCAGAGCTTCCCATTTCCCTGCTGCATTCCGCGCAGGTGTTTGTCGTGCTTTCCTTCGGGCTGCTGTTGCTGCTCTCAGCTTGAGTGTTCTCCTCAGAACATTGTTTGCCTGGTGGGCTATTGTGCGTACATCCACTTTTGTTCCTCCGGTACGTTTCGTACTGACTGCTTCCAGTACTGCTCGGCCTCCCTGTCTGTCTCGCGGTAGACGGTGGATCTTTCCTCCCGCCTGTGGCTGTTGCGTCTGGCTCTGGGCATTGCTCTGTCCGGTACCGCTGCACCAAGGCTGTTGGTGCCTATGGTGCCTTTTTCTTTTCTTTCTCAACGCATCCACCGGGCT
This sequence comes from Calotriton arnoldi, assembly GCA_963921515.1. Classification (NCBI taxonomy): domain Eukaryota; kingdom Metazoa; phylum Chordata; class Amphibia; order Caudata; family Salamandridae; genus Calotriton; species Calotriton arnoldi. The sequence continues at coordinate 733,209 of CAWUFW010008066.1, forward strand.
GCGTCCTGTCTTCTTTTCTCCTGTCCGGCGTACTACACACACCCAGACCTCCTCCATGCATGGTCCTTCTTACGGTGGCCGTCGTCTTGTTCCTCACTTTTCGTGAGCGCAAGTCTTCTACGTGTGTTAGTTTTACCGGCTCTTTCACGCGATACACCCTGGTGATGCGTCTCTCGAATCTCAGCTTTGCTCGTGGCGCTTCATTGTGCCTTTCTCTTTCCGTGGTGTAGTTCTGGCGGTACATACAGTGTCTCTTGTGTACTTCTGTTCCCCACGTGTGTAGCACTGGTTATTGCCATCATTCTCTGCCATCTGCCTTTTGATGCCCGCCCTTTCACATGTCCGGTGCATGGGCGATGGTGCATTGGCAGGTCTTATGTTTCCAGTAACACTGACTCATCCTGGGCGTCGTCAGCATCCTTCTGCTGCTGTTCCCACTTCCACAGTGCTTCTTTCACTGTCATGCATGTCCGTCCTGCATGCTCGGACTCGGTCCATTCTTGTACCCTAGCTGGACCTTTCTCTTTTGCAGGTCCATCGGATCCTGCGGATCCCTCGCATCCTACATTTAGTTCCTCTTCTTTTACAGAAGGTATCCACTCTCATTCCGCACTGACCTTCTGGTTCTGTGTTCCCTTTCAACACTGTTTAACCGACAGGGCTTTCCTGCCGGCCTTGGCAGTTTTTGATGCCTTTGCCTCTCATTGTTGGCCACTCTCTACGGAGTATCCTAGTCTGGTGTTGGCCACTCTGGCAGTGCTGCCCCCACTGTGTTTAGTCAACTGGTTGACACTTCTGTTCCCTTGGGATCTTAGTGGGGTTCTGTCGCAGACCCGCCTCCTATGGGGTATGGCTTTGGTATCTATTCTAAGTTAAGGAATCTGCGGCTAGATGTCTCTATCAGATGTACGAGTTACTTACCTCCGGTAACGATGTATCTGGTAGAGACGTTGGTCTAGCCGCAGATTCCTAACGCCCACCCATCCTCCCGATCTGCGAGGACCTTTTCAAGTGGGATTTCTGCATTCGCCTCCCTTGGGGTGGCTTTGTCTTTCTGCGGGGAGGTATCTCTCGCCTCCCTCCCCGTCTGGCTTATTCCTTTGGTTTACTTGTTCTGCTCCTCCCAATCTCATGCTTGGGCGGTGAGTTCAGGTGTCCTTCTGCGTTTTTCCACATGGGTTTCCTCCAGTATGGGGCCTACTGGTGTTCTCTACCCTCCCACCCACCTTCTCCATTGACACTCCTCCAGTCAATTAGTTTTGAGGTCTTTTTGGCCTGTGCCTCATTCCAATGGTTCTCTCGCGGGGGACAGAGTCTCCCTATTTCTTTCTTTCCCTTCTTTAATCCTGTGGTTTGGGGCTTTCTTGCCTGTCGCTGTTGGCTCTTTTCATTGCCGTTTTGCCTCAGGAGAGGGCATTCTCTCGCTTTTGCGGGGTTGCTTCTCAGTGTACTGTTCTGCTCTTTTCATTCACTTCATCTGGTGCAGACTTTCTGTCGTCTGCCTTGGTCTTCTTTTTATAGATCGGTTTGCCTCAGTGGTGGCATTCACTTCGCTTTTTCGAAACTGCTTCTCAGAGTATTGCTCTGCTCTTTCCTTTTCAACAACTTTCAGTCGACAGTGCTTCTCACTGTCGTTCATGGTGCTTTCTCCCCCTTTGGTTCTTTCTCTCTCACCAATTTTCTTTTTTATTCGCACACTGTTCCCATACTCTCACAGTTTTACTGGGGGCTCCGCGTTGCGTCGCGGAAAAGTTCCTCCGAAGAAAACTGACGTCAGCGCGCTGGGAGGGTCCTATATGGCTCCACTGACATCATGTCCGGGGACGACGTCCGGGCGGAGCCAGGCGGCGCCGCCCCCGGCGCGCAGAGGTGCTGCTGTGCAGAATTTTCCGGATCCAGTCTGACGCCTGGGGATATTCTAAGTTAAGGAATCTGCGGCTAGACAACGTCTCTACCAGATACATCGTTACCGAAGGTAAGTAACTCGTACGATTGGTAGTGAGTTACTGAGAGTTAAACCATATAGAACAGTTTCAATGGCTTGTTTCGTACAAAGCACCTTTTTTAAGCGAACAAGGGTTTTTGATTTTTTGCTAAGGGAAGTGTCTTTCTTACTTATTCTATTTGGAAATAGTGGTAAGGATATTTGATGAGGAAGTAAGGTTTCAGGTGTAATCCAGGGTGGAGTGGCTTGGTCATTAGAAAAGAGTACCCAAGTTTGTAAGTGTGCCCACCTGATTTGTGCTTCATATGCCAGGAAGTGCTGGTGGTTAACACCCCCTATGGTTTTTGGGAGTTGGGTTTTTTCATGAGATGTTTGGTCTCTTGTCTTTCCATAGGAAACGGCTAAGAAGTTTGACACCTTTCAAAGAGGAAGGAAAAAAGCACACAGGGCTATGTTTGGCTGTATAGTACTAATGGGGTGAACATTATATTGTAGGCTAGTCTGCCCCAACAAGATTACATTGAGAGGAAACCATGTAGAGGTCTTGGTTTTGAAATCTTCCGACATTTATCTGGATTAAGGGCCATACAAGTTTCAATTTGATTATTAAAGGGGTTGCCCAAGTATGTTACTTAACACAGTAACCATTTGAAGTTGTAATTTAGAAGTAGGTTTTTGGAACATACTTTAAAATGTTTTTTTCTGGGTTCACCTTGTATCCAGACAATGAAACCTAGAGATCCAGCTCATTTAATAAGTTGGGGTTTGAATTTTGTGAGTTGTTAATAAATAGAATGATGTCTTCAGATTTTCCAAGTGTTCAATCTATTTTTAATGCCTTCTATGCCTTAAGTGTTTCTGATTATTCTTTCGAGGATTTGCTTAAGGGTAAGAATAAAATTGAGCAAGTGAAGAGAGAGGACAATCCTGCATAGTACCTCTTGTAAGGTGGAACCTGCTGAAGACAGTTTTGTTAGATAATGCAGTTGCTTGGGTGCTAGCATAAAGTATTTTGATATGGATTAGGAATTTGTTAGAGAAGCCATGCCATTCATGAGCCTTAAAAGGTATTGCCATTCCATCTAATTCAGCTTGAGCTATAATTTTGGAAAGCAGTCTGATGTTGAATGCTGCTTCCTGCCTTTAACAAAACCTGTTAGGTCATAATGACTGTTAGACCTATTAGTCTTAGTGTGGTCTTCCCCCAAACGTGTTGACTTGCTCCTCCATTATTGCTGATTCGTTTTTGTTGGCTTTAGGACTCTAACACTGGTCAGCAGTGGTAAAGTGCACAAAGTGCATGTGCTCACTCCCTATAACATGGTAAAGTTGGATTACACCCAATTGGCACATTTAATTTGCATGTAAGTCTCTAATAAAGTGGTACTGTTTGTAACCAGGGCCTGTAAAATAAATGCTACTAGTGGGCCTACAGCACTGATTGTGCCACCCACTTAAGTAGCCCTTTAAACATGCGTCTTGGGCCTGCCATTGCAGCCTGTGTGTTCAGTTTAAATTGCCATTTCGACCTGACACAATAACCTTTTACCAAGCCTAAACCTTCTTTTTTAACACAGAAGTCACCCATACGATAGGCCCTAAACTGCCATATGGCAGGGTGCAGTGTATTTAAAAAGTTGGACATGTACTTTTAGGTTTTACATGTCCTGGTAGTGAAAAACACTTAAATTCGTTTTTCACTACTGCAAAGCCTACCTCACCCATAGGATAACATTGGGTTATCGTATTACTTTTAATAAGTGATGACATTCCTACTTGCTCCCAATTTAAAGTTGAGTTTGGTTTCTAAAGAATTGTAATTTAAAACCCTCTTTAATGGTAAAGTCAGATTTTAAATCACAATTCTAAAACGCCACTTTCAGGGAGTTGGACCGTATGGCTCCTAAGTGCTACTGGCCTTTCTCACTCATTGACAGCTCTTTCAAAATAGTAGGTAGAGTGATTTATAATCATCTTGCCCTGTGGGTCGAAGAGCACAATATTCTTTCACCTTTTCAGTATGGGTTTCACCCGGGGCTGGGTACAGTTTGAGTAGCTGCTAAATTTGAGCTCAATTGTTAACAAATACATTTTTGTAAGGCGCTTCCCTCTGTACCTAACTTAAATGGACCTCTCTATGGCATTCAGTTATGTAAACAGGTCCAAGCTATGGTTAATGTTGGTGGATCTAGGCTTAGAGGTATCTGGTTAATTTTCTGCATAGTTTGCATGCCGACCTGGCAGCTAAAGTGCGAGTTAGCCCAAGTGGAGACATGTCCCCTGAGTTTCGCCTAAAGCACGGCGTGCGCCAAGAGTGTATTTTGGACCCTTTACTTTTCATTTTTTTACATAAATGGCCTTTGTCCCTATTTGACCTCAAGCCCGGGTTGATGCCCCCAGAATTGCAGGAGCTCAAGTACCCGTGTTACTCTACGCGGATGACGCGGTGCTACTGGCTCGAACCCCCAGTGCCTTACGAGTGCTTGTGGACCACTTTGTTCTTTTTATGAGCAATATTGTTTTAGTAACCAACTATGGTAAATCACGGATCTGAAAGAGACTATTGGTTATAGATTCCTTACCTTAGACTTACCCCCAGGCGTCAGACTGGATCCGGAGAAATGTTTTCGTAGCAGTACCCCTGCGCGTCGGTAGGTGGCATCGGTCTACTCCGCGTTCGTCGTTGACGTCTTGATCACCGAGATGACGTTGCGCTATCTACTTAGAAGCCGCCCTCGCACGCTGACGTCAGTCCTTTTTTTTTTTTGCGCCAGGCAGCGCAGATCCGTAGAGAGCGGTACCTCTAGTCACTTTTTGACTACTATTTTTCGACTTTTGTCGACTTCTTTTCGAGTCGTTTCGACTCCTGGTGCACGTAGGGATGTCCCGTCCTCGAACCAGCTTCAAGGCTTGCGACTCCTGTCGCAAATTGATGTCTGTTACGGACCCGCACCTCGTGTGCCTTTGGTGTTTGGAGTGCTACCACGACTCGAAGTTGTGCTCCGACTGCCGGGCCATGAACCTGAAGTCTTTACGTGAGCGATCCCGAATGCTTCTCGAGGCCCGGCAGTCTGCTTCGTGCCGCTCGAGGTCCCGGTCGAGAGGGAGGTATTGGGACCGGTCACGGAGCCATCACCACCGCTCCTCGTCTAAGTCTTCGTTTTCGGGCAAGTCGAAGCACAAAAAGAAGGTGAAGAAGCATCATCGCTCTTAGCGTTTTCCCCGTCCGCTGGCTGACGCAACGTGGGTTACGGAAGGAAGTCGTCCTGCTCCGCCCGCGGAGCCTGTTGGGTCGACTCCGAGCCTCCCTCCCTTTCCGGGATCCGGAGCTACCCCTGCCCAACTTCGTAGTTTTTACGAAGCCCTCCACTCAAACTTTGAGCAGCCCGACTCCGCCGGCGCATCTTCGGGCCCCGCAGACTCGGCTGGGGGTTCTAGGCCTTCGAACCCGGTGGCTTCGGCCCCGGCGCCCCAGGGCCCCCAGGGATCCAGGCCTGGATCCGGATCGGCGCCGGTCGACCTTACGACACCTCCTCTGGAGCCTAATCCACTGACGACACCTCTGCCCCCTCCGACGCCGGTTGTGTCCCCAGCCGGCGTCAACCCCGGCCTCCACCCTGACCTGGACATGGAGCCGGACCGGCATTGAGCTGTACTTTTGTACCATTGTTCTATCCTGGCGTTCCTTTTCGCCCTGAGTGGAAGCCAGAAGAGGAGGACTGGGAGGGGTCTGGTGACCCTTTAGCTGACCAGTTGAGTGAACCGGACTGGAGAGAAGAGTTGGGTGAGGTCAGTGGTCTGGATACCTCACCAGACCCTGGTATGCTTTCTCCCCCTACCGTGGCTACGGAGGAGGGAGCCTCATACGCAGTGGTGTTGCCTTGAATCTTGAGCTTCCTACGATGGCGGTCAGGACCAACCTCCTGACCGAGGTGCTTCAACCGGCAGCGGCCTCTTCAGAGCCCCTACTGCTGTTCAATGAGGCCCTTACTGACATTCTTCTGGGCATCTGGTCCAAGCCCAGCACAGGGGCTCCTTTGGATAGGATGATTGACCGACGCCACCGCCCGGCCCCGGGCGACCCACTTTTCCTCTCCCAACACCCTACCCCTGAGAGCTTGGTGGTCCAAGCCTCTACTTCTAAGGGCGCATTCCCTACTTCTCTCCCAGATACGGAATCCAAGAAGCTGGATCATCTTGGGAAGAAGATGCTTTCTTCCGCCAGCTTGGGACTGCGGTCGGTTAACACTGCATGTCTTTTGGGTCGTTATTCCCACTTTGTCTGGGATACGGTTGCGCAGGTGCTGCCACAGTTTCCGGAGGAGGCCCGGGCAACTCTCTCCCGTGCAGTTGCTGAGGGCAGAGATGCAGCGAAGTTCGCCATTAGGTGTGGGCTGGATACTGCCGACTCGCTAGGCAGAACAATTTCAAAGTCAGTAGCTCTGCGACGCTACGCCTGGCTGAGGTTCTCTGGCTTTTTGGGTGATGTCCAATCGACTCTTTTAGACATGCCCTTTGATGGCTGTCGCTTGTTTGGTGGCAAAGCGGACAATTTGCTCGAGCGCTTTAAGGATTCTAGGGCTGCGGCCAGATCCTTGGGCCTCGCTACCACCTCTCGCCCCACGCAGTCTGCTTTTTGCCCCTTTCGTGGCTACGGAAGGGGTGCCCCACCACGTTCCGCCCAGAGCCACAGGCCTGCGCAAACTGTTCAGCCTCTGCGCGGCCGGGGATGTGGGACCCACCGTCGTGGGTCAGGGGGCAGCGGACGGACCAGTCCACCAGCGTCCCCTCTGCAGCAGCCTCCAAGTCTGTCCTTTCAGGGCTGCCAATGGGCGGCAGGATCCGCCATCACCTCCCCAACTGGCAAACCATCACATCGGACAGGTGGGTTTTGCAGATAGTCCGAAGGGGCTACTCCCTCCCCTTTGAGACTACCCCTCCATCCATGCCACCACAATTCCATCGCATGTCGGAGGATCACTTGGCTCTTTTCCATCAGGAAGTTACGGCTCTCTGGCCAAAGGGGCTACTGAGCGAGTTCCTGCCCCAGAAGTAGGTCATGGCAGTTATTCTCACTACATTCTGGTACCAAAGAGGGACAAAGGCCTGCGTCCTATCTTGGACCTCAGGAAGGTCAACCGCTTCCTCCTGAAGGAGAAGTTCAAAATGTTGACATTGGCTCATGTCCTGTCTGCCCTCGACCCTGGAGACTGGATGGTTGCGTTGGACCTGCAGGACACCTATTTCCGCATCCCCGTCCTGCCGGCCCACAGGCGTTACCCACGGTTCACGGTAGGCCATGAGCACTTTCAGTCTACCGTGCTCCCCTTTGGCCTTACCAGCGCCCCTCAGATGTTAACAAAAGTGATGGCGGTGGTCGCAGCTCATCTGCGCAGATCAGGGGTTCCAGTCTTTCCCTATCTCGACGACTGGTTGTTGAAGGCGAGCTCGCCCCAGGCTGTCGTTGCCCACCTCCAGACTACGACGGACCTCCTGCATTCGCTGGGGTTCACAGTCAACATGCCGAAGTCGCACCTGAACTCTTCCCAGAAGCTCCTTTTCATCTGAGCGGTTCTGGACACAGCACAGTTCCGGGCCTATCCTCCCGAGCAGCGAGTCCGGGATAATCGTGCTATGATACCGATGTTTCAGCCTCTGTCCCGGGTTTCGGTCAGAATGACCCTGAGGCTGCTGGGCCTCATGGCCTTCTGCATCCTGCTCGTGGATTATGCCAGGTGGCACATGCGGGCTCTGCAGTGGGACCTGAAGTTCCAGTGGGCACAGCATCAGGGGAATCTTTCCGATCGCATCCAGATCTCGGAGGGCACTGCACACCAATTGCAGTGGTGGCTAACGAACCAGGATTGGGTCACCGGCAGATCCCTCTCCCTTCCCCAACCAGAGTTCACAGTGGTGACAGATGCATCACTTCTGGGGTGGGGCGACCACATGAGAGAGGCGGAGATCAGAGACCTCTGGTCTCTGGCGGAGTCCGGGCTCCATATCAACCTTCTGGAGCTCCGGGCGATTCATCTTGCACTGAAGGCATTCCTTCCCTCTGTCCAGGGAAGAGTAGTGTAGGTGTTCACGGACAACACCACCGCCATGTGGTACTGCAACAAACAGGGTGGGGTGGGGTCGTGGACCCTATGTCAGGAGGCTCTCCGCCTTTGGACATGGCTGGAACATCAGGGCATATCTCTGGTAGTTCAACACCTGGCAGGTTCTCTGAAAGCCAGGGCGGACGAACTCAGCCATAGCTGCATGATGGATCACGAATGGCGTCTTCTCTCGGAGGTAGGGCAAGGTCTCTTGGGGGGTGAGCCTTGGGTAGATCTATTTGCCACCGAAGAGAACGCGCAATGTCCGCAGTTCTGCGCGTTGGAATTTCAAAGGCGGCACTCGCTTGGCGACGCTTTTCGTCGCGAGTGGAGTTGCGGTCTTCTATACGCCTTTCCGCCTATACCACTTCTGCCCAGATTGCTGAAGAAGCTCAAGTGCAACCGGGCCCAAGTCCTCCTTGTGGCTCTGGATTGGGCACGAAGCGTCTGGTATCCCGAGCTCTTACACATGGCCATCGATCCTCCGATCAGACTGCTTCTTCGGGAGGATCTTCTGTCGCAGCAGCAGGGGACGGTCCTGCACCCGAACCTGTTCAGGCTCCACCTCCTTGCGTGGAGAGTGAGCTGTGACAGTTGACAGCTTTCGACCTTCCTCCCAAAGTCTGTAATGTTATCTTGGCAGCCAGGCGTCCCTCCACTAACACGGTATACGCCTGTAGATAGAACAAATTTGTGGCATGGTGCACAGCAAAGGCTGTGGATCCCCTTTCTGCTCCTCTTTCTGAGGTTCTTTTCTTCCTCCTTTCTTTGGCCCAGCAGGGCTCTGCTCTGGGCACACTTAAGGGCTATCCATCGGCTATTTCAGCCTTTTTTCGGCTTCCTTTTCAAGTCCCCTATTGTAAAGATTTCTTAAGGGCATTACTCATCTCTTTCCTCCTGTTCCTTTCGTAATGCCCCAGTGGGACTTGATTCTGGTTTTGACTTATCTTATGTGCGCTCCTTTCGAGCCACTACATAATTGTCCTCTCAGACTTTTAACTTTAAAAACTGCTTTTCTGATTGCCATCACCTCTGCTCGCAGGGTGAGTGAGCTTCAGGCTCTGTCTTCTAAGCCTCCTTTCCTTGCTGTTCATCCGGACAAGGTTGTTCTTCAAACTCGCCCTTCTTTTCTCCCCAAAGTGGTTACCTCTTTCCACATTGGACAGACCATCACTTTGCCCACCTTCTTCCCGCCCCCACATCCTGGATCCACATCATGCGCTATCTTTCTATCTGGATCGCACAAAACAATTCTGGGTGGATGACCAGCTCTTTGTTGGCTATGTGGGCGCCAAGAAAGGTCGCGCCGTGCAAAAACGGACTATCTCTCGGTGGGTCGTTCTTGGCATCAAAAGTTGTTGTTCCTTGGCAAAGAAGGATCCTCCGGTAGGACTGTGCGCCCATTCCACCAGGGCGACGGCAGCCGCTACTGCTTTGGGACGTGGAGTCCCCCTCAGGGACATCTGCCAGGCAGCCATGTGGGCATCCCTGCACACGTTCACGAAACACTACTGCCTGGCCAGCCAAGTCCGGAGAGACGGCTTCTTTGGCCGTTCAGTTCTCCAGGACTTTCTTGTGTGAACTTAGTTCGCAGACCCACCTTCGGGGTTAGTATTGCTGGGGTATCTATTCTAAGGTAAGGAATCTATAACTAATAGTCTCTTTCAGATAAACAAGTTACTTACCTTCGGTAATGCTATATCTGTAAGAGACATATATTAGTGTTAGATTCCTTACCGCCCCACCCATCCTCCCCGTTCTGCGAACTGACTTCTAGGGTACGGGACTCCCTTTCAGGGCCCTAGTTTTGTGCACCAGTGGTCAGTGTCTTGCATGGCTCTGCGCTTCTGGCGTTGAATGTTGTGTAAAGAACTGACGTCAGCGCGCGAGGGCGTCGTCTAAGTAGATACCGCGACGTCATCAGGCGATCACGACGCCAACGACGAAAGCGGAGTCGACCGACGCCACCTACCGGCGTGCAGGGGTACTGCTACAAAAAGATTTCTCTGGATCCAGTCTGACACCTGTAGGTAATTTTAAGGTAAGGCAAGTATAACTAATATATTTCTCTTACAGATATATCGTTACCAAAGGTAAGTAACTTGTTCATCATGGCCTGTGGGCCCGGTAAAAAAAAAAAAACCTTGAGCAGATTTGTAATTTCGGACCAGCCTTTACATTGTGTAAGAGTTTAGCTACTTTGGAGTTATCTTGAACTCCCTTGGGTCCTTACATTCCCAGTTGGCTTCTCGTCTCAAGCTCAGTAAATCGGCAGGAGCGGTTTTTAATCCTTCTTGCCCTACAATCAAAGGCACCATTTCACCTTTTTTAAAAGTGTATAACGCCCAATGTGTCTCGGCAGCCATGTACGGGGCAGGGATCTGGGGTTATCACAATGGCTCTTTGCTCCATACTGAGGCAAATCATATTTGTCTGAGGTTTTTACACCTCCCACCAACCGCCCCTAGTTAGTGTCCATGCGGAGTTAAATCAGCAGTACATTGAGGATTGGGTCCATTTGGCCCCATTTCTGTTATAGATTAGTGTATGGGTCAATCCTCAAGCAAAGTTTTGCAGAGATGTCATTATGGACTGCTTCAGCATGGATAATAGTTATGTTATATTGTGACTGAGTTATATATCAAAATCTTTACAGGCTCTGGGGGTTCTCTTCTCCTCTCGCTTAAGTATTAAGAAAGAAGATAATAGACTTGGAGTCGAGCTAACGAAATGCACAGTGCAATCCTTTTATAGGTCGTTCGCTTTTGGTGAGCCCACTTTTTATCTCTCCCTAGAACTTACCCATTGGGAGAGGTCTCTTCTTTTTAGTTTTAGATCTTGCAGTGTGGCGGCTTCTATGCTTTGATAAATTATCTGTTGCTGCAGAAAGATCAGCCATTCCCTGTCTCTGTGATGGTATTTCAGAGCAGTCTCTGCTACATTACATGTTTTTCGACAACTACTTCAGTCATGCACATAGGAGCTTTCTCAAAGCATTTTTAAGAACTCTTGGCCATCACAGGTGCAGAGAGGCATTGTACCATTTGCAATTGTTGAATACCCCTGGCATTTGCTTTAGGGTGAGCTCCTTCCTCAAGGCTGTTATTAAAGCCAGGAAAACAATGGAGGGTAAACACCTTCAGTGGGGTTGTGCCGGGCATCTGCCGGTGATATTTTTGCTTTAATGTTCTATGTTCTAACGTGCTCCAGGGACTCAGTGTGCAGCGCCAGGACACCCTTGGGTAAAAGTGCGCTTTATAAGCTCATAATAATAATAATAATGAAGTTGTAACTTAGCATTTGTCTATTTGGCTTTTTAACTGCTGCTTGACTGTGGTTTTAATGTTTTCATCTAAAAAATGTGCACATCTTATTGTACCCACCAGCACTTTACATGATCATCCCTATCAGCTGATGTTCTTATTCTTGCAGTGGCTGATCAGGTTGCCTCAACTGGTTTTAATGTTTACTTCATTGGCAATGTTTCAATGTGGTGTGGTTTTACTAACGATGGTTTTCAATGTATGTTTTAATTTTGTTTGTCTTTTATGGCCTGATTGACCGAATAAAGATCTTATTTGAATTTAGAAAGTTGGCATTTTCTTGTCTCAGCCATTTGGTGCTGTATCCTGGGTCACATGACTAGGTGTAGCTGGCAGTTGGTATTTGTGTATTGCTCCCAGATAGTGAGACAAAGGGGGAATAGGTGCAGGCTGGATGGGCCAACTAGGGGGGACGAGCTGTCACCTACCATACTTGCACATCACAAAGAATCTGCCTCAGCACACTCGCAAAGGGTTTCACACTAGTCTTTTGTGCCCCCAGACAAGCTTGGGCAAGGGCAGTGAGGCAGGAAATTGAAAAACACCTCTGGGGTGGAAACCTCCAGTACCTTCCCTTACTTCAAAGCTGACACCAAGTATAAATATTGGACCTCAGACCCAACTCTGCAGTACCCATCTGGACTTGTGGAAGACTTAGAAGAAGGATTGCTGTGCTGCTCAGCTGCAAAAAGAACTGCTGCTGTGCTGCCTGAGTAGAAAGGACCTGCATCTTGAACCCAGGACCATCAGAGTGACTCCCAAGGTCTGGGTGGCTAGCCTCTTGATCAGAACCTTAGGGACAGAAAAGGCTCCAACCACCTTGTACTCTGCACAGGGACTCCCTCTGCTGTGAGTCTGGGCCCCCAAGTGGTGCTACCTCAGTTCTGGACCTTTTGAAGTGGGTCTGAAGGTGCTGTGCCAGCTCAGCTGTGGTTGCTTGGGCAGACTCTACGCAGCATGATGCATCTCCTCTCAGCTCCACAGTGGAACCGGCACTGCGGGACGCATCTCCAAATCATAGCAGTCCGCAGCTTTTTTTCGGGAACTACCGCTGCACGACCCATTCCCGATGCAGGACTTCGCATCACAAGCCTTCATCAACCGCATCCTCGACGATGACGCAGGACCTCGCATTGCAAGCCTCATTGATGGCTTTATTGAAACTGCCACTGCGTGATGCATCTCCAACGTGGGGGTTTGCATCGCAGCCTGCAGCTTCTCGGAACTGCTGCTGCGTAACTTATTCTCGCGTGGGACCTGCCAACACTTAGCAACCAGGGTTTAAGGTACTTTGTTCAGTGGGCCTAACTCGGTCCCTGTATCCGGCCTGCGCTCCATCGTGGTCGGCCTGAAACTTTTCCCACCCAGTGCGAAGAGATCACCACATTTGGGGCTTTGTGCTTTTAGGCACTATTTTCACTTAAATATTTAAAATTGCATAGCTCTGGTTCTACTGATTAGATTTTTGTCGTTTTGGGTACAAATTTATTACATTTTACTCTATTTTTCTAAATTGGTGTGGGGTTTGTCTTGTGTTTTCACTTTATTACTGTTTGAAGTGCTTTAAGTGCTGCATACATATTTACACATTACCTCTAAGTTAAGCCTGACTGTGCCAAGTTACCAGAGGGTTAAGCACAGGTTAATTTCGGGTTTGCTTGTGAATTTACAGTGACAGCAGTTGTGGCTGCTGCTTGAGTAGAATTTTTGTCAAAAATATTGTTATTGTTTTCAGAGATAAAACAGTACATAGAAAGCTAAACCTTGGCAGGAGACACCAATACATCGTATAGGCCGAGAGTTACAGAAAGCTAATGTATCATATGCAGTTTGTGTACTAGGACTCGGCGAGCCCATCATTTTCTCAGCATGACCCTCCCAGGTATCCAACGGGCACAGCATATGTCACAATTCAACCGGTCCTCGTGGGAGGTCATAAAAGTCCTTGGTGGTCATCTCTCCACTCCCCCCCCAAACTCACAAAAATAAACCCAAATATAGAAACTATGGTGTCACTGTCAAAGAAAATCCAAGTTTGGCTGCGGGTGAAGGCAGCGCTATGGAGAGAGGGGGTCCCCACTCCGCCGGGAACCCCCCCACCAAATCAGGGGAGCTAACGGAAGCTCTAGATATGAAAGAGATGGAGAGCTCGCAGTCATGGCACACATGCAAACAAAGGCAGCCCCTCCGATAGATATTCAACCAGGGGAGCCCAAACATAGTCGAACCCCTTCCTTGAGTCTTCCACAATATCCGCCATTCTTTCCATCGCCAGTTCGCGTCATAGCCTTGCGTGCCATTGGGTAAGGGAGGGGGCCTCCACCTTCTTCCATGCAGCCGCCAAAGCCATCTTGGCTGCCCCGAGGCACAGCCACATCACAGAACGATCCCCCTGCGTTTGGGATCCCGAATCCCCAGGAGAGTATGTTATAGCGTGTCCGAGATCGGATAGCCCAGAATCAGTTTGATCTGGTAAAGTACCTCCTTCCAAAATGGCTTGATGCGTGGACAGTCCCACCAAATATGCCTGCAATCCCCCAGTAGCCCGCAGCCCCTCCAGCATCTATCGGAGGAATTAGGGAAGATAGTGTGTAGCTTCTGAGGGTGTAGGTACCATTCGTACATAATTTTATAGTGGGCCTCCCTTAAAAACATGGAACGATTGTACTTGGGACCTCCCTATAGAGGGAGGTCCATTGTTTCCTCTCCAACGGGGTGGATAAGACTGAGTCCCAGAACCTTTGGTGTCTAGGGGTGGGGTGGGTTCCCAAAGACCTTTTGAGTGAGTAAAGGAAAGAGATGGTCCCCCTCGTGGAGGCCCCTGATTGCACACATTTTTCAATTGGGAGTAAATCCCTAGTGGCGGCCTGCCGTATCTGCGGTTGCAGGGCCCAATGCTTAAGTTGCATGTAATGATATTCTTCAGAGGGCTGGAGGTGAAAGGCTCTAACACATTCTGCAAATGTCATCAATTTCCCCTGCTCAAACAGATGAGAGAGCATGAGACAGCCACCCTCTCGCCAAGCCTCGAATGACCCCTCCCGCAGCACCGAAGGAAACTCGGGGTTGAAGTGGATGGTAGTGTAGGGGGAAGGGAAGGTGGTAAGGGGCGTGGATCTAGCTAGCTCGTCCCAGACCCTTAAGGTGGTAGCCGTAGGGGTACTGATATAGGTATTGCGTGGTCGATTGTGTTTGTTTCCACAGGAGATCCCAGATTGTCCTGCCCGCTATTTGTCGGTCCATGTGGAGCCAGAGTTTTTCCGATTCACGGAGGGACCACTCCGTGATCACTCTACGTTGGGCTGCTCTATAGTACCCCAAAAAATCCGGCAGCGCCAAGCCCCCCTCCTCTCTCAGCCTGATTAACACGCAATTGGAAAGTCACGCTCTCTGCTCCTGCCAAATAAACTTAGTAATCATTGTTTTCAGATCAGTGAAGAGGGCCCGGTCTACTGGGATAGGTAGACCTTGAAAAAGGTACAGCCAGCGCGGGAGAACGTTCATTTTGATGGCATTGATTCGCCCTATCCAGGAGAGAGAGGCTGTCCTCCATCTGGACAGGTCAGCTTTAAGCTGGCGCAACAAGGGAGGGTAATTAGCTTCGTAAAGGTGTTCTAGCTTGGGGGTGAGTTTGATGCCTAGATATGTGATGTCTTTGTGTGTGCTCTGGAAGGGGGAACTCTTCTTCAATAATCCGCATGGACTCCTTAGACACGGTTAAATTAAGGAGGAAGGATTTCGAGAGGTTTACCTTAAATCCCGAGGCCTGTTCATAGGAGGCAAGCTCAGATTGAATAGCTGGGAGAGAAGATTGCGGCCTCGTGACTGGAAGCAGCACATCATCTGCGAAGAGAGAAATCTTGTGTTCGTCTGTGCCGAACGGGACCCCCCCTATGTTCCGCGAGAGGTTCGATGCTGAGCGCAAACAGCAGGTGGGATAGTGGGCACCCCTGCCTGATTCCCCGAGAAAGTTTTAAAGGTTCTGAAGCTACTCCATTCACCAAGACTCCGGATCTCGGAGCGAAATAATTCACCCGTACCATTCCAATGAAGGTGTCATTAAAACCAAACCGTTGTAGTGTGCGGGTCAGATAGTCCCAGTCAACCCGGTCAAAGGCCTTCTCCGCGTCTAGCGAGAGAAGAACCGCTGGTATGCCTGTCCTCTGTACCTTCTCAATAATATGTACCGCCCTCCGGAGGTTATCATGAGTTTGCCTCCCCTTGATGAAGTCCGGCTGCACGAGCATCGGCATAACATGTTCCAGGCGCAAGGCCAGTATTTTAGAGTATAACTTAGCGTCCAGATTCAGGAGCGGTATAGGCCTATAAGAGGCGCAGCTGGTGGGGTTTTTCCTCGGTTTGGGGATAACTGAAATCAGTGTCTCTCCCATAAATGGGGTCACCCTTTGCGTGCTAGCTATATCGTTGAAGAGTAACACTAGACGGGTGACTAATTCTGGCGCAAAGTATGATAGAAGTGGGCATTGAGACCATCAGGGCCTGGCGCCTTTTGGAGCTTAAGTGAGTATATCGCCTTTTGGACCTCTTCTGTGGAAATGGGTCTACTTAAGTCTTCGTTCGTGGAGGCCGGGACCTGGGGCAGATCCAAAGCCTCTAGGTAGTGGTCCTGTATTTTCGCGTCAAACAGATCTGCGGTATATAGGGAGCGATAGAATTCCCCAAAGGCCTTTGCTTTCCCTGGTTCGTTGTGGTGGGAAATCCCCTTCCCATCTACTATGTGCTTAATGTACTCCTTTTCCTGTCTCACTCGCAGTTGGCGTGCCAATAGGGTTCCCACCTTTTCCCCCCTCGTAGCTGCGGGCCAGCAACCGCAATAGGGTCCTTTCAGCCCCATTAGTGTAGATGGCCTGTAGCTTCCCCTTAACCTGAGTAACCTTACGCAGGGATTGGATCGAGGGGTGAGACTTGTGCTCATCCTCGGCCTTTCGGAGCTCCCCCTCGAGAAGAAGACGTTCCCCCTTGCGTTGTTTTTTGAGCGTAGCGTCTAGCTCGATACACTTCCCCGGATAACTGCCTTGAAAGCGTCCCAATTGTTGGCCAGTGAGGTTTGTGCCGGATCGTTAAGGTCAAAGTACTCTGTGATTGCCTTTCTCAGCTCATCCCTGAGAAGCCGATCCCTGCAAAGGAAGTTGGGAAAATACCACCTAACAAGCTTCGAGCGTAGGGCGGGCCACTCAAGGACCAACTCTAGAGGGGCGTGATCAGAAAGGCAAATTGGGTGAAACTGGGACCCCGACAGTGTGTGGAGAAGGGACTGGCTAATAAATGCGTGATCGATCCTGGAGTATGTCCTATGCGAGTGCGAGAAGAAGGAATGGTCGCGGGATGAGCAACCCTCCAAGCATCCAATAGCCCCAACCCCTGCAGTGCTGCCTTAATTATTTGCTAAACAAATCCCCAACCCGTCGCTCTATGGGAGTGTGTAGTGTCAAGGGCAGGGTCCCATATCAGGTTGAAGTCGCCCAGCAATAAGATGTCGCCCCTTGCGAATCCCTCCAGAAAGGCTAGGAAAGAGCTCAGAAAATCATATTGCCCTGCGTTAGGGGCGTATATTGTGGCGATAGTGCATAATCTTCCCCGAAGTTCACCCCTGACCATTAGGAACCTCCCCTCCTTGTCCGTTTTAGTATCCTGGTGGAGAAATGGGACTGAAGAGTGAAAAAGAAGAGCCACCCCATTGTGTTTAGTGAGTGCCGAAGAGCGAAAGATCTGTGGATAGGCCCTATGTTTCAGCCGTTGCTCCTCTTTACTTGGGAGGTGTGTCTCTTGCAGGGCAGCTATTTTAATCTGGTGGTCAATTAAGAATTTCCATATCTGTTGCCTCTTGTTAGGGGAGTTAAGACCCTTCACTTTCCACGTTAAGCAATTAACCCCCATCAATCAGCTTGCCTCTCCAACTGCACCCCTGGAATTATCATTCTCTGCTCCCCTCTCCCCCCCCACCCCACCAAAGCAATGCAAAATAGTCGCAAAAGGCACTGTGGCACCAAAACAAATTGAACAATAACAGATACGAACCATAACTTTGAGCTCTGGGGTTCTCATTCACAGAGGAGAACCTCACGTCGAGCGATATCCGGGGTGGACCAAATTCCGCCTCCAAGGCCCATAAAACAGCTACTTAGGCACAAATGTAACATTAGCTAACGAGAACTTTAAGTGACAATGATGGCTTAAAGCTTCGATCTCTCCCTCCCCCCTGGCCCCCCCACCCCCATTATAAGAGTCAGAGTGGCTGGTGACTGACTTGAATGCTCCCAAGGCCCCTGCAAAAGTCTGCAACCCTCAAATCTATCTGGGTCCCTCGGGCGAAACAAACCCTTGTGTATGAAAGAAATCGAAGTCTATATCAGCCCGTAGTGCTCTTGCCAGCTCTCCGCTATTGTAACCTGGGGCCCCCTCCCTGCTTCTTCGATCTTGCCTCAGTTTCCGCCACTCTTGATTCTGCCACCTGCGTCGGGGCGGGCACCTCGATCCCCAGAATAGCCACTCTCTTCCAGTTCCGTGCAATGATAGTTCTTGTTGTCTAGTAAAAAAGCTAAGCCAAAGGGGTAGGTCCATCGGTATTTCACCTTGCGGTCTCTTAAGGCTGTTGTGACTGATCTGAATTGCTGGCGCCAAGCAAGTGTGGCTTGGGCTACATCTTGAAATAGCGAACACGTTGCATTCTGGAATGACACTTTGTCGAGGGTTCGCGCCTTCTGGAGGACCATCTCCTTAGTCTTAAAAGAGCTGAATTTTGCCAGCATGTCCCTGGGTTTCCTAGAGTCTCCCGGAGCTCGAGGCCCCACCCTGTGGACCCTCTCCAGACGAAACCTCCGGCTCAGAGTCTCCCAGCACCGTCGAGAAAAGCCCCACCGTAAAGGCCTCCAGATCTGGACCTTCGCTTCCTTCTTCCAGGCCTCTCACACAAATGTTATCCCGGCGGGAGCGATTCTCAGGATCTTCGCATCTGAGCACCGTGGCTTTCAGCTGAGCACGTAGGTCACCAGATTGGGCCTCCAAGGGCCGCACGCGGTCCTCCAGCTCCTGGTATTTTGCCTCAAGATCTAGAGCGCGGGCCCCGATCAAGTCGACATCTGTTTGCAGGGCCACCAGCCGGCCCCCCATTTCGGCCTTAAATGCATCAAAAGAGGCCCCCATATCAGCCTTGATGTCGTCTCTCAGCTCTTGTTTGAATTCTTGCAGCGAGGCCATCAGGTCTTCTCGTGTGAGCGCCATATTTCCTTCTGACCGAGCTGCCTCTTCACTGACTGACCCCTTGTTAGCGTGGGTAAAGAAGCTGGAGACTTTTGTGGACTGCGCCTTTTTGGGCGGCATTGGGACCTGTGCCCATTGCGTGTTCGGGGCCTCGCCGCAGCAGGAAAGGTCGGGGGTACCTGGAAACCGCACCGTCACCCCGTTTCTGCCCCACTGATTTGCTTGAGGGGCCTCCCTGTGTCGGGTAACAGCTGCTCAGTGGCGTTATATCTGAAAGAGACACGTTAGTGATAGATTCCTTACCTTAGAATATCCCCAGGCGTCAGGCTGGATCCGGAAAGTTTTGCGTAGCAGTACCCTTGCGCGTCGGTAGGCGGCGTCGTGCGGCTCCGCGTCCGTCGTCGGCGTCGTGATCGCCGGGATGACGTCGCGGGCAGTACTTAGGCGCCGCCCCTGCGCGCTGACGTCAGTTCTTCTTTTTCCGCGCCAGCAAGCGCAGATCCGGGAAGAGCAGTGCCCTGGTCAATTTTTGACCATACTTTTTGGTGATTTTTTCACTGGTTTTTCACAACTTTAAGGTGTCGTAGGGATGCCCGGCTTCAAGCGATGCGGCGCCTGTGCGCGGATGATGTCCGTCACCGACCCGCATTGGGAGTGTCTCTTCTGCCTCGGCCGAGGCCACGACACCGAGTCTTGTCCCGAATGCCAGGCCCTCAACCCGAAAGCTTTGCGAGAGCGGTCTCGAAAGCTCCTCGAGGCCCGGCATTCGGCTCCGCGGAAGCCCCGGTCGCGTGAGAGGTCCAGGGGTCGCTCGCGGAGTGCACACCGGTCGTCGACTTCTTCGTCCGGTAAGTCGAAGCACAAGAAGTCCAAGAAGCATCGTCGCTCTCGGACTTCGCCTCGCCGGTCTCGCGACTCGGCTGAGGCCCCTCCCGGCACCGTCCCCGCCCCGCGGCCCCGGACTTGCCTGTGGAGTCGCCCCGTCATACCCGCCCTTCCCGGGTTCGGGGGCGGATCCGGCCAAGGTACAGGAGTTCCTGTCGGCCATGGCCCGCCTCTTCGGGCCTTCAGGCCCCTCCGGTGCGCCTTCGGGCCCCGCGGGCCCTGATGGGGTTGCTCCGGCGTCGCCGGCGGCTCCGGCCCGGCGTCGCCCGAGCCTCCAGCCTCGATCCCGGCTCCGGCTTCGGCCCCGGCCTCGATCCCGGCTCCACAACCCCCATCGACGCCGGTCGACCTCACCACACCTCCGCCGGCGCCGATGTCTCCGGTGCCGTTCTCGACGCCGCCCTGGGCTCCGGGCGGCGTCGTCCCCAGTTCCTTCCGGCTCCGGACATGGACCCGGGAGCGACGTCGCTCGACGCCGGCTCCGGCGCCGATGGGACCTTGGGTCCCAAATGTCCCTCCTCTTCCTTATTTTGAACCAGAGGAGGACCAGGAGGACTGGGAGGGGTCTGATGACCCTCTGACACGCAACTGTCAGTATGATGAGGACTGGACAGAGAGTCTAGGGGAGGCCAGTGGTCTGGATACTTCTCCTGACACTGGCATGCTGTCTCCTCCCGTGGCTACGGAGGAGGGGGCCAATTTTGGTACGGTGTTGCGTAGGGCTGCTGGGGCCTTACGTCTCCAGCTCCCTACTTTGACGGTCAAGACTAACATCTTGACAGAGGTGCTTCAGCCGGCAGCCTCCTCTGCGGAGACTGTGCTGCCGTTTAACGACGCCCTGACTGACGTTCTTTTGGGCGCCTGGTCCAAGCCCAACACAGGGGCTCCTGTGGATCGGAACGTGTCACGACGCCATCGCCCGCTCCGGGCGACCCCTGTTTCTTTCTGTCCACCCCACTCCTGAGAGCTTGGTTGTCCAAGCCTCCGCTTCCCAAACCGCCTTCCCTACCGCTCCTCCGGATAGGGAATCCAAACGCCTGGATCAGTTTGGGAAGAAAGGTTTTTCTTCCTCCAGTGCTGGCTTGCGGTCCGTTAACACCGCTTGTCTTTTGGGCCGATATACCCACTCCCTGTGGGATTCGGTGGCGGATGTTTTGCCCCAGTGCCCTGAGGAGGTCCAGGCACTGCTTTCCCGCGCCATTGCGGAAGGAAGGGATGCGGCCAAATACACTATCCGTTGTGGCCTTGACACCGCCGACTCGCTGGGCAGGTCGATTGCAACGACGGTGGCGCTCCGGCGCCACGCCTGGCTGAGAACCACTGGTTTTTCAGGGGATGTCCAGAATACTCTCATGGACATGCCCTTTGATGGAGTCGGTCTTTTTGGGTCCAAAGCAGACCATGCGTTGGAGCGCTTTAAGGACTCACGGGCTACTGCAAAGTCCCTGGGCCTTTCTGCTACACGCCCTCCGCTGCCTTCTGCTTTTCGCCCCTATCGTGGCCACGGTAGGGCGCCCCTTCACGTCAGCAGCCCAGCCACCGGCCCGCGCAGCAGGCGTCTTCGCGTGGCCGAGGACGTGGATTCCGCCGTGGCGGATCGGGCAACCAGCGTGCGGGTCAGGCCACCACCTCCAACCCGTCCGCGGCCTCCAAGCCCTCCTAGTCCCTCCTTTCAGGTGCACGGCACGCCAGTAGAGGGCAGGGTCCGCCATCACCTTCCCCACTGGCGCACCATCACCTCGGACAGGTGGGTCTTGGACATTGTCCGAAGGGCTACTCCCTCCCCTTCGAGACCACCCCCCAGCCATGCCACCTCAATTCCACCGCATGTCAGGGGATCACTTGGTGCTTCTACGGAAGGAAGTCACGGCCCTCTTGACCAAGAGGGCCATCGAGCATGTTCCGACCCCGGAAGTAGGGCGTGGTTGCTACTCCCACTACTTTCTGGTGCCCAAAAGGGACAAGGAGGACATGCGTCCTATCTTGGACCTCCGGAACGTCAATCGCTTCCTCCGGAAGGAGAAGTTCAAGATGCTCACCCTAGCTCAGGTCTTGACTGCCCTCGACCCTGGAGACTGGTTGGTAGCGTTGGACTTGCAGGACGCGTATTTCCACATCCCCGTCCTGCCGGCCCACCGGCGTTACCTTCGGTTCACGGTAGGCCCCGAGCATTTTCAGTTCACCGTGCTCCCCTTTGGCCTTACCAGTGCCCCTCGGGTGTTCACAAAAGTGATGGCGGTGGTCGCAGCTCATCTGCGCCGGGCAGGGGTTTCAGTCTTCCCCTACCTCGACGACTGGCTGCTGAAGGCGGGCTCGTCCCAGGCAGTCGTCTCCCACCTCCAGACTACGGCCGAACTCCTGCACTCGCTGGGGTTCTCCATCAATGTGCCGAAGTCGCATCTAATTCCTTCTCCACAGCTCCTTTTCATCGGAGCAGTTCTGGACACGACGCAGTTTCGGGCCTATCCTCCCGAACGGCGAGTCCGGGATATTCAGGCTATGATTCCGATCTTTCGGCCTTTATCCTGGGTTTCGGTACGGATGACCCTGAGGCTGCTGGGCCTCATGGCCTCCTGCATCCTGCTGGTCAATCATGCCAGATGGCATATGCGGGCTCTGCAGTGGGACCTGAAGTTCCAGTGGGCGCAGCACCAGGGCAACCTGTCCGATCACGTCCAGATCTCGGAGGGGACTGCAAAACAGTTGCAGTGGTGGCTCTCGAACCGGCAATGGGTCATGGGCAGATCCCTCTCCCTTCCCCAGCCAGAGCATACAGTTGTGACGGACGCGTCCCTTCTGGGATGGGGCGGTCACATGGGAGAGGCGGAGATCAGAGGCCTCTGGTCTCCGGCGGAGTCCCGGCTCCATATCAACATTCTGGAGCTCCGGGCGATCCGGCTTGCACTCAAGGCATTCCTTCCCTCTGTCAAAGGGAAGGTAGTGCAGGTGTTCACAGACAACACCACCGCCATGTGGTACTGCAACAAACAGGGCGGGGTGGGGTCTTGGACCCTTTGTCAGGAGGCTCTGCGCCTCTGGACATGGCTGGAACATCAGGGCATGTTCCTGATGGTTCAACACCTGGCAGGTTCTCTGAACGCCAGGGCGGACGAACTCAGCCGCAGGTGCATGATGGATCACGAATGGCGTCTTCACTCGGAAGTGGCGCAAGGACTCTTTCTACAGTGGGGAGAGCCTTGGTTAGATCTATTCGCCACCGAAGAGAACGCGCAATGTCATCAGTTCTGCGCGTTGGAATTTCCAAGGCGGCACTCGCTCGGCGACGCTTTTCGTCGCGAGTGGAGTTGCGGTCTGTTGTACGCCTTTCCGCCTATACCACTTCTACCCAGAGTGTTGAAGAAGATTCGGCACGACCGGGCCCAAGTCATTCTTGTGGCTCCGGACTGGGCTCGAAGAGTTTGGTATCCCGAGCTACTCAATATGAGCATAGATCCCCCGATCCGTCTGCCTCTTCGGGAGGATCTTCTGTCGCAGCAGCAGGGGACGGTCCTCCACCCGAACCTGTCCAGTCTACACCTGCTTGCGTGGAGATTGAGCGGCGGCAGTTGATTCCTTTCGACTTGCCTCCCGAAGTTTGTGATGTGATTCTGGCAGCCAGGCGTCCCTCCACTAAGGTGGTATACGCCTGCAGGTGGAACAAATTTGTGGCATGGTGCACAGCAAAGGCTGTGGATCCCCTTTCTGCCCCTCTTTCTGAGGTCCTTCTGTTCCTTCTCTCTCTGGCCCAACAGGGTTCTGCCCTGGGTACCATCAAGGGTTATCTTTGTGCTATCTCGGCCTTCCTCAGGCTCCCTGATCAGCCCTCCCTTTTCAAGTCCCCTGTTGTTAACAGGTTCTTAAAAGGCATTACTCACCTCTTCCCTCCTGTTCCGTTTGTAATGCCTCAGTGGGACTTGAACTTGGTTCTTACCTTTTTAATGTGCGCTCCCTTTGAGCCTCTGCATAACTGTCCTCTTCGTCTTCTGACTCTGAAGACAGCCTTTCTGGTGGCCATCACCTCCGCTCGGCGGGTGAGTGAGCTCCAGGCTCTATCTTGCAAACCTCCCTTTCTGTCTGTTCATCCAGACAAGGTTGTTCTTCGGACGCGTCCGTCCTTCTTGCCAAAGGTGGTTACTGCTTTCCACATTGGGCAGACCATCACTTTGCCCACCTTCTTTCCGCCTCCGCATCCTTCCAGAGAGGAAGAGAGGCTCCACCGTCTGGACCCAAAACGTGCGCTCTCTTTCTATATTGACCGCACAAAACACTTCCGGGTGGATGACCAGCTCTTTGTTGGCTACGTGGGCGCCAAAAAGGTCGGGCGGTGCACAAGAGGACCATCTCCCGCTGGGTTACCTTGTGCATCAAGACCTGCTATTCTTTGGCTAAAAAGGAACCTCCTGTTGGGCTGCGTGCCCATTCCACCAGGGCAACGGCTGCTACCACGGCCTTGGGCCGCGGTGTTCCGCTGCCGGTTATCTGTCAGGCGGCTACGTGGGCCTCGCTGCACACGTTTACTAGACATTACTGCCTTGACAGTCAGGTCCGGAGGGACGGCTTCTTTGGCCGTTCTGTCCTCCAGGACTTCCTTGTCTGATCTTTGTTCGCAGACCCACCACCGGGGTTGGTATTGCTGGGGTATCTATTCTAAGGTAAGGAATCTATCACTAACGTGTCTCTTTCAGATGCACAAGTTACTAACTTGTGTAACGATATATCTGTAAGAGACAGTAGTTAGTGATAGATTCCTTACCGCCCACCCATCCTCCCCGTTCTGCGAACTGATTTCTAGGGTTAAGGACATCCCTTTCAGGGCCCTAGTATTTTTCAGACACCTGTGTCAGCTTCTTGCATGGCTCTGCGTTCCTGGCGCGGAAAGTCGTGTACAGAACTGACGTCAGCGCGCAGGGGCGGCGCCTAAGTACTGCCCGCGACGTCATCCCGGCGATCACGACGCCGACGACGGACGCGGAGCCGCACGACGCCGCCTACCGACGCGCAAGGGTACTGCTACGCAAAACTTTCCGGATCCAGCCTGACGCCTGGGGATATTCTAAGGTAAGGAATCTATCACTAACTACTGTCTCTTACAGATATATCGTTACACAAGTTAGTAACTTGTGCATTAGGGCTTCGCTGGGTCTGGAGACCTCTTTACTGTAAGGACAGGCGCTCAGTATGGGTGTACTGTAATCACTTGCAGCTTTCAGCCGGGGACCTCTCCATAAGATGGCGAACCGACGTCTGGGAAGCTTCCAACTGAGGGCCGGCCCGCATGTCCCGGGGACCTCTGCCACTCTCCCAACAGCTCCACGCTGCACTCCTGTGTGGTGAATCTCCTCGCGGTCAGACCCCCTACTCAGCACGGCATCCGCCCACTGACTGGATGTCACTACAGCTAGGCCGCGCCTCATCCCAAGGCCTCATGGGGACCCCCAGACCAGTGTCTCGACTCCTCACTGTCCATGTGCTTGGGTGCTCCCCCCGCTCGGGGCCACACGTGACCAGTAATTGTGGGGTGTTGATTGGCCCAGGGTCCCCTCAGGTGTGTTGCCAAGTCGCCTGAGAGGGCATCTCAACAATGGGCGAGAAGTCTCCAGCTGAGCTGTGTGCCCCCTCACGAGGCTATGTGCAGGTGCCTGACCGACGCCATTTTAAGGTCAGGCACCGCTTGTCCAAGAGTAATCCAGTTGGCGCACACTGGAGTAGGGGAGCCCCTGCTCCTCTCCGTACCTGGAGTGCGCAGCGACCCAGTCCTGTGTCAGCCTCCGCTCCGCAGGGGGCTCCCCACCGCATCCAGGGGACTCAGCAGCGGGAGCGCGCCTCCTCCCGTGGGCGCCAATGCAGCAGGGCGCTACCTTCCTGCAACTGATTCCGATTCCCGGGGCTGACTGAGAGGGGTCCCAAGAGCCCCCAGGCGTCCGCAGGACCCGCGCGGTCCCTAGATGGTCCCGGGACCGCAATGCTCGTCTCGGGGGGGGGGGGGGTGTCCCAGAGCAGTGACAGCTGCCATCTTGATTCGCGCCCGAGGGCTCCGGCGGCAAAACTACTACTATGCCGCCCGCATCACCAAAGTCTCACAAACCGCT
This sequence comes from Calotriton arnoldi, assembly GCA_963921515.1. Classification (NCBI taxonomy): domain Eukaryota; kingdom Metazoa; phylum Chordata; class Amphibia; order Caudata; family Salamandridae; genus Calotriton; species Calotriton arnoldi. The sequence continues at coordinate 758,773 of CAWUFW010008066.1, forward strand.
GCCGGGGAGCCCCCGCATATCCGGGTGCCCCAGTGGGTCGGGCGACCCGGTTTCGAAGAAGTACGTCCCTCCCAAGTCGTAAATGTGGCTGGGCCTGGAGCGGAGCCGATCGGAATTGCGTCCGGTCGGCCATGATGGTTGACCACGCCCTCCTCGAGTAGAATATCACTCCCCTTGACCACTAACCCAATTTCCTACACCGGTCTTTAGCGGTTAGGATTAGAACTTCTTAGTTTAGTTCCACGCAATCATTTTGGGTAACGTTAAAATCCCATATAAATTAATTGATACCAAATCAAGTTGTTTTTATTGGCTATTTTGCTTTTTCCAGATTCTCTCTCATTCTGCCTTACTGTCCATGACCATACCTGCAGAAATCGAATTCAAACTCCTGAAGAGCTACACTGTGGTTGAGCTCGAGGAGTTCTGTAAGGAAAGGGGACTTCCAACCAAAAAGGGGCACCAAAAAGTTGAAGCTTCAGAAAGCTGAGTGCCTGGGTGGAGGCTCACCAGTTGCTGTCAGCAGCAGGGGACCAGGATGAAGGGTATGATGTGGAGGAGCAAGTGAAATACTTAGGTGCTGGTCTTTGAAGTGCAGCACACAAGGGAGGGGAGTGATTAGCCCTCTGAATTGGGACTCCCTCCCTGAGCAGAAAGCAGTGTGTGCTCACCAGGCCTGTCCCCGGAGGAGCTGGCAAACAGGAAAGCTGAGAGAGAGCTCAGGCTGCAGCTGGCCAAACTCAAGATGGAGGAGGCCTCTGCCCATAGAGCCCTGGAGGAAAAGATAATGGCCATGGAGGAGAGAAGAACGGCACATGAGCTAAGTCTCAAAGAGCTGAACATCAGACCAAACAAGTGGAGTCTAGCAACAATGGTGGCAGCATACCCTCCATGTCTGGTGGGGACAAGAAGGTTCACATACCTAAAGATCTAGTGGCTAGCTATGTGGTAGGGGGTGATATTGTTAAGTGGTTTTCTGCCTATGAGGCAGCCTGCAGGATAAACAGGGTCCCAGAAGAGTTTTGGTGGGGAGGGGGGTTCTCACTCTGGAAACACATGCCTACAGTGAGAAGGGAAACCTTACTTATATTGGAGGTGGGTGACCCAATTAAGTACACTCCAACGAAAACCATGCTTGTTACCAAGTTTGGGCTCACCCCAGAGAAATACGGCATTAGATTCAGGTATAGCCAAAAAATGCAGAACCAGTTGTGGGTGGGCTTCCTTGATTACGCCAGCAAGGCACTGAATTGATGGGCACGGGGCAACAAAGTTGATGATTTTACTGGGTTGTTTATTCTGATACTGAGCGGTCTCATGTTCAATATCTGTTTTACAGAGCTGCTCCAGCACCTGATTGATAGTAAGCTCACTGAGCCCAGGGATCTTGCAAAGGAGGCGGATCTCTGTGTCAGGGCCAGTGTGTCCAAAAAGGTGTTCGGAGAGGGATCACCAGAGGGTGGTCAGGGGTCCCACCAGAAGAAAGAGGGGAAAGAAAAACTTAAACATAAGGAGTCCGCTAAAGGCCCCCAAAACGATTCCCAAGTGAACAGTAACCAGTACCAATCTGAACTAAAGAACAAGGGGTTCTTTGGCAAACAGACAGAGAGGTTCGTCCTGGTGAGATACCTGCGTTATGAAGGACCTATGGTGGCTAACTAACACCATTCCTTAGCAGTTTTTCATGAAGTTTTTTGAAGATCCCTGTTCATTCTAGGCAGCTACAAGCAATCTTCTTAGCCTTTGTGCCTCTCAGTGATGGCATGAAATTGGTGTGTCCTTGTTAGAAATGGGATTCTTGGTAGGCTAGGGCGCGGGCCAAAGCCAGGCAAAAACCACCACTCTAGTCAGGATAAGGGAGTTACACTTCTAAAATAACCCCTGCTCACCCCCTTGGTAGCTTGGCACGAGCAGCCAGGCCTATCTCAGAGGCAGTGTGTAAAGCATTTGCACATAACCAGCAGTAATACAGTGTACGCACTACAAAAGGACGCCACACCAGTTTAGAAAAATATCCAATATTTTTATATAATTAAAACAAGACCAAAAACGATAAAGAACCACAATACTATACTTAAAAGTTCACAATTCAAAAATACGCTGATTTAAAAAGAGTTCCTTGTGGGGATAGCGCCGTCCGGGCTACCACGGCGTCATGAACACACAAATCCAAAACAGTTCTGGCTGACTGTGGGGTCGCAGGCCAGCTACGGTGTCGGGAAGACCCGCAAACAGTACCTTTCAGAGATGCAGGGCGATGGGGCCCTCGAAGTCACACGCGTTGCAGGTTGATCTCCTCTCTGATGGAGTCAGGAGCGCTGGCGTCGGCAAGCGTCGGGTGCTGCGGGGCGAAGTGCGGCGTGCGGTGCCCTCAGGTCACGGTGCGAGCAGCGGCTCGGTGGCGGCGTCAGATGGCGTCGTCGGTGAGACCAGGGTCGCGGTGCGAGATGAAGGCGGTGCTCATCACGGTGCTGGCAGGTCACGGTGCAAGCAGCGTCGTCGTCGTTGCTGAAGCGCTGTCGTCGGCTGGCGAACTGGAGTCGATGGCGCTGGTGTCGGTAGGCCAAGGCTGCGGTGTGGGATGAGGGCGGTGCGTCGTGTAACTTACGAGCGGTGCCCCCGAACCACGGTGCAAGCAGCGGCGTTGATCTCGGCGGGAAGTGGCGGCGTCAGGCAGGCCAAGGCGTCCTCGTGAAGCCAGGCGGTGCGGAGTGCGGTGCCCACAGGTCGCGGTGCGAGCAGCGGCTCGGTGGCGGCGTCAGCAGGCGTCGTCGGTGAGACCAGGGTCGCGTTGCGGCGGTGCCCTCTGCGGTGCCAAAACTTCGGCGTGAAGCGGTGCGGAGTGCGGTGCCCACAGGTCGCGGTGCAAGCAGCGGCTCGGTGGCGGCGTCAACAGGCGTCGTCGGTGAGACCAGGGTTGCGTTGCGGCGGTGCCCTCTGCGTTGCCTTCAGGACACGGAGTCGGCAGTGGCGTCGTAGACGTCGTCGAGTTGGTGTTCTTCGTGTTGCAGCACAAAACACACAGTCCCCAGTGCTGCGGGTCGAAGAACTTGAAGTCTTTGCTGTTCCTGAGACTTCGTGAACAGGGGGCAAGCTCTACCTCAAGCCCTTGGAGAGACTCACAAATTTAGGTTGCAGAAAGTCCAGTCCAGGCCTTTCACTTCCCAAGACAAAAGCAGCCACTGCAGGTCAGCCCAGCAAAGCACCCAGCAAAGCAGTTGTTCCTTTTCGCAGCTTCTCAGGCTCTTCTTCTTGGCAGTCTTCTTGTCCAGATGAGTTCTAAAGTTCAGGGGTCTGGGACCCAGCATTTATGTCCAAAAATCCTTTGATCTCTTAGGCAGAGAAGGCCTGTGCCCGGTCAGGACAAGTTCTGCCTTCTGTGCTGTGAATTCCTGGCAGGAGGTGGAGACATCATTTGTCAGAGGCAGAGCAGGCCGAGGTGCAAGGAAATCTCCTCCCCCTTCCCCCATCGTAACCCAGGTCTCTTCACCCCTTTCCTGCCCTACCTAGACCATCTGGCGCCCCTCCTGCTCCCCCAGCCTTCTGTCATACAAAACCCAGACAGGCAATCCACATTCCAGCAGAGGCACACGGGATGACTGCACAAGAAAATACCCACTTTCCAAAAGTGGTATTTTCAAACACAGAATGTAAAAATCACCTTCACTAAAAGAGGCATCTTTAGATTCTGAGTTCAGGCATACGAAACGTCATTTTCTTACCGAATTCCCTGGGCCAGTTATGTTCATAAGATGTTATGAACAAACCTCCCATTCTGTCCTATGGGGAACTTGTAGCCTTGCAATAGTGAAAAACGAAATTGGCTGTAATTCACTATTAGGACATGCCACACACACCGGGGCATGTCCTACCTTTCACATACATTGCACCCTGCCCACATGGGGTACCTTGGGCCTACCTGAGGGGTGCCTGACATGTAAGAAAAGGGAAGGTTAGGGACCGGCCAGTGTGTGCACTGGCCAAGTCGATATGGCAGTTACAAACTGCGCGCAGACTCTGCAATGGCAGGTCTGAGTTACTGTTTTCAGGGTTACTCACTAGGGTGGCACAACCAGTGCTGCAGGCCCCCGGGTAGCATTTGATTCACCGGCCCTGGCACACGCAGTGCACTTTACTAGGGGCTAACAGGTAAATCAAATATCCAATCATGGAAACACCAATCCATAACACAATTTACCATAGGAGCACCTGCGCTTTACCACTGATCAGCAGTGCGAAAAGTGCGCAGAACCGTTACACCAGCAAAACAGAGTCAAAACCGGGAGGTCAGAAAGCAAAAACTCAGGGGAAACACGCCAAAAGATGCCAAGTCTAACAGTCCTCTGATAAATCACAGTCTTCACCTTTGTTCTCATTTGAAACTTCGAGAATATGCTAGCAGAGCACCTTATGAATACTGGACTGTGGATAAGCCACGGGAGCGACACCACAATGCCACTTGTGGGTGTCAGATGACTGAGCTGAGTCATAATAATTTTATCACTTAGCACCGGATATAAAAACCTGTTTTTACGCACCTTTTTACCTTGTTTTTTTGTTTTATATTTTACCTGTGTAACTTTTTAAAGAATCTGATAAATCATACAATAAAAACATGTCATTCATTCTCATTCTTTCTCCACAAACGATAAAACCTCCCAATCCAATCCACACCTTCTGGCCACTCAACCCATAGAGTTTTGTGGTTCAAGGTTCCTCCGACAAACATCTTTTTCAGTGTCCCACCTCACAGGGAGTCTTAGTGCATTTGGCCATGGTTTTTTTTCACCTCTAACAGTCTAGCCTTTAGAGCATTTTACTCAATTTGCCTCCTTAATAATTTTTTTTATACTCTTCTCTATTTATCGAGGTGACTATTTATAAAGCTAACAGCGTGCCCTAGTAATTGTGATTGGAAAGCAGTTTTGCTGATGTGTGTTCATTTCTCAAATGCAGTGGGAGACTTGTTCATAGTTTGGGCTTAAACACAATAAAGGATTTCCACCCCCAACTTGGCTGCTTAAACTTGGAACAGGAAGAATTTTGGATGCATCAGACCGAGCTCTCATCAGGAGTGCACTTAGTAAGTCTGTGTGCGAGATAGCCAGACTGTGTAGCGTTGTAAATCCTGTGCATTATGCAGCATGCCTTCATGATCTCTTCTTTTTTTGTTTTTATCCACGCATGAGAGCAGACTTTTGCACCATGGTTCATTACAGTCTCAATGCAATCAAACGCTGGCATCAATAAAGAGTTGTCTACTCCGTAACAATCGGGAGTTTATCAGATTGCAACTATTGATATGCTTCAGTGGTTCCTTGGATGATGTTCTTATCTGGTTGCTGAAAGTTTTATTTGCTAGCCAGTGCTATTTCAATGTAATATCTGATAGATAGTTGGAACACTACCAACAGAGCAGGGTAATGTTCAGAGCCTTGGTATTGGCTTATCAGACTAAAATAATTCATTTCTGATGAATACTTATTCCTGTAGATTACTCACCTTTTGAAAATCCCAGGCACCAAATTGGAAAAGAAAACTTTTCCAAGGGTTTCCCATGGTGGTAGAGTACTATGGCTTCACATCGGCGCCAGAAACATTGTGATTTTACCAGAGCCATAAATTGCCAAACCCACTTAATTTCTGGGTTTTTTCCTGCACCTCGATGCAGATCCAGAGCCCGCTTTTGACAGTCTGTCAGGAGCCCTTCCTAGAATTTATTTTCTTGACAAAACCTATGGTGCAGTGCAGAATGTCTCCCGTAATTGGTCTGGATATATCCCATGCAGAGACTGTGAGGGCAGTATGTCGTCACTGACCCTAATGACATCTGCCTTTGGTGTCTTGGCTCTTATAAAGATTCCAGGTCTTGCAAGTCCTTCCAAAGTATGAATCCTACGGCCATAACAGAGTGGAAGGCTAAGCTCTTCACGGCCAGGGCCAAGGATGCTCGTTGTGTCAAGCATGGATCACAACCTTGTTCAGGGTCATCAGGGCCTCTATGTCGAGAGACAGGGGGCATAAACATAAAAATGAAGAGGAAACACAACAGAGACCAGGATATTAAAAGGGACGCCCCCTCAACAGTCTACAACACTAACAGCATCGTCTTAGAAACTGGTGGAGATATTGCCCTTTTTGAGTAAGTGCTGCTGCTGTTAACTGACCCTGGCCTGGTGCCATTGCTGCATCCTTCATCCTTCACAACCTCCTGAGGATCCCCCATCCAGAGTTTCCGCCTCCTGGGACAGATCTTCAACACTATGTTTGAGATGTTCAGGAGAGCAATGCCCCCAAAGAGGGCCTTCGGGCCTCATGGGACTAGTCGAGGTGCTCCTTGGACTTCTGCAGGTGGGGCTTCCCTTGGTGCCATTCACCCCCTTTTTGCCTTAGGCCCTCCCTTTGGGCCTCCTCTTTCTCTTACCTTGCTACTGTACTCTGCGTAACCTATGGCAACGCCTGTTCTTCCATCAGCACCACTAATAGTTAAACTATGAAAGTGCAGCTGCTCCGCACTGAGCTACTCTGTCCTGATACAAGAAATCAGTCTCAAAGATCCAGGAGAGAGGCTTAGTGCCTGCATGAAGAACAGCAGCACAGAGAGGAACATGTCCGAACGTCATCCTACAGAGATTCCATGCATGACCTTTTTGGTAGCAATTCTGATCCTCTGGATTCCTAATTGACAGGTGACAAAGGTGAGCTAGCACCATGTCTGTCGAGGGAACCTTCTTAGTGAGGTGCTCAAGCCATCTGCCAAGCAGTAGAATCTCTTACTTTCAATGATGCGCTTTTAGAGAAAGTCTAAGCTGCTTTTGAGAGACTAACCACTGCTCTGGTTGCTAATGGGACTAAATCAAGAAGATTCCACCCTGCTCTTAGAGACCCTACCTTCCTTTCCATGCACCCTTTGTCAGAAAGCCTAGCTGTTCAGGCTGCCTGCTCATCTGGAGAATCAAAGTAGCTCGAGGCTGTTGGCAAGAGAGTGTTTGTGGGATGCAGTTGAACTCTTCTAATATTCTACCTGACTCAGAACTTCTGGGTTTTTAGCAGAAGTGCAATCCTTTCATTCGACGGCTTCAAGTTATTTGCTAAGAAAGGTTGATTCAGCTTTGAAGCAGTTCAAAGCGAGCAGAGAAACTACACTTTCCCATGGCTTATAGACACTTCAAGGAGACCACCCACATTTTTGTAAATGTTGCTGTTTTGCTTGTAATTTTAATTTCTGACAATGTCAGCCACATATACCATAGCAACTGCAGTCCCAGAACCCTCTCTTAGCCAGTAGAGGGGCCATGGAAAGTGTAGAGACCAAGCTATCCAAAACCATCCTCCTCCTTTCCTCTACCCCGCCACTCGCTCAAAAAGGCTCTTGATTTACCCATGTCTGAGCAGACCAGTGGGAGGCCAGGTGACCTCCTGTCTACAGGCTTGGAAGACTACCTTCAGACCAGTAAATCCTCCAAATTGGAGAAAGAGGGTATGCTCTACACTTACATCAGCTCACCCCTTCCCCCAATTCCCCTTCCCTGTCAGACAGAAACCATCTATACAACCTTAATTAGGAGTTGGCAGTCCTGCTGCAAAAAGGAACAGCGGGATTGGTGCCAGATCATGGGAATTGGGCAGGAGTGGTATTCTCAGTACTTTCTGGGTCCCTCTAGGATGGCAGCCTTCATCTGATCCTAGATCTCAGAATCTTGAATCTCTTTCTTCACAAATAAGAAATTCAAGGTGCTCACCCTACTCGGGTTCTTTTGTCCCTGGAAGCAGAGGACTGGATGGTGTCCTAGAATTGCCGGATGTGTATTTCCACATACCGACCCTGCAGTCGCACAGAAGGTACTTGCGTTTACTGGTAGGTCCACTCACTACCCGTTCGCTCTCTTTCCTTCAAGACTAACATCTGCACTTTGAGTCTTCACAAAGGTGATGGCTTTGGTAGCTGTACACCTCAGTAGATCAGGAATCCCATTATTTCCATACCTGGATGACTGGCTGCTGATGGCCAAGTGTTCAGAGATGGTTTTGAGCCACTTGTAGTCAGCAGCATCTGTTCTGTTCAACTTGGACTTTTCAGTGTTCCCAAACTCACCTGGAGCATCTAGTTCCTGGTGACAGTACCAGAAACAACATACCGTCGAGCCTCACTCCGAGGATTCAAGGCATTCAATCCATTTTTCTTTGTTTTTTTTGTTTAGGTAATGGCTTAGATTCAAGTCCTGGCTGTGTTCCACCTGCTATGTCTGTTGGCTTCTTGCATCCTCCTGGTCTCACACACGCTGACACATGAGGGCCCTCTTGTGGTGCCTCCAATGGCAGGGGTTCCAGCACAGAGGAGACTTGTCGGACACCATCACAAACTTTGGGGACCCTGCAGCAGATCTGGCCTGTACAGTCTGGAGGGGAACCTAGTGGCAGGGATCTCATTCCAGGTCGTCCAGCCCCACCAGCTGTGGCCATCGTGGTGAATGCTGCCTACACCCTAGGGTGGGGCACTCTTTTGGAGGAACTGAAGATGGGAAGTCTCTGGTCTTTGGAAGAGCAGCGTTTGCTTATCAATCTGCTCATACTGAGGATGATTTACCCTCATTCGCATCCCACCTGAGAGGAGGAAAGGCTGCACAAGCTGGATCCGAAAAGGGCGGTCATTTTCCACATTGACTGTGCCAAGGATTTTCAGAACAAAGGGCAGTTCTTTATAGGGTATGCGGGCAACAGGGACGGCAAAGCTGTCCAAAAGAGAACTGTATCACAGTGGATTATCTTTTGCATCAAAATGTGCTTTACCTTAGCATGGAAAAAACCGTCTGAGGGCATAAAGACCTATTCCTCCAGAGTAAAGTCTTCCACCTTGTCCTTGGCAAGGGAAGTTTCTGTGGCTGAAAACTACAGAGTGCCAATATGAGTAACCCGCCACACTTTTTGTAAGTGCTACTACTTTGTTGGGGAAGTTTGACAGAGCAGCAATTTTGCCCTTTCTGTCCTCTGATACTTCCTTGTCTGGCCTTTCCTTCCAGTGCCCTCCTCCAAAGGGTATACTGCTTGTCAGCCTGTCCTAAAGTGAGGAACTTACAGGTAGAATTATCAATCAGATAAAGTTACTTACCTTTGGTAACAATCTTTCTGGTGGAGACTCCATCGACCTTGGATTCCTCACAAATCCTTCTCTCTTCCACACATTGAAGGATAGTCGTATGCAGCTCCAAATTTTTGTTGCGTGGCACCTCAATATGCATGATGTCATTCTTGCCCTCCTGCCTCACTGGTGCTGAAAGGAATGGATGGGAAACTGATGTTTTGTACACCAGGGTGGGCTCTTTATGGGACAGTGACTTAATTTCTGGTGCCAATACGAAGCCTAAGCCCTTGACTGGCATGGAAGAGCTTTGGAAAAGTTTCCAGATCCGGTCTGGCAGATTCAAAAGGTGAGGAATATGTAGGTAGAGTATCTACCAGAAACATTGTTACTGAAGGTAAGTATCTTTTTCTTCAGTTATTTAGCCACGTAGCCAAGACATCCCAGCAATAGCTTCAACCCTTGCCTCAACAGCAGTGGTTTTTCAATCCTACAGAGGTAGAAGAACTGGCATAGCAAAGATAGGCAATATTCTTCTACCTTCATCTTCGAGCCAAAGGGTCAGGCATAGATGGAGTTAATTCCTTAGACATGAGAGAACATAACATTTTAACAGTGGGGTCCTTCATAATAAAAAATAAGGTTATTGTCTCACTAGACACTCTGAGTAACAGTCGACCAGACCAAGGCTTGCTCAGGGAGGTGGTGTGGGGCTAGAGACACAGAACTCAAACAACCAGTACTAGTAAATAATTAATTGTCCATCCAATTGTTGTTCTTTGAAAAAAGTAAAAGTATTTTACTCAAAGTGCATGCACGTAATGCTGTACATAATGTTCCCGAAAGAACAAATTATGCCCGGTGGTACTAATGCCCTTCAAGTCTTACTGGGGCCTATGCTGCTCCCACTTAACAAACTTCTAGGGTACCCTTTGTACACTAGTTCAGGTTTCTGGGGCCTGTCATGGAGGGAGTATTTAAATCTGGGGTGTCTCTGAGGCTTACTGACCTGTTGTGGGTTGATATGTCAGAATCTTTGTTCTCCATTGGTGCTGTTTCTTCAAGGAATTCCTGGGTATGCACAGTACGTTTTCCTGCAAGGTGCACTGCTTTGTGGTGTGCACTGCACCGTCCATCCATGGAGTTAGGGGCAGTGATCCTTCCCTGGCCCCACCGACTATTGTGCGTGCTGCTTATATTGTGCTGTGCAAGGTAATCGGAGATAGCATCTGAAAGAAACACGTTAGTGATAGATTCCTTACCTTAGAATACCCCAGGTGTCAGACTTGATCCGGAAAGTTTTCGTCAGCAGTACCCCTGCGCGTCGGAAGGTGGCGTCGTGCGGCTCTGCGTCCGTCATTGGCGTCGTGCGGCTCCGAGATGGCGTCGCAGCAGCTACTTAGACGCCGCCCTCGTGCGCTGACGTCGGTTCTTGATTCTTCCACCCCAGCAAGCGCAGATCCGGAGAGAGCGGTACCCCCAGTCATTTTTTGACTGAGTTTTTCGAGGCCTTTTTGTCTCTTTTTTCGAGTCGATCGACTCCTGGTGCCGTAGGGAAGCCCGGTTTCAAGTCCTGCGAGGAATGTCATCGCATGATCTCGGTGACGGACCCGCACCGCGTGTGTCTCTACTGCCTGAGGCGCAACCACGACCCCAAGTCGTGCCCCGACTGCCGGGCCATGGCGCCGAAGACTTTGCGGGAGCGGTCCTGAAAGTTGCTTGAAGCCCGGCAGTCGGCTCCGTGCCGCTCAAGGTCCCGGTCCCGTGGGAGGTCGAGGGACCGTTCGCGCAGCCACCACCATCGTTCGTCGGGATCGAAGTCTTCGCACTCTGGGTCAGGTAAGACGAAGCACTCTAAGAAGTCGAAGAAGCGACGTCGCTCTCAGACTTCCCCTCGCCCGTCGCGGCTGAGGGTGCGGGTGGTGCCACCCCTGCGGCTCCGGCGGATCCTACGCAGTCGCCGCCGGCCTACCCGCCCTTCCCGGGTCCGTCGCGACTTCGGCCCAGCTGCAGAAATTTCTGTCGGCCATGGCTCGCCTCTTTGGGCCGTCGGGCCCCTCTGGTGCGCCTTCGGGCCTCGTGGGTCCGACTGGGGGTCCTTGCCCTTTACTGCCGACGGCTCCGGCATCGCTGTTGGCCCCGGCGCCGCAGGACCCCCATGGATCCAGGCCTGGATCCCAGTCGACGCCGGTTGACCTTGTAACACCTCCACCGACGTCGACCCCTCCGGCACCACTTCAGACGTCGCCCGTCCCACCGGACGACATCGTCCCCAGATTCAGCCGATGGGACCTTTCTATCCCTATGTCCATCCTCCTTATTTTCGGCCTGTTCATCAGCCTTCGGAGGAAGGGGAGGACTGGGAGGGGTCTGAGGACCCTCTCACAGCACAGTGTGAGTTAGACCCGGACTGGACAGAGGAACTGGGGGATGCCAGTGGCCTTGACACCTCTCCTGACCTTGGCATGCTCACTCCTCCTACCGTGGCTACGGAGGAGGGTGCAAGCTACGCCGTGGTGTTGCGTAGGGCGGCCGAGGCCCTCCACCTCGAGCTCCCTACAGTGGCCGTCAGGACTAACCTCCTGACAGAAGTGCTTCAGCCGGCGGCTACCTCTGCGGAGCCACTGCTGCCTTTTAATGATGCACTGTCAGACGTTCTTTTGGGCACCTGGTCCAGGCCCACCACAGGGGCTCCTGTGGATAGGAACGTGGCCCGACGCCATCGCACGGCCCCGGGCGACCCCCTTTTCCTCTCCCAACACCCCACCCCTGAGAGCTTGGTTGTCCAAGCCTCTGCGTCCCCGAGCGCATTCCCTACCGCTCCTCCGGATAGGGAATCCAAGAAACTGGAACAATTTGGGAAGAAGATTTTTTCTTCCGCCAGTTCAGGGCTGCGGTCTGTGAACACCGCATGCCTCTTGGGCCGTTATTCCCACTCTCTGTGGGATACGGTGGCGCAAGTGCTGCCTCAGTGTCCGGAGGAGGCCCGGACAGTGCTCTCTCAGGCTATTGCTGAAGGGAGAGATGAAGCAAAGTTCACGATTCGATGTGGCCTTGACACCGCCGACTCGCTGGGCAGGGCGATTTCCACGACAGTGGCGCTCCGTCGCCACACCTAGCTGAGGACTACTGGTTTCTCTGGGGATGTCCAGACCCTGATGGACATGCCCTTTGATGGCATTCGCCTTTTTGGCAACAAGGCAGATAGTGCGTTGGAGCGCTTTAAGGACTCGCGGGCTACGGCCAAGTCCCTGGGCCTTTCCGCCACACGCCCTCCTCCGCCTTCTGCTTTTCGCTCCTTTCGTGGCCACGGAAGGGGCGCCCCGACACGTTCGCTTCAGAGCCACAGGCCTGCGCAGCAGCTAGTCTCAGCGCAGGGACGTGGGACCCGCCGAGGCGGGTCAGGGGGCTAGCGGGCGGGTCAGTCCACCTCCACCCCGGCCACCACTGCCTCCAAACCTTCCTAGTCCGGTTTTTCAGGCCCATCAAACGCCAGTGGGCGGCAGGATTCGCCATCACCTCCCCCACTGGCGCACCATCACTTCGAACAGGTGGGTTTTGCAAATAGTCCGAAGGGGCTTCTCCCTCCCCTTCGAGACGACCCCTCCAGCCATGCCACCCCAGTACCACAGCATGTCGGGGGATCACTTGGCACTTCTTCAACAGGAAGTCGCGGCCCTCGTGGCCAAGGGGGCCATCGAGCGCGTTCCTGCGCCAGAAGTAGGACGTGGTTGTTATTCTCACTACTTTCTGGTGCCCAAGAAGGACAAGGGCCTGCGTCCTATCTTGGACCTCAGGGACGTCAATCGCTTCCTCCAGAAGGAGAAGTTCAAGATGTTAACTCTGGCTCAGGTCTTGTCTGCCCTCGACCCTGGAGACTGGATGGTTGCGTTGGATCTGCAGGACGCATATTTCCACATTCCCGTCCTGCCGGCCCACCGTCGTTACCTGCGGTTTACGGTAGGCCACGAGCACTTTCAGTTTGCCGTGCTCCCCTTTGGCCTTACCAGCGCCCCTCGGGTGTTCACCAAAGTGATGGCGGTGGTCGCAGCTCATCTGCGCAGATCAGGGGTTCCAGTCTTCCCCTATCTTGACGACTGGCTTTTGAAGGCGGGCTCGCCCCGGACAGTCATCTCCCACCTTCAGACTACGGCCGACCTCCTGCATTTGCTGGGGTGCTCCATCAATGTGCCGAAGTCGCACCTGATTCCCTCTCAGAAGCTCCTCTTCATCGGAGCAGTTCTGGATACGACGCACTTTCGGGTCTATCCTCCCGAACGGCGAATCCAGGATATTCAGGCTCTGATTCCGATCTTTGAGCCTCTATCCTGGGTTTCGGTCAGGATGACCCTGAGGCTGCTGGGCCTCATGGCCTCCTGCATCCTGCTGGTCACTCATGCCAGATGGCATATGCGGGCTCTGCAGTGGGACCTGAAGTTCCAGTGGGCGCAGCATATCGGGAACCTGTCCGATTACGTCCAGATCTCAGAGGGCACTGCACACCAGCTGTAGTGGTGGCTCACAAACCGGCATTGGGTCAGTGGCAGATCCCTCTCCCTTCCCCAACCGGAGCACACAGTGGTGACGGATGCGTCCCTCCTGGGATGGGGCGGCCACATGGGAGAGGCGGAGATCAGAGGCCTCTGGTCTCCGGCGGAGTCCAGGCTCCATATCAACCTTCTGGAGCTTCGGGCGATCCGACTTGCACTGAAGGCATTCCTTCCCTCTGTCAAGGGGAGAGTAGTGCAGGTGTTCAGACAATACCACTGCCATGTGGTACTGCAACAAACAGGGCGGGGTGGGGTCGTGGACCCTATGTCAGGAGGCTCTGCGCCTCTGGACATGGCTGGAACATCAGGGCATTTCCCTGGTGGTTCAACACCTGGCAGGTTCACTGAACGCCATGGCGGACGAACTCAGCCGCAGGTGCATGATGGATCACGAATGGCGTCTTCACTTGGACGTGGCGCAAGGTCTCTTTCGACAGTGGGGAGAGCCTTGGTTAGATCTATTCGCCACCGAAAGGAACACACAATGTCAGCAATTCTGCGCGTTGGAATTTCCAAGGCGGAACTCGCTCTGCGACGCTTTTCGTCACGAGTGGAGTTGCGGTCTGTTGTACGCCTTTCCACCTATACCACTTCTGCCCAGAGTGCTGAAGAAGATCAGGCGCAACCAGGCCCAAGTCATTCTTGTGGCTCCGGACTGGGCTTGAAGAGTTTGGTATCCCGAGCTACTCGGTATGACCCTCGATCCCCCGATCCGACTGCCTCTTCGGGAGGATCTTCTGTCGCAGCAGCAGGGGACGGTCCTCCACCCGAACCTGTCCAGTCTCCACCTCTTTGCGTGGAGATTGAGCGGCGGTAGTTGATTCCTTTCGACTTGCCTCCTGATGTCTGTGATGACATTCTGGCAGACAGGCGTCCCTCCACTAAGTTGGTATACGCCTGCAGGTGGAACAAGTTTGTGGCATGGTGCACAGCAAAGGCTGTGGATCCCCTTTCTGCCCCTCTTTCTGAGGTCCTACTGTTCCTTCTTTCTTTGGCCCAGCAGGGCTCTGCTCTGGGCACTATCAAGGGCTACCTTTCTGCTATTTCGGCCTTTCTCAGGCTCCCTGATCAGCCCTCTCTTTTCAAGTCCCCTGTTGTTAACAGATTCCTCAAAGGCATTACTCACCTTTTTCCTCCTGTTCCCTTTGTAATGCCACAGTGGGACTTGAACCTGGTTCTCACATACTTAATGTGTGCTCCCTTTGAGCCTCTTCACAACTGTCCTCTTCGTTTGTTAACTCGGAAGACTCCTTTCCTGGTTGCCATCACCTCTGCTAGGAGAGTGAGTGAGCTCTAGGCTCTTTCTTGTAAACCTCCTTTTCTGTTTTCTGTCTGTACATCCGGACAAGGTTGTCCTCAGGACACGTCCATCCTTTCTGCCGAAGGTTGTTACTGCCTTTCACATCGGGCAGACCATCACTTTGCCCACCTTCTTTCCGCATCTTTCCAGAGAGGAAGAGAGGCTCCACCGTCTGGACCCAAAACGTGCACTATCATTTTACCTGAGTCGCACACAACAGTTCCGGGTGGATGACCAAATCTTTGTTGGCTACGTTGGCGCCAAGAAAGGTCGGGCCGTACACAAGCGGACTATCTCCAGATGGGTCGTCTTGTGTATTAAAGCCTGTTATTCTCTGGCAAAGAAGGAGCCTCCGTTGGGGCAGCGCGCCCTTTCTACCAGGGCGACGGCTGCCACTACGGCGTTGGGACGTGGTGTCCCCTTACAAGACATCTGTCAGGCAGCGACTTGGGCCTTGCTGCACACTTTCACTAAGCACTATTGCCTGGACAGCCAAGTCCGGAGAGACGGCTTCTTTGGCCGTTCTGTTCTCCGGGACTTCCTGGTGTGATCTTGGTTCGCAGACCCACCACCGGGGTTGGTATTGCTGGGGTATCTATTCTAAGGTAGAAATCTATCACTAACGTGTTTCTTTCAGATGCACAAGTTACTTACCTTCGGTAACGATACATCTGTAAGAAACATTAGTTAGTGATAGATTCCTTCCTGCCCCACCCATCCTCCCCGTTCTGCGAACTGATTTCTAGAGTTAAGGTCATCCCTTTCAGGGCCCTAGTTTCAATGCACCAGTGGTCAGTATCTTGCATGGCTCTGCGTTCCTTGCGCGGAAAGTCGTGTACAGAACTGACAGCGCGCGAGGGCGGCGTCTAAGTAACTGCTGCAACGTCATCTCGGCGACCACGACGACGGACGCGGAGCCGCACGACGCCACCTTCCGACGCGCAGGGTTACTGCTGACGAAACCTTTCCGGATCCAGTCTGACGCCTGGGGGTATTCTAAGGTAAGGAATCTATCACTAATGTTTCTTACAGATATATTGTTACCGGAGGTAAGTAACTTGTGCATTAGCACCACTCGATCTCCTTCACAGCTCTCTCCTTCAGGGTAGAGTCTTCTTTGTGCAAGGACACATTTAATGCCCCTCCTTAGCATTCGGTCAGCAATCTGACTTGAAAAAGGGGCAATCCCCCCTCCCCCTCCCCCCCCCCTCATTAGAAGTCTTATTGTAGTTTCCCACATCTTGGTCTTGAACCTGACTAGGGAAATTTGCGGTGGGCACAAGAGCATTAAAGGCCCTAGTGCATTTAAGAGTTTCTCAGATCCTGGCATGTTGGCTAGTAATTTCTGCATCATCTTTGTACTGAGAGTTGTAGACAGGAGTTGTGGATTTCAGCAAAATGTTTTCCATTCCTCATGTTATGGGCAGCTCAGCACTTTTTGCTTATCCTACTCAGTCTGGTGCAGCTTAGCTATTTAGCAGGACAATCCCAAAACAAGGATTCAAAATCAAGGTAGGCTCTACCACTTAACTACCTGTTAACCTGTGGGGATGTGAGGGTGTAGGGGTCGCGGGGGGTTAGTAGCCCTCCCTCAGAACCACTAAAATATGTAGGCGCATCACATCAATCATACTCAATGTTCCCGATTGTAAGTAACTTGCTCTTTACCATAATTCATTTGTAGTCCTCTATTTAAAGCTCCATCAAAACTAATCCTGACCCTAAACCCAAGGCCAGCTATAATCGAAGAATTCAGTAGCGTAGAAGTAAACGTTCACAATGTGTAATGGTTTTTCGTCGTCACTTTTTCAAAATTAAGTCTTTATCTTCCCTCGTCAAGATTTTGTTTTCTTCAGCATTTGTTTGTTTACATATTGCCATTGTTGATAGTTATATGAAGTAACGGGAGATAAGCTAAAGAAAATATAGCAACACCAGGGAGTTCAGTGAACAAAAACAAGAATGAGGTGGTGGACGAACCAGAGGTTGTCTTAGTAAACTATTCACATTTAGATGACCTTAATATATTGTCTTTGAAAGCTGCTACAAAAATTTGAATTACATCTGTCGCAATAAACATATTTTAAATATTTTTAGATATTGCTTCTGCATTTGTGGCACCAGTAGATCTACAAGCCTATCCGTTGTATTGCACCGTGGTTGCATACCCCACTGACATAAGTACAATTAAAGAGAGACTGGAAAACAGGTTTTACAGGTGAGAATGTTTCTCCAGATGACAAGATAAACACATTAATGTTCAGTGGAACCCTTCATTTGGCATAATAAAGCTTTACAGTGTATCTAAATGATAAGTAGTTATTGACATTGAGACATTTAGTGCTGGTCAGGTCTGATAGCATATATTAAATTTCTGAACTGTATAGAATCCAGTTAATTTTTAGGTCAAAACCATAAATTATTAAAGACTTCTTGTCTGACCTAGGAATGCATTCCTCCTATTGCTTACCATTGGCTTTGCTTTTTGCATTCAATTTTCCTTGCTTTGTATTTGCTTGCTTTTGTTTTAGCCGCCTGTCTTGTGTTTGTCCTTCCTACGGAGCATATCCTCTTTATGATCTCTCTTGTTGGCTCCTTCTATTCTTCCATAAGTGCTCTCTTTCTGAGAACTTTTTTTTCTTCTTGTGTATCACTGTATCAAAGTACATGTTTTTCAGCTGTCTCTCTTGTATGCTTCTCTCCCGCAATGCGCAGTCACTCTGTCGCACCATGCTTCTGTGCATGTTACTGTCTTGCCTGTGTTTCAGTTCTCCCCATCCAAGTCCATATTGTTTTCTCTTCCCTGTGTGCTTCTGTCTCCCAAGCCACATTGCTCTCTCTTGTTCTTCTGCCCACCTTCGGCACTGCTTCAACCCCTCCACTCAGTCACTTTCCAGTTAAACATTTTTAAAAAGAAAAGTACTTTTGCGCTATTGTTTTTATTTTTAAATCAACAATATCTGAAAGAGACACGTTAGTGACAGATTCCTTACCATAGAATATCCCCAGGCGTCCGGCTGGATCCGGAAAGTTTTTTGCGTAGCAGTACCCTTGCGCGTCGGTAGGCGGCGTCGTGCGGCTCCGCGTCCGTCGTAGGCGTCGGGATCGCCGGGATGACGTCGCGGGCAGTACTTAGACGCCGCCCCTGCGCGCTGACGTCAGTTCTTCTTTTTCCGCGCCAGTAAGCGCAGATCCGGGAAGATCAGTGCCCTAGTCATTTTTTGACAACATTTTTGGTGATTTTTTTCACTGTTTTTCTAAACGAGTCTCGACTCCGAAGGTGTCGGTAGGGATGCCCGGCTTCAAGCCCTGCGACGCCTGTGGTCGCATGATGTCGATCACAGACCCGCATCAGGAATGTCTCTACTGCCTCGGCCGCGACCACGACACGAAGTCGTGCCCCGACTGCCGGGCCTTGCACCCGAAGGCTTTGCGAGAGCGGTCTCGAAAGCTCCTCGAGGTTCGGCAGTCGGCTCCGCGCCACACCAAGCCCCGGTCACGTGAGAGGTCGAGGGGCCGGTTTCGGGTCCTCATCCGTCGTCGGGGTCCAAGTCTTCGCACTCCTCCGGTAAGTCAAAGCATAAAAAGTCTAAGAAGCGTCATCGCTCGACGGCTTCGCCTCGCCGGTCTCGCGACTCGGCTGAGGCTCCTGTCGGCACCGCCCCCGCGGCGCCGCCCCCGCATTACCCGTCTTTCCCGGGTTCGGGGGTGACTCCGGCCGAGATACAGGAATTCCTGTCGGCCATGGCCCGCCTCTTCGGGCCTCAAAGTCCCCCCGGTGCGCCTTCGGGCCCCGCGGGCCCTGATGGGGTTTCCCCGGCGCCGCCGGCGACTCCGGTCCCGGCGCCGCCTGTAACACCAGCCTCGGTCCCGGCTTCTGCCTCGATCCCGGCTCCGGTGCTGCCGCAACCCCCATCGACGCCGGTTGACCTAACTACACCTCCGCCGGCGCCGATGTCTCCGGTGCCGTTCCCGACGCCGCCTGGGGCTCCGGGCGGCGTCGTTCCCCGGTTCTCTCCGGATCCGGACACGGCGCCGGACCGACGTCGCTCGACGCCGGCTCCGACGTCGATGAGACCTTGGATCCCGCGTGTCCCTCCTTCTCCTTATTTTTAACCTGAGGAGGACGAAGAGAACTGGGAGGGGTCGGATGACCCTCTCACACAGCAGTGTGAGTTCGAACAGGACTGGGCTGAGGAACTTGGGGATGCCAGTGGTCTGGACACCTCCCTGACTCTGGCATGCTGTCTCCTCCTTCCGTGGCAACGGAGGAGGGAGCAAATTTTGCAACGGTGTTGCGTAGAGCAGCTGGGGCCTTACACCTCCAACTGTCTACGGTGGCTGTCAGGACTAACCTCCTGACGGAAGTGCTTCAGCCGGCGGCTACCTCCTCGGAGCCACTGCTGCCGTTTAATGACGCGCTTTCCGACGTTCTTTTGGGCACCTGGTCCAAGCCCGCCACAGGGGCTCCTGTGGATAGGAACGTGGCCCGACGCCATCGCCCCGCTCCGGGCGACCCCCTGTTCCTCTCCCAACGCCCCTCTCCTGAGAGCTTGGTTGTCCAAGCCTCTGCTTCCCAAACCGCCTTCCCTACCGCTCCTCCGGATAGGGAATCCAAACGCCTGGATCAATTTGGGAAGAAGGTCTTTTCTTCCTCCAGTGCTGGCTTGCGGTCTGTCAACACCGCTTGCCTTTTGGGCCGATATTCCCACTCTCTGTGGGACTCGGTGGCGCAAGCTTTGCCCCAGTGTCCTGAGGAGGTCCAGACACTGCTTTCCCGCGCCATTGCGGAAGGAAGAGATGCAGCTAAATTCACCATCAGATGTGGCCTTGATACCGCCGACTCGCTGGGCAGATCAATTGCTACGACAGTGGCGCTGCGCCGTCACGCCTGGCTGAGAACCACTGGTTTCTCGGGTGATGTCCAAAACACTCTTATGGACATGCCCTTTGATGGGGTCGGTCTTTTTGGGAACAAGGCAGACCATGCGCTGGAGCGTTTTAAGGACTCACGTGCTACGGCCAAGTCCCTGGGCCTTTCTACTGTACGCCCTCCGCAGCCATCTGCCTTTCGCCCCTTTCGTGGCCACGGAAGGGGCGCCCAGTCATGTCCGCTGCCCAGCCACCGGCCCGCGCAGCAAGCGTCTTCGCGTGGCCGAGGACGTGGCTCCTGCCGTGGCGGGTCAGGCAACCAGCGTGCGGGTCAGGCCACCAACCCCGCCCCGTCCGCGGCCTCCAAGCCCTCCTAGTCCTTCCTTTCAGGTTCACAGCACGCCAGTAGGGGGCAGGGTCCGCCATCACCTTCACCACTGGCGTGCCATCACCTCGGACAGGTGGGTCTTGGACATTGTCCGAAGGGGCTACTCCCTCCCCTTCGAGACCACCCCCCAGCCATGCCACCTCAATTCCACCGCATGTCAGGGGATCACTTGGTGCTTCTTCAGAAGGAAGTTGCGGCCCTCTTGGCCAAGAGGGCCATCGAGCGCGTTCCGACCCCAGAAGTAGGTCGTGGTTGCTACTCCCACTACTTTCTGGTGCCCAAAAAGGACAAGGAGGACATGCGTCCTATCTTGGACCTCCGGAACGTAAATCGCTTCCTCCGGAAGGAGAAGTTCAAGATGCTCACCCTAGCTCAGGTCTTGACTGCCCTCGACCCTGGAGATTGGTTGGTAGCGTTGGACTTGCAGGACGCATATTTTCATATCCCCGTCCTGCCGGCCCACCAGCGTTACCTGCGGTTCACGGTGGGCCTCGAGCATTTTCAGTTCACCGTGCTCCCTTTTGGCCTTACCAGCGCCCCTCGGGTGTTCACCAAGGTGATGGCGGTGGTCGCAGCTCATCTGCGCAGATCAGGGGTCTCAGTCTTCCCCTATCTCGACGATTGGTTGTTGAAGGAGGGCTCGCCCCAGACAGTCGTCTCCCACCTAACTCCTGCACTCGCTGGGGTTCTCCATCAATGTGCCGAAGTCGCACCTGATTCCTTCTCCACAGCTCCTTTTCATCGGAGCAGTTCTGGACACGACGCAGTTTCGGGCCTATCCTCCCGAACGGCGAGTCCGGGATATTCAGGCTATGATTCCGATCTTTCAGCCTCTATCCTGGGTTTCGGTACGGATGACCCTGAGGCTGCTGGGCCTCATGGCCTCCTGCATCCTGCTTGTCGATCATGCCAGATGGCATATGCGGGCTCTGCAGTGGGACCTGAAGTTCCAGTGGGTCGCAGCACCAGGGCAACCTGTCCGATCACGTCCAGATCTCGGAGGGGACTGCAAGACAGTTGCAGTGGTGGCTCTCGAACCGGCAATGGGTCAGGGGCAGATCCCTCTCCCTTCCCCAGCCAGAGCACACAGTTGTGACGGACGTGTCCCTGCTGGGATGGGGCGGTCACATGGGAGAGGCGGAAATCAGAGGCCTCTGGTCTCCGGCGGAGTCCCGGCTCCATATCAACCTTCTGGAGCTCCGGGCGATCCGACTTGCACTCAAGGCATTCCTTCCCTCTGTCAAAGGGATGGTAGTGCAGGTGTTCACAGACAACACCACCACCATGTGGTACTGCAACAAACAAGGCGGGGTGGGGTCGTGGACCCTATGTCAGGAGGCTCTGCGCCTCTGGACATGGCTGGAACATCAGGGCATATTCCTGATGGTTCAACACCTGGCAGGTTCCCTGAACGCCAGGGCGGACGAACTCAGCCGCAGGTGCATGATGGATCACGAATGGCGTCTTCACTCGGAAGTGGCGCAAGGACTCTTTCTACAGTGGGGAGAGCCTTGGTTAGATCTATTCGCCACCGAAGAGAACGCGCAATGTCATCAGTTCTGCGTGTTGGAATTTCCAAGGCGGCACTCGCTCGGCGACGCTTTTCGTCGCGAGTGGAATTGCGGTCTGTTGTACGCCTTTCCGCCTATACCACTTCTACCCAGAGTGTTGAAGAAGATTCGGCGCGACCGGGCCCAAGTCATCCTTGTGGCTCCGGACTGGGCTCGAAGAGTTTGGTATCCCGAGCTACTAAGTATGAGCGTCGATCCCCCGATCCGTCTGCCTCTTCGGGAGGATCTTCTGTCGCAGCAGCAGGGGACGGTCCTCCACCCGAACCTGTCCAGTCTACACCTGCTTGCGTGGAGATTGAGCGACGGCAGTTGATTCCTTTCGACTTGCCTCCCGAAGTTTGTGATGTGATTCTGGCAGCCAGGCGTCCCTCCACTAAGGTGGTATACGCCTGCAGGTGGAACAAGTTTGTGGCATGGTGCACAGCAAAGGCTGTGAATCCCCTTTCTGCCCCTCTTTCTGAGGTTCTTCTGTTCCTTCTTTCTCTGGCCCAACAGGGTTCTGCCCTGGGTACCATCAAGGGCTATCTTTGTGCAATCTCGGCCTTCCTCAGGCTTCCTGATCAGCCCTCTCTTTTTAAGTCCCCTGTTGTTAACAGGTTTCTTAAAGGCATTACTCACCTCTTTCCTCCTGTTCCGTTTATAATGCCTCAGTGGGACTTGAATTTGGTTCTTACCTTCTTAATGTGCGCTCCCTTTGAGCCTCTGCATAACTGTCCTCTTCGTCTTCTGACTCTGAAGACAGCCTTTTTGGTAGCCATCACCTCCGCTCGGCGGGTGAGTGAGCTCCAGGCTCTTTCTTGCAAGCCTCCCTTTCTGTCTGTACATCCAGATAAGGTTGTTCTCAGGACGCGTCCGTCCTTCTTGCCAAAGGTGGTTACTGCTTTCCACATTGGACAGACCATCACTTTGCCCACCTTCTTTCCGCCTCCGCATCCTTCTAGAGAGGAAGAGAGGCTCCACCGTCTGGACCCAAAACGTGCGATTTCTTTTTATCTAATCGCACACAACAGTTCCGGGTGGACGACCAGCTCTTTGTTGGCTACGTGGGCGCCAAAAAAGGTCGGGCGGTACACAAGCGGACCATCTCCCGCTGGGTCGTCTTGTGTATCAAGGCCTGTTATTCTTTGGCTAAAAGGAGCCCCCTGTTGGGTTGCGTGCCCATTCCACCAGGGCGACAGCCGCCACCACGGCTTTAGGACGTGGTGTCCCTTTACAGGACATTTGTCAGGCAGCTACGTGGGCCTCGCTGCACACGTTTACAAAGCATTACTGCCTTGACAGTCAGGTCCGGAGGGACGGCTTCTTTGGCCGTTCTGTCCTCCGGGACTTCCTTGTCTGATCTTTGTTCGCAGACCCACCACCGGGGTTGGTATTGCTGGGGTATCTATTCTAAGGTAAAGAATCTGTCACTAACGTGTCTCTTTCAGATGCACAAGTTACTAACTTGTGTAACGATATATCTGTAAGAGACAGTAGTTAGTGACAGATTCCTACCGCCCACCCATCCTCCCCGTTCTGCGAACTGATTTCTAGGGTTAAGGACATCCCTTTCAGGGCCCTAGTATTTTTCAGACACCTATGTCAGCTTCTTGCATGGCTCTGCGTTCCTGGCGCGGAAAGTCGTGTACAGAACTGACGTCAGCGCGCAGGGGCGGCGTCTAAGTACTGCCCGCGACGTCATCCCGGCGGTCCTGACGCGGAGCCGCACGACGCCGCCTACCGACGCGCAAGGGTACTGCTACGCAAAAACTTTCCGGATCCAGCCTGACGCCTGGGGATATTCTAAGGTAAGGAATCTGTCACTAACTACTGTCTCTTACAGTTATATCGTTACACAAGTTAGTAACTTGTGCCTCACATTGGTAAGTTAAAAATCAAAATAGGCGTGATGACACACGGCCGCGTTATTTCTTAGGCACACATGCGTTGTCCGCATTAGTAAAGTCAATAGGACCTTAAGCCAAGACCTGTTGACTTTGACAATCCTTGGTTTAAATACAGAGCAAACTCAAGAAGATGATGGACGGAGCGCTGAAACTTTTCAGACATTCACCCCCAGTCACAGATCTGGGTTGAATCCATCATCGTTTTTTAGCTCACTTTGCCACCCCAGTTCAGACCCAGCCATATGCAAATCAGTCTTGACCCTGTGCCTCATGGGAACAGTCCAGACCGTACTGCCAAGCCAGGTCTTCCCTGGACCGGAAACAAGCATTCTGGGACCGGTTTCGGGGTAACACCCCTCATCAGCCAGGCTAGCTGGGGTGATGATGGATTAAACACAGATCTGTGACTTGGGTTGAATGTTTAAAAAGTTTCAACACTTCGTCCATCATTTTATTTTAGGATGTTTGCATGGTTTCCTAGTCCTCATATGAGGCACAGTTGATTGGCGACCCAGTAGCCAGCTCACCATCTCTTGCTGTATCCAGCTCCCTTTATGGACTGGGGTGTGAGGAGTGCGCTCCCATGCTATTCCCGCCGCGGCATAGGAGAACCTCACCAACAGGAGTGTTGGGGCGGTGCAGAGATCACAGCAGCGGCTCTGACTGGCCGCATGGCTGTTCCTTGTTGGCTACCCTCTCGCTCGTCTTATCCTTACACCAGTCAAGTCATAAAACTTCCTAGAGGCCCAGGCTCTTTCTCCCCTCACCTATCTCCTTCCTATGTGCCCACTTAAGACCTCAACGAGAGAAGATGACTTCGGGCAAGGTGTCCAGACAGCTATTATTCTTGGAAGTAGTGGGAGGAAGCAAGCCGGCAATGACCACCAAGGACATCACCATGGAGACGATCCATTGCGATATCACAGTGATGGGGGCGACCTTGGGGACAATGAATACAAAAATAAAGGACCGGCGGACGTCAAATGCATCCGAAATTGGTCTCTTCCGAGATAAAGCGGAGGGTATTGACAGGAGAGTGACACAGCTTGAAACCAGGCTGAAACATGCTGAATTCTGGAAATCCGACATCTGTTAGAGACATCTAGCCGTAGATTCCTTACCTTAGAGTTCTCCCCAGGCGCCAGATTGGACCTGGACATTTTTTCCAGAAGAAGCTTTACACGTCGTTTGAGGGCGTTGTGTCGCTCCGTAGCGACGTCGTCCACAGGATGTGACGTTGACTGAGTCCATATATGCCCTTCCCCCGATGCGCTGACGTCGGTTTCTTCTTTTCCACGCCACAACGCTCATCCGGAGAAGCGTTTTTTGGCCTTCTACGACTTTTTTTCGTCTGAAACAGTGTGCCTTTTTTCTATACCTTCTGGTTTTAAACCTGTCGAGCTTAAGACTCACAAGATGTCGGGCATGGACCCTCATTCTGTCTGCATGTGGTGCTTGAGTGAGCACTACGATTTCGAGGAGTTCGACACATGTCACCAAATGAAGCCGAAGGTGTTGCAGGAGCGACGGATAAAGCTTCTGACGGCGCGGTTGTTGAAATCCGCTGAATCTTGCCTCTCTCGGTCTTCTTCCTGAACGTTCCTTTCACAGAGCTGTTCCTATAGACGTCGCTCGCCGTCTACATCCCACGGTTAGTCGCAAATGGTCAAAATCGCGGAATCTCCCGGCTACATCATCTCATGGTATGGTTTCCCATGGCTCTTCATGCCCTCAAGCTGAGGACCCCATACAAGAGTCTCTCCTGTGCCTCCCTACTTTTCCTTCCTGGAGCCGAGGCAACTTTAACCCAAATGAGAGATTATTATTGTGCTCTCCACGCCATCTCTGCGTCTTCACCTTCCCCTGGAGCGCCTTCAGGTCCTAAGAAGGTAACAGATGCTTTCACTGTGCCCACGCCGGTGGGTTCCTCCTAGGCTGCAGTTAGGCCCTTATGCACATTGCTGCCGATGCACAGCCCTTCAGGGATCACCTGCAGTGCCGAGCGACTCCGACTTTGCTTTGGGGCTTGCTTCTGCGGCGCCGAAATACTCTGTGCAAGGGGCTCGCTCCTGAGATGTTGACCTCCCCCTTGCCTCATTGTGTCCATGGTGCCATCAGAGGCCCGATCACGGCCTTCTCCCGTCGTCGGTACGACGCCGGATCAGCATTGATCGTCTGGTGCAGAGCTAATGCATGATGGGTCGGTGGAAGAAGTTTTGAAAGAAAATGAGGCAGGGGTTGGGCTTGTGCAGCCAGTGTCTGCGGATCCTCCTATGGTGTGGATTGCTGATTTGGGTGAAGCAAGCGGACTAAAGTCTTCCCCTGCTTCTAGCCTTCTTTGTCCTCCTGTCCCATGGAGGACAGCTCTAATCTGGCAGACATGTTCGGAAGGGTGGCTGTAGTTTTAGATTTGTCTCTTCCTTCTGTGGCAAAGTCTATGGACCCCCTCATTCAAGTTCATCACCTGGGTTAATCCGGCTTTGAGCCGGTATTGCCCTTTTGTGAGGCACTGCATGATGTTTATTAGTGTCCTGGTCTAAGCCAGATACTGGTGATCCTGTGAACCTATTGCCCACAAGCACCGCCCTAACCCCACCGACCCGAATTGTGTCCTCCGCCACCCGACACTCCGCAGTTTCGTGGTGCGGGTCGCTACGGCTTCTCTTGATTTGGATTGTCTGCCTCATACTCCGCTTGATAGAGACCCCCGGAGGCGGATCTCTTATGAGAAGCACATTTTCTCTTCCACCAGTGCTGCTTAACGTTCCATTAACACAACTTGTTTTTCTCATGCCTTTTGGAATTCATTAGCACGGCTGTTGCCATTGCTGCCGGATGCTAATCGGAACGATCTGGTCCAGTTGATTTCGGATGGGCAGCAGGCTGCTAAATTAATCATTCGGTGTGGGATGAACTCCACTGATTCAGTGGGTCGAGCCATGGCTTTTTCTGTGGTGTTGAGGCGGCGGACTTGGCTTCGTACCACTGGATTTTCAGAGGCAGTCCAATCGACTTTAGTTGACATGCCTTTTCATGGCCTCCATTTATTTGGGGCCCATGTTGCGCCATTTTCGAGACAGATGGGGTAGTGCAGACATTTAGTTCTGTTACCCTTCTCTCAACCTTCATTGTTGTTCTACAGCTGAGTTGGTCATGTTCAGCTTGTTATTCTCTGTTGCGTCACTGACTCACAATTGTGTTCTTTTATGCCTTTTGGAGGGCCGCTATGTGAGTTGGCTCCATATAGCATGTCACCCGGAGTGGTGTTGCTCTTTTTGCACTGTAGGAGGCTGGCTTAGTGTATGGTGTACACTCCAAGGAGTGATGCACCTTGCACTAATCCTTATGGTGATTTTAGAGGTCTTTGATAACCATAGAAAGCTCTTCAAAGTGGTAACTGTGGAGAGCAGCTTTCAGGCTTATCTTGAAGGAGTGTAAAGCTGCTTCTTTTAACAAGTTTAATGAACAGTGTAGATTAAATGAAAAAGAACCACACAGTGTTTATAAAATCTGAAAGAAACACATAGTGATAGATTCCTTACCTTAGAATATCCCCAGGCGTCAGACTGGATCCGGAAAGTTTTCGTCAGCAGTACCCCTGCACGTCGGTAGGGGCGTCGTGCGGCTCCTCGTCCGTCGTTGGCGTCGTGGTCGCCGAGATGACGTCGCGGGCGCTACTTGGACGCCGCCCACCCGCGCTGACGTCAGTTCTTTCTTTTTCCGCGCCAGCAAGCGCAGATCCGGAGAGAGCGGTACCCCTAGTCTTTTTTGACTACGTTTTTTAATATCTTTTTCTCACCCTTTTCGAGTCGATACGACACCTGGTGCAGTTAGGGATGCCCGGGTTTAAGTCCTGCGAGGACTGTCATCGGATGATGTCGGTGACGGACCCGCACCGCGTGTGTCTCTTCTGCCTGGGGCACGACCACGACCCCAAGTCGTGCCCCGACTGCCGGTCCATGGTGCCGAAGTCTTTGCGGGAGCGGTCCCGAAAGCTGCTTGAAGCCCGGCAGTCGGCTCCGCGCCGTGAGAGGTCCCGGTCCAGAGGGAGGTCGAGGGACCGTGCGCGGAGTCATCATCGGCGATCGTCAGGATCGAAGTCTTCGCACTCGGGGTCAGGTAAGGCAAAGCACAAGAAGTCGAAGAAACGTCATCGTTCTCCGACTTCCCTTCGCCGGTCGCGCGACGCGGCTGAGGGTCCGGGTGGTGCCACCCCGCGGCACAGGCGGAGTCCATGGAGTCGCCGCCCGACTACCCGCCCTTCCCGGGGTTGTCGGCGACTCCGGCCCAGATACAGGACTTCCTGTCGGCCATGGCTCGCCTCTTTGGGCCGTCGGGTCCAGCCGGTGCGCCTTCGGGCCCCGCGGTCCCGCATGGGTGTCCTCGCGTTTCCTCGCCGGCGGCTCCGGCGTTGCTGTCTGCTCCGGCGCCGCAGGACACCCTTGGATCCAGGCCTGGATCCCGGTCGACGCCGGTTGACCTTGTTATGCCTCCACCGACGTCGACTCCACCGGCACCGATCCTGACGCTGCCCGCTCCTCGGGACGACGTCGACCTCAGATTCAGCCCCGAAGTGGACGCGGCGTCGGTCCGGCGTCGATCGATGCCATTCTCGACGCCGTTTGGGGATTTCTATCCCCATGTCCCTACTCCTTATTTTCGGCCTGTTGAACAGCCTGAGGAGCAAGGGGAGGACTGGGAGGGGTCGGACGACCCTCTTGCTGCAGCCTGCGAGTCTGAACAGGACTGGGCTGAGGAATTGGGGGACGCCAGTGGTCTGGATACCTCACCAGACCTTGGCATGCTGTCTCCTCCTACCGTGGCTATGGAGGAGGGAGCCAGTTAAGCAGTGGTGTTGCGTAGGGCGGCGGAGGCCCTACACCTCCAGCTCCCTACTGTGGCCGTCAGGACTAACCTCCTGACAGAGGTGCTTCAGCCAGCAGCTACTTCTGCGGAGCCGCTGCTGCCCTTTAATGAAGCCCTTTTGGACGTTCTTTTGGGCACTTGGTCCGGGCCCACCACAGGGGCTCCTGTGGATAGGAACGTGGCCCGACGCCATCGCCCGGCTCCGGGTGACCCCATTTTCGTCTCCCAACACCCCACTCCCGAGAGTTTGGTTGTCCAAGCCTCTGCTTCCCCAACCGCCTTCCCTTCCGCCCCACCAGATAGGGAATCCAAGAAGCTGGATCAGTTTGGGAAGAAGATTTTCTCTTCCACCAGCTCGGCGCTGCGGTCCGTGAACACTGCATGCCTCTTGGGCCATTATTCCCACTGTCTGTGGGATACGGTGGCGAACGTGCTGCCCCAGTGTCCGGAGGAGGCCCGGCCTGCTCTCGCCCAGGCTGTTGCAGAGGGGAGAGACGCAGCGAAGTTCATGATCCGTTGTGGTCTAGACACCGCCGACTCACTGGGCAACGACGGTGGCGGTTCGCCGTCACACCTGGTTGAGAACCACTGGATTTTCAGGGGATGTCCAAAACACCCTTATGGACATGCCCTTTGGTTACCGTCGCCTCTTCGGCGACAAAGCGGACAGCGCGTTGGAGAGGTTTAAGGACTCACGGGCTACGGCCAAGTCCTTGGGACGCTCGGCAGTCCGCCCTCCTCCGCCTTCCGCTCCTTTTGTGGCACAGGAAGGGGCGTTCGCAACAGAGCGACAGGCCTGCGCAGCAGTCATCCCAGCGCGGCCGCGGGTTCCGCCGTGGCAGACAAAGGGGCCAGCGGGCGGGTCAGACCACCACCACCCCAGCCACCACTGCCTCCAAACCTTCCTAGTCCGAACTATCTGAAAGAGACACGTTAGTGACCGATTCCTTACCTTAGAATATCCCCAGGCGTAAGGCTGGATCCGGAAAGTTTTTGCGTAGCAGTACCCTTGCGCGTCGGTAGGCGGCGTCGTGCGGCTCCGCGTCCGTCGTCGGCGTCGTGATCGCCGGGATGACGTCGCGGGCAGTACTTAGACGCCGCCCCTGCGCGCTGACGTCAGTTCTTCTTTTTCCGCGCCAGTAAGCGCAGATCCGGGAAGAGCAGTGCCCTAGTCAATTTTTGACTAAATTTTTGGGTGATTTTTCACTGTTTTCTTTTCGAGTCGTCGACTCCTAGGTGTCGATAGGGATGCCCGGCTTCAAGCCATGCGACGTCTGTGGTCGAATGATGTCGATCACAGACCCGCATCTGGAGTGTCTCTTCTGTCTCAGCTGAGACCACGACACGAAGTCGTGCCCTGACTGCCGGAAACTTCACCCGAAGGCTTTGCGAGAGCGGTCTCGAAAGCTACTCGAGGTCCGGCAGTCGGCTCCGCGCCACACCAAGCCCCGGTCCCGGGAGAGGTCGAGGGGCCGGTCGCGGAGTCCCCGCCGGTCGTCGGAGTCCAAGTCTTCGCGCTCCTCGGGTAAGTCGAAGCACAAAAAGTCTAAGAGGCATCATCGCTCTAAGACTTCGCCTCGCCGGTCTCACGACTCGGCTGAGGCCCCTGTCGGCACCGTCCCCGCCACCGCGGCCCCGGACGTGCCTGTCGAGCCGCCCCCGCATTACCCGTCCTTTCCGGGTTCGGGGGCGACTCCGGCCCAAGTACAGGAATTCCTGTCGGCCATGGCCCGCCTCTTCGGGCCTCAAGGTCCCTCCGGTGCGCCTTCGGGCCCCGCGGGCCCTGATGGGGTTGCTCCGGCATCGCCGACGACTCCGGTCCCGGCGTCGCCTGTCCCGCCAGCCTTGATCCCGGCCTCGATCCCGGCCCCGATGGTGCCGCAACCCCCATCGACGCCGGTTGACCTAACCACGCCTCCGCCGACGCCGATGTCCCCGGTGCCGTTTCTGACGCCGTCCGGGGCTCCGGACGGCGTCGTTCCCCAGCTCTTTCCGGCTCCGGACATGGAGCCGGACCGGCGTCGCCCGACGCCGGATCCGGCGCCGACGAGACCTTGGGTCCCAAATGTCCCTCCTCCTCCATATTTTTCACTAGAGGAGGACCAGGAGAGCTGGGAGGGGTCAGAAGACCCTCTCACACGGCAGTGTGAGTATGATCAGGACTGGGCAGAGGAACTTGGGGATGCCAGTGGTATAGATACTTCCCCTGACACTGGCATGCTGTCTCCTCCCGTGGCTACGGAAAAGGGAGCAAATTTCGCAACGGTGTTGCGTAGAGCAGCTGGAGCCTTGCACCTCCAATTGCCTACTCTGGCTGTCAAGACTAATCTCTTGACGGAAGTGCTTCAGCCGGCAGCCTCCTCTGCGGAGACTGTGCTGCCGTTTAATGATGTACTGATTGACGTTCTTTTGGGCACCTGGTCCAAGCCCACCACAGGGGCTCCTGTGGATAGGAACGTGGCCCGACGCCATCGCCCTGCTCCGGGCGACCCCGTGTTTCTCTCCCAACATCCCACCCCTGAGAGCTTGGTTGTCCAAGCCTCTGCCTCCCAAACCGCCTTCCCTACCGCCCCTCCGGATTGGGAATCCAAACGCCTGGACCAATTTGGGAAGAAGGCCTTTTCTTCCTCCAGTGCTGGCTTGCGGTGGGTGAACACCGCTTGCCTTTTGGGCCGATATACCCACTCCCTGTGGGATTCGGTGGCGACTGTTTTGCCCCAGTGTTCTGAGGAGGTCCAGACACTGCTTACCCGCGCCATTGCGGAAGGTAGGGATGCGGCAAAGTACACCATACGTTGTGGCCTTGATACCGCCGACTCGCTGGGTAGATCGCATGCAACGACGGTGGCGCTGCGTCGCCACGCCTGGCTGAGGACCACTGGTTTCTCGGGTGATGTCCAGAATACACTCATGGACATGCCCTTTGATGGAGTCGGTCTTTTTGGTTCTAAGGCAGACCATGCGCTGGAGCGCTTTAAGGACTCACGGGCTACTGCCAAGTCCCTGGGCCTTTCTGTTGTGCGCCCTCCGCAAACCTCTGCTTTTCGCCCCTTTCGTGGCCACGGAAGGGGCGCCCAGTCACGTCAACAGCCCAGCCACCGGCCCGCGCAGCATGCGCCTTCGCGTGGCCGAGGACGTGGATACCGCCGTGGCGGTTCGGGCAACCAGCGTGCGGGTCAGGCCACCACCTCCAACCCGTCCGCGGCCTCCTAGTCCCTCCTTTCAGGTGCACAGCACGCCAGTAGGGGCAGGGTCCGCCATCACCTTCACCACTGGCGTCCCATCACCTCGGACAGGTGGGTCTTGGACATTGTCCGAAGGGACTACTCCCTCCCCTTCGAGACCACCCCCCCAGCCATGCCACCTCAATTCCACCGCATGTCAGGGGATCACTTGATGCTTCTGCAGAAGGAAGTCATGGCCCTCTTGGCCAAGAGGGCCATCGAGCGTGTTCCGACCTCAGAAGTAGGGCGTGGTTGCTACTCCCACTACTTTCTGGTGCCCAAAAAGGACAAGGAGGACATGCGTCCTATCTTGGACCTCCGGAACGTCAATCGCTTCCTCCGGAAGGAGAAGTTCAAGATGCTCACCCTAGCTCAGGTCTTGACTGCCCTCGACCCTGGAGACTGGTTGGTAGCGTTGGACTTGCAGGACGCTTATTTCCACATCCCCGTCATGCCGGCCCACCGGCGTTACCTGCGGTTCACGGTAGGCCTCGAGCATTTTCAGTTCACAGTGCTCCCCTTTGGCCTTACCAGTGCCCCTCGGGTGTTCACGAAAGTGATGGCGGTGGTCGCAGCTCATCTGCGCCGGGCAGGGGTTTCAGTCTTCCCCTACCTCGACGACTGGCTGCTGAAGGCGGGCTCGTCCCAGGCAGTCGTCTCCCACCTCCAGACTACGGCCGAACTCCTGCACTCGCTGGGGTTCTCCATCAATGTGCCGAAGTCGCATCTGATTCCTTCCCCACAGCTCCTTTTCATCGGAGCTCCAGGCTCTTTCATGCAAACCTCCCTTTCTGTCTGTTCATCCAGACAAGGTTGTTCTTCGGACGCGTCCGTCCTTCTTGCCAAAGGTGGTTACTGCCTTCCACATTGGGCAGACCATCACTTTGCCCACCTTCTTTCCGCCTCCGCATCCTTCCAGAGAGGAAGAGAGGCTCCACCGTCTGGACCCAAAACGTGCGCTTTCCTTTTACCTCAACCGCACACAACACTTCCGGGTGGATGACCAGCTCTTTGTTGGCTACATGGGCGCCAAAAAAGGTCGGGCGGTGCACAAGAGAACCATCTCCCGCTGGGTATCCTTGTGTATCAAAGCCTGCTATTCTTTGGCTAAGAAGGAGCCTCCTGTTGGGCTGCGTGCCCATTCCACCAGGGCAACGGCTGCTACCACGGCTTTAGGCCGCGGTGTTCCGCTGCAGGATATCTGTCAGGCAGCTACGTGGGCCTCGCTGCACACATTTACAAAGCATTACTGCCTTGACAGTCAGGTCCGGAGGGACGGCTTCTTTGGCCGTTCTGTCCTCCGGGACTTCCTTGTCTGATCTTTGTTCGCAGACCCACCACCGGGGTTGGTATTGCTGGGGTATCTATTCTAAGGTAAGGAATCTGTCACTAACGTGTCTCTTTCAGATGCACAAGTTACTAACTTGTGTAACGATATATCTGTAAGAGACAGTAGTTAGTGACAGATTCCTACCGCCCACCCATCCTCCCCGTTCTGCGAACTGATTTCTAGGGTTAAGGACATCCCTTTCAGGGCCCTAGTATTTTTCAGACACCTATGTCAGCTTCTTGGATGGCTCTGCGTTCCTGGCGCGGAAAGTCGTGTACAGAACTGACGTCAGCGCGCAGGGGCGGCGTCTAAGTACTGCCCGCGACGTCATCCCGGCGATCACGACTCCGACGACGGACGCGGAGCCGCACGACGCCGCCTACCGACGCGCAAGGGTACTGCTACGCAAAAACTTTCCGGATCCAGCCTGACGCCTGGGGATATTCTAAGGTAAGGAATCTGTCACTAACTACTGTCTCTTACAGATATATTGTTACACAAGTTAGTAACTTGTGCTTCAGGCCCATCAAACGCCAGTGGGCGGCAGGCTCTGCCATCACCTCCCCCACTGGCGCACCATCACTTCGGACAGGTGGGTTTTAGAGATAGTCCGATGGGGCTACTCCCTCCCCTTCGAGACTACCCCCCCAGCCATGCCACCTCAATACCACCGTATGTCGGGGGATCACTCGGTGCTTCTTCAGCAGGAAGTTGCGGCCCTCTTGGCCAAGGGGGCCATCGAGCGCGTTCCGACGCACGAAGTATATCGTGGTTGTTATTCCCACTACTTTGTGGTGCCCAAGAAGGACAAAGGCCTGCGTCCTATCTTGGACCTCCGGAACGTCAATCGCTTCCTCTGCAAAGAGAAGTTCAAGATGCTCACTCTAGCTCAGGTCTTGTCTGCTCTCGACCCACAAGACTGGATGGTGGCGCTGGACTTGCAGGGCGCCTATTTCCACATCCTCGTCCTGCCAGCCCACAGGCGTTACCTACGGTTCATGGTAGGCCACGAGCACTTTCAGTTTACCGTGCTCCCCTTTGGCCTTACCAGCGCCCCTCGGGTGTTCACCAAGGTGATGGCGGTGGTCGCAGCTCATCTGCGCAGATCAGGGGTCTCAGTCTTCCCCTATCTTGACGACTGGTTGTTGAAGGCGGGCTCGCCCCAGACAGTCGTCTCCCACCTCCAGACTACGGCCGACCTCCTGCACTTGCTGGGGTTCTCCATCAATGTGCCGATGTCGCACCTGATTCCCTCCCAGAAGCTCCTCTTTATCGGAGCGGTCCTGGACACGGCGCAGTTTCGGGTCTATCCTCCCGAACAGCGAGTCCGGGACATTCGGGCTCTGATTCCCATCTTTCAGCCCTTGTCCCGGGTTTCGGTCAGAGTGACTCTGAGGCTGCTGGGCCTCATGGCCTCCTGCATCCTGCTGGTCAATCATGCCGGGTGGCATATGCGGGCTCTGCAGTGGGACCTGAAGTTCCAGTGGGCGCAGCATCAGGGAAACCTGTCCGATCACGTCCAGATCTCGGAGGGCACTGCACAACAATTGCAGTGGTGGCTCACGAACCAGCATTGGGTCGACGGCAGATCCCTCTCCCTTCCCCAACCGGAGTTCACAGTGGTGACTGATGCGTCCCTCCTGGGATGGGGCGGCCACATGGGAGAGGCGGAGATCAGAGGCCTCTGGTCTCCGGCGGAGTCCCGGCTCCATATCAACCTTTTGGAGCTGCGGGCGATCAGGCTTGCACTGAAGGCATTCCTTCCCTCTGTCAAGGGGAGAGTAGTGCAGGTGTTCACAGACAACACCACCGCCATGTGGTACTGCAACAAACAAGGCGGGGTGGGGTCGTGGACCTTCTGTCAGGAGGCTCTGCGTCTCTGGACATGGCTGGAACATCAGGGCATGTCCCTGGTGGTTCAACACCTGGCAGGTTCTCTGAACGCCAGGGCGGACGAACCTCAGCCGCAGGTGCATGCTCGATCACGAATGGCGTCTTCACTCGGAGGTGGCGCAAGGTCTCATTCAGCAGTGGGGAGAGCCTTGGTTAGATCTATTCGCCACCGAAGAGAACGCGCAATGTCAGCAGTTCTGCGCGTTGGAATTTCCAAGGCGGCACTCGCTCGGCAACTCTTTTCGTCGCAAGTGGAGTTGCGGTCTGTTGTATGCCTTTCCGCCTATACCACTTCTGCCCAGAGTGCTGAAGAAGATCAGGCGCGACCTGGCCCAAGTCATTCTTGTGGCTCCGGACTGGGCTCAAAGAGTATGGTATCCCGAGCTACTCAGTATGAGCATGGATCCCCCGATCAGACTGCCTCTTCGGGAGGATCTTCTGTCGCAGCAGCAGGGGACGGTCCTCCACCCGAACCTGTCCAGCCTCCACCTCTTTGCGTGGAGATTGAGCGGCGGCAGTTGATTCCCTTCGACTTGCCTCCTGAAGTTTGTGACATTATTCTGGCAGCCAGGCGTCCCTCTACTAAAGTGGTATACGCCTGCAGGTGGAACAAATTTGTGGCATGGTGCACAGCAAAGGCTGTGGATCCCCTTTCTGCCCCTCTTTCTGAGGTTCTACTGTTCCTTCTTTCTTTGGCCCGGCAGGGCTCTGCTCTGGGCACTATCAAGGGCTACCTTTCTGCTATTTCGGCCTTTCTCAGGCTCCCTGATCAGCCCTCTCTTTTCAAGTCCCCTGTTGTAAATAGGTTTCTTAAAGGCATTATTCACCTTTTTCCTCCTATTCCTTTCGTGATGCCTCAGTGGGACTTGAATCTGATTCTGACGTACTTGATGTGCGCTCCCTTTGAGCCCCTTCACAACTGTCCTCTTCGTCTTTTGACGTTAAAGACTGCCTTCCTGGTGGCCATCACTTCCGCCAGGCGAGTGAGTGAGCTCCATGCTCTTTCCTGTAAGCCTCCTTTCCTTTCAGTCCATCCGGACAAGGTTGTGCTCAGGCCCCGTCCTTCCTTTTTTCCAAAAGTGGTTACAGCCTTTCACATTGGGCAGACTATTACCTTGCCCACCTTTTTTCCACCTCCGCATCCTTCCAGAGAGGAAGAGAGGCTCCACCGTCTGGACCCAAAACGTGCGCTTTCTTTTTATCTCAACCGCACACAGCAGTTCCGGGTGGATGACCAGCTTTTTGTTGGCTACGTTGGCACCAAGAAAGGTCGGGCGGTCCATAAGAGAACCATCTCCCGCTGGGTTGTCTTGTGTATCAAAGCCTGTTACTCTTTGGCTAAAAAAGAACCTCCGGTGGGGCTGCGTGCACATTCCACCAGAGCTACTGCAGCCACTACTGCATTGGGACGTGGTGTTCCCCTGCAAGACATATGTCAGGCAGCCACGTGGGCCTCGCTGCACACGTTTACCAAACATTACTGCCTGGACAGCCAAGTCCGGAGAGACGGCTTCTTTGGCCGTTCTGTTCTCCGTGACTTTCTGGTGTGATCTTAGTTCGCAGACCCACCACCGGGGTTGGTATTGCTGAGGTATCTATTCTAAGGTAAGGAATCTATCACTATGTGTTTCTTTCAGATGAACAAGTTACTTACCTTCGGTAACGATATATCTGTAAGAAACATTAGTAGTGATAGATTCCTTACCGCCCCACCCATCCTCCCCGTTATGCGAACTGATTTCTATGGTTAAGGTCATCCCTTTCAGGGCCCTAGTTTCAATGCACCAGTGGTCAGTATCTTGCATGGCTCTGCGTTCCTGGCACGGAAAGTCGTGTACAGAACTGACGTCAGCGCGTGTGGGCGGCGTCCAAGTAGCGACCACGACGCCAACAACGGACGCGGAGCCGCACGACACCCCTACCGACGCGCAGGGGTACTGCTGATGAAAACTTTCCAGATCCAGTCTGACGCCTGGGGATATTCTAAGGTAAGGAATCTATCACTAATAATGTTTCTTACAGATATATCGTTACCGAAGGTAAGTAACTTGTTCAATAAGTCTATTTATTATGCAACACAATCAGTGACACATTGGTATATTGCCTACCCAGAGATATCAACAATACACACAAGAATCCAGGGGGAGACTAAACCATATACTAAGAAAGTGGAATGCGATCTGCAAGGAAGAACAGGACTTGGACCAGAAGACTCAGAGGATCGGGGAGAACAAGGAACCACCCAAGGTAAGTACACAGGAACCCCACAGAGGCTGTGTGCAGAGTGGAAACACAGCTGCGTGCCCAAGTCAATGGAGAAGTTGCAGTTTTAAAGAAGGACACTTCCCAGAGGACCTCGAAGAAACCTTTTGGAGGACGAAAGGTTGGAGAGCCACTCCACCCGTGGATGCCCTAGGAACCAGGTTACTTGCACCAGGGAAGCCGGGTGCATAGGGGTGAAGTGACGTCGGAATCTGCTGTAGATGACAATGGAAGACTTCAGAGAAAATGCCTCTAGAGAAGCCTGTGAAGAAGTCCCATGGAATCCAAGGATGGATTCTTGAAGAGGAGAACCTGCAAGCAGAGGGAAAGAATCTGCCACTCAGCGGTGACCAGGAGGCATGGAAGCACAATGTCCACTGATGTCGAGGTTCAGGAGTGAAGACAATGACCTTGTCGCTGCAGCTGTGAGGGCCAGGCAATGCTTAGGAAGACTAGGAACCATGCACGAGCTGTCCCACGGCGAATGTCTGTGGCGTGGAAAGCAAAAAGATGCAGACTTTGGGACCAGCAAGGTGTAAGGGCCTCACCAAGTGCTGGAGAGTCGGAGCAGGCCCGAGAAAGCAGGGGAGCCCACTGAAGCAAAGGAAGACCCTCAAGAGGACCCACAGGCCGATGCCACAGGATTCGCAAGAGGACCTCAGGCAGCTCATGTAGGAAAGTAGGATCTGTTTTTATGGTTACTGTAGGAAAGTAGGATCTGCTTTTATGATTACCCACACCTTTTGCCTGGTGCTATACTGTTTCTGACTAGTCTGACTGGGATCCTGCTAATCAGGACTCCAGTCTCTGTGCTTTATCCCCTAAATTGGTATGATAAGTACTTGGGTACATCCCAGATTGGATACAGGTGTGACCTTATCAGTCCCTAGTATATGGTACTAAAGTACCTAGGGCATAGGTACACCAGGGGTCCCCCATGGGCTGAAGCATGTATTATGCCACCCATGCAAGACCACCCAAACTGTAACTACAGGCCTGCCATTGCAGCCTGTGTAAGCTGGTGCTAGCAGCACTTAAGAAAGATATAGGTTTCCCTATATCTAAGATCACTGCACTTAACACCTATAAGTCACCCCTAAAGCAGGCCTTTCAATCCTGAAGGCAAGGTGCTCAGTTTTAAGTGTGAGGGTGCCCCTGCATGAGCAGGACACCCCTACAACCTTCGGAGTCCACTCTCCTGGGTTGTAAGTGCATCAGCCATTACGATACATAGAGTGGTCATGCGTCACTACGCGATGATCATCTCTAAACTGGTTGTAACGAACCCTGTCATGTTTGGTATCAAACATGTTGGAATCATACCTCCACACTGTAAACGTTGTGGGAGGTATGATTCCATGCAACTGTAAAGCTCCTCCGGGAGGCCCTCCGTTCTCCCGGTACCAGTCTTCTAGACCCAGACAGCACAACATGGCTGCTGCCGACCAGAGACATGATTCTGCCCTCCTGCTGCTGAGCCAAGCTCGAGCAGGGGAAGGCAGAACAATAGGTATCCTGTCCCGGAGGTGTGACCCCTCCCAGACAGGGTTTAGGGTATTGGGGCCGTGTGGGAGCGCTTGCCAGCGCCACTCAGTCTGCTTGAAGGACACACTTGGTCCCCTCCTTGCATAGTCCAGTTCAAACAGCTCAGGGGGCCGATAGCTCCCTCTCTGGTGCGAAACTGGACAAAGGACATGGGAGTATCCTCCCCACAGTCTTACCCTCCCCTGGGAGGGAACCCTGAATCGTCCCAACCCTTTCCTTAGGGTAGTTAAGGGCTTACGTGAGGGTGGGACCCTAGATTCGTCGTAGGACAAGATTAATTTCAAGACACCACTTCTACTTCGACCGTCTGGGCACTCTGGACTTCGCTCTGGGGATCAAGGCTGCAACTGGGAAAACTCCTGCTGCTTCTGATCTTGTTGCCCCTACTCGTCTGCTGCAACGACTGTGCCTGTGCTCCATACAGGAACCTTCCAAGGCCTGTGAGCATCCAAGACACCTGAAGGAATCTCCCTTGAAGTGAAGGAGTCACTTCCTTCATCTGCAGGCACCGCAACTAAGCTGACCGATCTGCTGATCCTGGGCTCCCACGGACTCCGAAAGGCTCAGCAACACAGGTGGTGGTTCTTCACATCCCTCGAGGCCTGCCCTGCCCTCTTACCAAGTTTAAGGCCATTATCCCTCGTCGGAGCCGCAGGAACTGAACTCCTGTGCACCGCATCGACTTGCAGTTGCAAAGGCTGGTTGGCTTCCTTCCACCAAGATCTACGGGCTCCAAGTAGCCCCAACCTCAAGCATCTTCTGTGACCAAGATCTTCGTCCTCATCACATCACTTGCATCGTGGGCTTGCATCTTTGGTGAGCTGCTCGAGGTCCTCTCGTGCCTCCAGTGCCTCCGGCCTGTGCGTCCTCTTGAGGGTCATCTTTGAATTCTGTGGGCTTCCCTGATTGCTCAGGCCTGCCCTGACTCCCCTGCTTGTGGTGAGTCGCCTGGTTCTTGGCGGTCCCGACACTGTACCTTCTTCACTTTCCTTGTTGGTTGCAGTTGCAAAGGCTTGTTGGTGCTCCCGACGTTCACCGAACCCTCAACTCTCGACATCCGAAGTGGGACAGTTCGGGCACGGCTCCTGGTCTTCCACAGCGCCGCCTGGACTGCACAGTTGCAGTTTCGAGGTCACCGTCAGCTCTCCTGCAACACTCGACATTGGTGGGCATTCGTTTTCCGTGCCTCCTGGTCACTCCTGACTGGCACAGACTCTGTCCCCTCTGCTTGCAGGTGCTTCTAAACTTGAACCCACCTTTGGGTTCCACTGGACAGTTTCACCTTCTCCAGCAGCGGCATCTTCCTGAAGTCCTCCATTGAGTTCGACAACGCTTTCCGACGCCACTTCACACCTATGCCCCCGGCTTCCCTGGTGTAGATATCCTGGTTCCTAGGGTGACTACAGGTGGGGTGGCTTTCCAACCTTTGTCTTCCACTGTGTTTCTTCAGGGTCCACTGGGAATGGTCCTTCTTCTTTAAAATTGCAACCGCGACTTACCCATTGATTTGTATTGAGCCGGCGGTCATTTTTCCACTCTGCACACGGCCTCCGTGGGGTTCCTGGTTACTTACCTCGGGTGGTTCCTTGGGTCCCCGGCACTTCTACGTCTTCTGGGTATAGTCTTGACTCGAGTCGTGGTTCGCATACCACTATTTTAGTATGTGGTTTGGTTCCCCCCCTGGCGACCACTGTGTATTCGTGCTACTTACCTGATTCTATTGAAAAGCATTGTGTATTTCTCCGCTAGGAGATATTTGTATGTGTGAGTGTCTTATAAATACATATTTTAATAAATACACTGTGTGGCGCTTTTTCACTTAATCTTTACCAATAAGATTATGTTCCGGTGAAAGAAGCTGCTGTACACTCCTTTTGGACTGAACCTGAAAGCTGCTCTATACAGCTACCACTTAGAGAGCTTTCTAAGGTTGTCTATGATCACTAGTGCAGGGTGCCCACTTACATAAGTGTGCACCGTATACTAAGCCAGCCTCCTACAGCTCACCAGTGATGGAGTCCCATGGTGCAAGGGATGCAGTCTAAGAAATTAGACTATTTGGCAGCCAAGTAGGAGCTCCTCCCAGGAGCTCCCGGGCCCGGGATTACCTAATCGGTAAATATCCCCTTGTTTACCCGCCCATCCACCTCCAATCTACTTACATCTAACTCCCTTTTGCATCGGACTTTGTATTGCAACATGGCTTACCTTCAGGGACGAACAACAGGGACCCGACAATCCTCTCACCTTGCCCACCTCGTCGCTCTTCACCAGGATCAAGCCCTCCGAATCCGGACATGCTGCGACTCCTCCACCCACTGTCGCACTGTCTTGGGGCTGTTCCACCGTCGGACTCGCCGCTCCATTGCTGGACTAATTTCCTTTGGATGGGGCGTGCTTCTGCTCGTCGCCTTTTCTTCGTCGTCGCTGATGCTGAGGAGGCCCAAAGTGGTGTTTTTGCCTTGGTCCCCCACTACTGGGACTGCTTGCTCCTGCTGGCTCGACGTGTGAGGAGCCCTTCGGCTCGAGCTGCCACCGGAGCTTGGGGGCTGGATCTATGCCCCTCCACCGCTCAGCCCTCGCCCGCGTCCTCTGGCGACCTCGTTGTTGCTCGATCGACGAGCCTCCCGAATTCCACCTGATCTAACGCCGGAACACCTTGACCAGTTCTGCGCCCTGCCACCGCGCTGCCCCCGGTCTCGCAGGTCCGCTAGACGCCTCTTCTGCTCGATCGAGGAGTCCTCCGGAGTGTTGCTCCGCAAGATGGCGATGACCCTCCTGAACACACTCCACAAGATGGCGATCGACTGGGTCCCCCAGTGAGGCTGTGGTGAGTGATTTTGTGTCCGTCGTCAATTCCTGCTGGGTCGCCTGATCGGTTATCCTCCTTTGAATTACCACCCCAGATGGTGTCCAATCTGACCCCCCTGTGAGGACACATTCTATCGTATGTTTTGGACATGGTGGGGCCTTTCCTGAGTTCCCCCCAGGATGATGATGGCCAGTTTTCCTAGTGAGGCCACAGCCGTGCGCTGTTTTGGCAAACGTCTGAGGCCTTTATTGTTTCCCACCGGAGCGGCCCTACGAGATCTAGGGCCGGAGCTGCTCCCTGACGCCACGCAGCCTTCCTCCTCGCTGGACACGGTGAGTGGTTTCTTCATCGCCACGCCAGATTCCCTGTAAGGCCACAGTCGAGCGATGCTTTGACCGTGTTTGTGGCCTTTCATGTTTTCCACCTAGCGGCCGCCGCAGCCCAATCCCGGGATCCTGGGACTGCTCCTTACTCTGCCGATGATCCTATTGCTGAGTTCTCCTCTCAATGGCACTGCCCGGAGGTTGGGCTGCTGTCTCCTGCTTGTCAGGCTGAGTGGGGCCCCCTCTGTTTGATCGTCTTTTTCCCTGACTGGTCCGAGGCTGAGACATTGACCGATGACTGTCCTGGATACCTGCTCTGCTAGGAAAACTCAGGGGCACAATAAAAATGACTATCTCGAGGTGCCCTGCTCTGGCAGCCAGAAGCACACAGGGCAATCCCAAAGCGCAAATCACTGGCAGCTGTGGTATGATCACAGGGTTTGAATCTTTTACATGAATTCCTAAGCGCTGATTGAATTGCTAATTGAAAGACAAAAAGAAAGCCTCATCGCAACAAAATAATCTACAAATTTAACAATACAAACACTTATTCCATGTATGTATGAGACCGAGCAACATGGCCGATGCCCGGTGGAGCTGCCCAGACAGCTATAGAGGAGATCGGCTCTGGTTCACCCCCTCGGCCGTCACCTACCCAGCCGGACATTGGGCACATTTCTCCTCGTCTCCCCACTGTTATCTTTCTTCCTCCCCCGCCTTC
The DNA here is from genome assembly GCA_963921515.1 of Calotriton arnoldi. Lineage (NCBI taxonomy): Eukaryota > Metazoa > Chordata > Amphibia > Caudata > Salamandridae > Calotriton > Calotriton arnoldi. Next base: position 801,395 of record CAWUFW010008066.1, read on the forward strand.
CGACGAATTACCGATGATCTGCCAAACATCGGAGCTAATCTCAGCCCTGAACCTATGCACGTAGATCTGCATTCTCCTGCTCTCCTCCCTCCTTGCTCCTTTGGCTGCCTTCCATTCCGATTGCTCCCCTCTCGCTGGTCAGCCTAACCCGAGCTGCGTTCCTTATTCCCTTTTCTTTCCCCCATTACCTTCTTTGACCCAAATGACATGTGTCTCTGTTATGCTATGCTCTTTTTACTCATGGGACCGTGGAACATTGTTTCCGTATATGTTGATGTTATTCCATGCTCTTGTAACACTAGTTTTACTGTGTCACACTGTTTTCTCCTTTTCCTATGTTTTAATATGCTCCTGTAACTGATGTAATTTTGTAACTTGTTATCTCACTGATTCTCATGTAAAGCGCTCTGATGCCTCCGGGTCTAGCCAGCGCTATATAAAACTCTTCAAATAAATAAAAGTGAGGACACTGACCTTCTCGGGATGAGGTGCTGGAGCTTATTGTAGCTCGAAGATCTCTGGAGTGCAGAGCCAACAAGCCTTGGCTATGGCAAGTCGACATGCTACAAAGGTGTTTTGTCCCAGTGACTCCGACGAGGGATAATGTCCTCCAACTTGCAGAGTTCAGAACCACCACTTGTGTTGCTTGGCCTCGGGAAGTGCATAGGACGAAAGGAGCAGCAGTCCGGTCAGTGGGTTGCGGTGCCTGGAGATGCAGGGGAGTGACTCCTTCACTCCAAGGGAGATTACTTCAGATGTCCTTGATGCCCACAGGTCTTGGAGAATCTAGATGAAGCACAGACGCAGACGAGGTAGAAGACTTGAAGAACAGCGAGACCAGGAGCAGCAGGAGTCTTCCCTGATGCAGTCTTGGTTCCCTTCGAAATCGAGCAAAGTCCAAGTGTGCAGACGGGGTCGAAGAGTGTCTTAGTTTTAGAGGTGAGTCTATTTCCACGATGAATCTGAGGATCCACCCACAGGGCAGCCCTAAAGTACCCTAGGGAAAGGCTTGGGACGACTCAGGGGTCCCTCCCTGACAAGGGGCTGGACAAAGGGGAGGATACTCCCCTGTCCTTTGTCCAGTTTTGTGCCAGAGTGGGAACCAAGGGTTCCTGACCTGTCTCAAACCGGAGTATGTAAGGATGGCACCAAATGTGCCTTTCAAGGTATTCTGACGCTGGCAAGTGCCTCCACCCCAGCCCAATACACTAAGTCCTGTTGGAGGTGGTTACACCTCCCTTTGATAGGAAACCTACTGTTCTACCTTTCCCTGCTCGAGCTCAGCTCAGCAGCAGGAGGGCAGAATTGTGTCTGTGGTTGGCAACAGCACTAGCTTGCTGGCAGACCTTGAAAGGCTGTTAACTAGGAGGACAAGGGGTCCCCTGAGGAGTCCCCCAATACATGGGATTATACTTCAGCACCGGAATTGTTGTTGGGGTATAATTCCAACATTTTTTATACCAAACATGACCAGGTTCGATGAAGCCATTATATAGTTAGACAGCTCGTAATGACTGATGTCCACTGTACATCTTAAAATGGCTGACCGTACTTAGAAAGCCTGGACAATCAACTCCCAGGTTTGTATGGGTGCTCTGCTCATGCAGGGGCACACTCACACTTGTAACCAAGCACCCTGCCCTCAGAACTGAAGGGCCTACCATAGGGGTGACTTATAGGTTTTACGTGCAGTGACCTCCGATATAAGGAAACTTGTATCTGTCGTGAGAGGCACAAGTACCAACTCACACAGGCTGCAATAGCAGGCCTGTGGTCGCAGTTTAAGTGGACTCCCATGGATGGCACAATACACGCTGTGGCCAAGAGAAGACTCCTGGTGTATCTATGCCCTGGGTACCTCAGTACCATATACGAGGGACTTATAAGGGTACACCAGTAGCCAATTGTGAAGGAATCAAAGTACTTACCAGAGCCAATTTAGGGGAGAGAGCACAGATGCTGGGCTCCTGATTAGCAGGAACTTATAAGTCAAAAACACACCGACACCAGGGAAAAAGTGGGGGTAACCATGAAAGCAGATTCTACTTTCCTACAGTGTGCAAATCAATCTGATGGATCTCCCCTTCGATAGCTCTCGCCTCTTCTGTGCAAAAGCCAATTATGCATTGGAGAAATTCGTTGACATAAAGACCACAACCAAGTCTCTTCGCCTGCAAACTCAAACCAGAGACTAACAGTATTGGAGCTTTCGAGGCTTCAGACAAGTCTTCTCCTTTTGAGGCCGTCAACAGTACACCCACAAACAGCAGCAACAACTCGTCTAGCCTAAAGGAGGAAGCAAATGATGAACACATGCCTTTCCTCCTTCCACCTCCTCTTCCCCAGCCACTGCAGGAAAGCAGCCTTAGTTCCACTTTCCATGAACACACCCATCCCATTGGAGGATGGGTATTCATCTTTGCACAAGCTTGGAGAACCATTACTTCAGACCTTTGGTTCTTGCAGATGGTGGAAAGGGTGTATGCCCTAACCTTCCAACGAACACCCACTCGTATCCCTCCCTTTCCAAATGCACTCCTGCCAGACCATCTTTGTATCCTCTAACAAGAGGTTCAATTTCTTACTGTTGAAGGGCATAGTACAGGTGGTTCTAGAGCAGGAACCGGGTCAGGAGTGCTACTCCTAGTACTTCTTGGTCCCCAAAAGGACGAAGGTCTACGTCCGATCCAAGACATCAAGGTTTTGAACTGGTTCCTCAACAAGGAAAAGTTCAAAATGCTGTCCCTAGCACAGCGCTGGAAGCAGAAAACTGGATGGTTTCTGTCGACTTCATGATGCCGATTTCCACATTCCTATTCTGCAGCCACACAGGAAGTATCCTTGCCTCATGGTTGGGCCCAGCACTACCAGTTTGCAGTCCTCCCGTTTGGCCTTACTTCCATGCCTCGAGTCTTCAGGAATATGCTGGCAGTGGTTTCAACCCATCTCGGATGGGTTGGAATCCCGGTGTATCCTTACCTGGGTGTCTGAATCATCAAAGCCAGCTCTCCAGACATGGTGTCTCGCCACTTGCAGGCGACAACCAAGTTGTTGTTCGAACTGGGCTTTTCGATCAAAAGCTCACATCTTAGCTGGTGTCCTCTCAGCGCATCCTGTTCATAGGGACAGCACTGAACACCCTTCTCCTTAGAGGGTTCAAGATATTCAGGCTATGATTCAGATGTTTCAGAATGGAGCGAACATTCCAGTCTTGAGCTACCCTCTGTCACTTTTTGACAGGTTTTTTTCGACGTTTTGTTGACTATTTTTGATGTGTAGGTTTTCCTCAATGTCAAAGAAGACTTTTGGATACAAACGGTGTAGCGCCTCCCACCACGCCATGTTGGTGACAGAGCCATACTTAATTTGTCTCTGGTGCCTGGAGCGTGACCATGACTCCTTGTCGTGCTCCAATTGCTGGGCCATGGCTTCAAAGGCTTTAAGGGAACAGTCCCTAAAGCTGCTGGCGGGCCTATGTTTGACTCCACATCGCTCGCCCTGGAGGTCTCATTCTGATAGCGTTCGAGAGGACGGTCCAGGTGCCGCTTCGGGAGTCCTAGATCCTCGTCCCCCTGCTCAAAGTCATCGAGTCGATCTTGTAAAAGGCATAAGAAGCACAAGAAGTCGAAGCGTGATTCTTCTTCTTTCCATCCATTGGCCGATGCTGTGGAGGAGCCTTGATGCTCTAGGCCTCGTTCTGCGGAACCTGCGTCTGGGTCGGCTTCGCGCCTCCCTGCGTTTCCAGGAGCGACCCCTGCCCAGCTTAAAGATTTTTATGACGCCATGTGCCTCATATTTGGGTGACCTGACCCTCTGGACGCGCCTCATGCTCGGAAAGGGCTCCATCAGCTTCCACGCCGGCGGCTCCGGACCCAATGGATCCGGTGGCAGATCCAGACCGGCGCCGGCTGTACCCCTGCGACTTTCCCCGACGCCGGCCCCAATGCCGAGACTCCCAGCGCCCCTCAGTGGTGCCAGTCCCATCCTTATCCTCTATGACCCAGAGCAGGATTGGCATCTTTTGATGCAGATTCTGGTGCCGACTGCACCCTTGAATCATAGGTCGATTCCTCAGCCTTATTTTGAGGGGCTAGGAATGGAGGAGCGGGAGGGGTCACTGGGCCTTTTACAAAACCAGCCTGAGCACGAAATAGGCTGGTATGAGGAACTGAGTGAGGCCAGTGGCTTAGATACTTCTGTGGGTTCTGGCCTGCTTTCTCCCCCTACCGTGGCTACGGAGGAGGGAGCTTCATATGCTATGGTGGTGGGAAGGCCAGCCAAGGTCGTGGGCCTTCAGCTCCCTTCGGTGGACGTCAAGACGGACATCTTGACAGAGGTCCCGCAGCTGGGTGTCTCCGCCTCAGAGCCCCTCCTGTCTTTCAAGGAGATGTTAACTGATGTTCTTCCGAGCACCTGTTCCAAGCCCAGCACAGTGACTCCTGTGAATAGGGACATTGCCCGCCGACATCGCCCTGCGTCGTGCGACTTGAAATTCCTCACCAACGACCCTACCCCCGAGAGCTTGGTGGTCCAAGCCTCTACCTCACAAGGCGTGTTCCCTTCCGCACCCCTGGACAGGGAATATAAAAGGCTGGATATTTGGGGCAAGAACATTTTCTCTTCCGCCAGCCTTGCGTTGCTGTCAGTTAACACTGCATGCCTATTGGCCCGTTATGCCCACTCCTTGCAGGAAATGGTTGCACAGGTGCTGCCACTGATTCCGGAGGAAACCCGGGCCTTTCTCTCCCAAGTGGTATCTGACGGGCAAGATTCGACCAAGTTTAACATTCGTTGTCATCTTGACACCACTGACTTGCTGGGCAGAGCATTGTCATTGATGGTGGCTAATCCTCGCCATGCCTCGCTGCAGACTCTAGCTTTTTTGGGGATGTCCAGGCTTCCCTTATGGACATGCCCTTTGATGGCACCCGTCTCTTTGGAGACCAGGCAGACATGACTATGGAGCATTTTAAAGACTTGTGGACTATGGCCAAGTTCTTGGGCCTCTCGGTGACCACTAGTCCCAGAATGCTTTTCGGTCCTTTCATGGCCACAGAAGAGGCTTTCAGCTGCGCCAGCCGTATCCCAACCACAAGCCAGCGCAACTTAAGCAGCCTTTGCGCGGGCAAGGCTACTTTCGACCCTGTGGATCAGGTGGCCAGAGATCCAATCAGTCCGCTGCTCCTCCTGCAGCCTCCAAACCTTCCTAGTCAGGTCCTTCAGGATCAGAAGCGGCCGGTTGGTGGCGGGATCAGTCATCACCTCCACAACTGGCAAAACATCACATTGAACAAGTGGTTTCTTCAGATAGCCCGGAAGTGCTGCTCCCTACCGTTTGTGACTACCCTTCCCTCAATGCCTCTGACTTATGACCGGCTTATGGAGGACCACCCGACCTTTCTTCAGGAGGAAGTCAGGCCTCTCTTGGCCAAGGGAGCCATAGTGAGGGCACCGGTGCCAGTTTAGGCTGTGGTTTCTATTCCCTCTACTTTCTGGTCCTATCCTGGATCTGCAAGCCTTCAACTACTTCCTCAAAAAGAAAAAGTTCAAGATGCTCACTCTGGCTCAGGTCTTGTCTTCCCTGGACTCCGGGGACTGAATGGTAGCTTTGGACTTGCAGATTGCTTATTTTCACATTCCTGTCCTGCCTGCTCATCAGCATTTGGCCTTACCAGTGCCCCTCGGGTGTTCACCAAGGTGATGGCGGTGGTCGCAGCCCATCTGAGCAGATATGGGGTCCTAGTCTTTCCCAATCATGACGTCTGGCTGTTGAAGGCGAGCTCGCCCCAGGCTGTCGCCTCCAGACTACAGCGAACCTCCTGCTTTCCCTGAGGTTCACTATCAATGTGCCGAAGTCACACCTGACTCCCTCTCAGACTCTCCCTTTCATCTGAGCTGTTCTGGACACAGTGCGTTTTCGGGCCTATCCTCCCGAGCAGCGAGTCCAGGATATTCAGGTTATAATACCGATGTTTCAGCCTCTATCCTGGATTTTGGTGAGACTGACACTGAGGGTGCTGGGCCTTATGGCCTCCTGCTAGTGGCACATGCCAGATTGTGTATGTAGGCTCTGCAGTGGGACCTGAAGTTCCAATTGGGGAAGCATCGGGGGAATCTCTCCGACATGGTTCAGATCTCGGAGGGTACTGCACAGGACCTGCAGTGGTGGCTGACCAATGCGATTGGGTCAGCGGCAGACCTCACTCCTTTCCCCACCCAGATGACACAGTATTGACAGATGCGTCATTTCTGGGATGGGCGGCCATATGGGGAGGTGGAGATCAGAGGACTCTGGTCTTCGGCGGAATCCGTACTTCACATCAACTTGCTGGAGCTCCAAGCGATTCTCTTGGCATTGAAAGCTTTTCTCCCTTCCATCAAGGGGCAGCTGGTTCAGGTGTTCACGGACACCACCACCGCCATGTGGTACAGCAACAATCTGAAAGAGACACGTTAGTGACAGATTCCTTACCTTAGAATATTCCCAGGCGTCAGGCTGGATCCGGAAAGTTTTGCGTAGCATTACCCCTGCACGTCGGTAGGCGGCGTTGTGCGGCTCCACGTCCGTCGTCGGCGTCGTGATCGCCGGGATGACGTCGCGGCCAGTACTTAGATGCCGCCCATGCGCGCTGGCGTCAGTTCTTTATTTTTCCGTGCCAGTAAGCGCAGATCCGGATTGAGCAGTGCTCCAGTAATTTTTTGACTGAATCTTTTTGAGACTTTTTTGTCCAAGTTTTTCGAGTCGCTTCGACTCCAGAGGTGTCAGTAGGGATGCCCGGCTTCAAGCCATGCGAGATCTGTAATCGCATGATGTCGATTACGGATCCGCACCGTTCCGGGTGGACGACCAGCTCTTTGTTGGCTACGTGGGCGCCAAAAAAGGTCGGGCGGTACACAAGCGGACCATCTCCCGCTGGGTTGTCTTGTGTATCAAAGCCTGCTATTCTTTGGCTAAGAAGGAGCCCCCTGTTGGGCTACGTGCCCATTCCACCAGGGCGACAGCCGCCACCACGGCTTTAGGACGTGGTGTCCCCTTGCAGGACATCTGTCATGCAGCTACGTGGGCCTCGCTGCACACGTTTACCAAGCATTACTGCCTTGACAGCCAAGTCCTGAGAGATGGCTTTTTTGGCCGTTCTGTTCTCCGAGACTTCCTCGTCTGATCTTTGTTCGCAGACCCACCACCGGGGTTGGTATTGCTGGGGTATCTATTCTAAGGTAAGGAATCTGTCACTAACGTGTCTCTTTCAGATGCACAAGTTACTAACTTGTGTAACGATATATCTGTAAGAGACAGTAGTTAGTGACAGATTCCTTACCGCCCCCCCCCATCCTCCCCGTTCTGCGAACTGATTTCTAGGGTTAAGGTCATCCCTTTCAGGGCCCTAGTTTTCAGACACCAGTGTCAGTTTCTTGCATGGCTCTGCGTTTCTGGCGTGGAAAGTCGTGTACAGAACTGACGCCAGCGCGCATGGGCGGCGTCTAAGTACTGGCCGCGACGTCATCCCGGCGATCACAACGCCGACGACGGACGCGGAGCAGCACGACGCCGCCTACCGACGCGCAGGGGTACTGCTACGCAAAACTTTCCGGATCCAGCCTGACGCCTGGGGATATTCTAAGGTAAGGAATCTGTCACTAACTACTGTTTCTTACAGATATATCGTTACACAAGTTAGTAACTTGTGCAACAGGGCGGGTGGGGTCCTGGACCCTTTGTCAAGAGGCCCTGCGTCTCTGGACATGGCTGGAACAGCAGGGCATCTCCCTGGTGGTTAAACACCTGCCAGGTTCTCTGAACGCGAGGACGAACAAACTCAGCCATGGATGCCTAGCGGATCACGAATGACGTCTCCATCCGGAGGTGGCACAAGGTCTGTTTCAGAAGTGGGGAGAGCCTTGGTTAGATCTGTTTGCCTCTGCTCAGAATGCACAATGTCAGCAGTTTAGGGCACTGGAGTTTCCTAGGCGGCACTCGCTCAGCAACGCTTTTCGTCTCGAGTGGAGTGCAGGCCTCTTGTGCGTCTTCCGCCAATACCACTTCTGTGCAAAGTGCTCAAGAAGATCAAGCGCAACCGGGTGTAGGAGCTGGCTCTGTATACTATACCAAAGTAAAGTATAGTATACACAGAGTCCAGGGAGTTCCCAGAAGTATAGCAGAGGCTAAATTAGGTAAGTACTAAAAGTTCTCTTTGTGGTAGTGTGGGAGAGCAGTGAGGCTTTTCTAGAGGGTGTGTTAAGCATTTATTGTATTCACTCAATCAAGCCTGATGCACACACTCTGAGACTAAATCCAGACCAATTGGGTAAGTATAAAAAAGGTATACTTGTATTTTATATGTAAAACCAAGCAGGACTTGGTACAGGTAGGTAAAATATACCTGGGTTGCAGGATTTCCCAATGAAATACAGTTATGATTGAATTTTGCAATAGTTACAGGTTGGTAATGATTCAGAAAGCAGTTTGCATTATACAGTAATTACTTTTAGAATACTTTTAAGTTACTTTTGGATTACTTTGAGTATTGGGAGTGTTATGCCTAGATACCACACCTAAGGTTCTTATAATACACATTAAGTAAGATTTTTTATACTTTGTAGTTTAGTTTTTTTTTCTCCAAACAGACAATAGTTCAACACTTAGTACATTTTAGGCCCAAAATCACATAACATGGGTTCCTATGGGAGAAAAGGTGTTAGTGGTTTCTCAAGTAAGTAAACGACTTACGAGTGAGGGCTTTGGGGGTTAGGGCCGAGGTTCCCCAAGGTCTAGATGGGCACTCGAGTTGCACCTCCAGTTACGCTGGGGCGCTTGGTCCAGAGTGCAGGGGCCGAATGTTAGCCAGTAGGGCTAAGGGGGCCTTCGGTAAGGGACTGCTGACGGACAGGCCACTCTGGTGTGGGAGCAAAGCTCCTGGGGTTAAGGTCAACACTGCAGGGGCCAACGACCAGCACAGGATCTGCACCACCAGTGGTACTGGGGTGGCCAGGTGCAGGGTGCCATAAGACGTCGGGACCCTGTGCTTTGCAATGGAGACCTTGCTGCGGGCTCAGGCTTCCTGAAGGCGACCACTGGCTGGAGAGGTAAGTTGGGATCTTGGGGGATGCCTGGACACCCTCGGTTGGGCCACCCAAGGCCGTGGGGCCTCGGGTGCAGGGGTGTCTACTGGCATCGGGTTTTCTTACCAGCTGCGGTCGCGGTCGGTGGGACCCTTCAGGTTGAGGCTGCAAGCGTCGTCTTAAAGCTTGAGGGAGGTCGGTGATCACCAGATCCCAGGTCATCATTGCTGGGGAGACCGCCTCGTGGTGTTGTGCCACTCAAACTCGTGCCGTGGGTGTCTGGCTGAGAGTAATGCAGAATCGTGGAGTCGTCGGAATCCGGATTCTGGTCTTGGAGACTTTGTTAAGCAAATCCGTTGCTCACGGGAGACAGAGTCTGTAAGGTGAGTGCAGGGCAGGTCCTCCGGACTGTTGGGGGCTGCTGGACACGCCGTTTTTTTCACTGTAGGCAGGTCGGAGTTGAGACAGGCCGGTAGGGCTGGGGCCAAAGCAGTAGATGTCCTCTTTATCCTGGGTCTGCATGGATCTTAGGTCCTTCTTTCTTCCTCAAATCTGAATAGTGAAGGTTCAGGTTGTCCCCTAAATACTAGATTTAGAGGTGTTAAAAGGGATGTGCAGGTCGGGACCAATGCGCCCCTTCCTTGGGTTGGGCACACCCCCTATTATGCCACGTAGGAGTGGGAATGAGTCTTTTCCTGATTGATTGGCTCCCCTCATCTTCAAGATGGAGGGGACTGAGATGTGTGATGGGTGGGGTTGGCAAAGGTGGGAACACCTCTCCTCCTAGCTTGGTTTTTCCGCCGATTCTCCCACCCAAAGTGGGGGACAGAACCGATGGGAGCCAGTTGCTGGGGGCAGCAAAAGGAAGGGACAGCTCACAAAGGCAGCAAGCCTTTGAAACTTTCCCTTCGTGGACCCAGCCCATCCTGGGGGAGGAGGCATGACACCCCTGCCCAGGATGGGCTTTGTTTCTGGACCCAGAGAGCGGAGGCTCTCTACCCAGGGGTCCAGAAACCTGTCTGGTGGTGGCTAATGGCGGGCAGCCATTCAGGAACCACACCAGGGCTGGTCGTTGTTCAGGGGGCATCTCTAAGATTCCCTCTGAGTGTATTTTCCATTAAATCCCACACTGGCATCAGTATGGGTTTAATGTGCTGAGAAGTTTGCTATCAAACCCCCTAGGTTTCAGGAAAGCCATTATGGAACTGTGGAGTTTGTCGTGACCAACTTCCAGACCTTTAACTTTTTATGACTTCACTGCACCTATAATGTCTAAGAATGGACTTAGGCACTGTAGGGGTACAGTGTTCCTGCAACTGTAGCCTCACCTGTGGTCTAGACCACCCTGCTAGAGGAGTGACTTACCTAGGCCACAGGCAGTGGGTTGCAGGCATGGCACACAGGGGTGTGTGCCATGTCGACTCTTCACTTTTCCCTGCATCAAAACACGCAGCCTGCAATCGCAGGGGGTGGGTGTTACGGTGCAGGGTCTCTAGGGGTTGCACAAAAGGTGCTGCAGCCCTTAGAGGCCTTACCTGGCCACAGTGCCCTTGGTACCCATGGTACCTTTTACAAGGGGCTTACTTGTGGCCGGAGATGTGACAATTGTAGGTACAAAGATACAGTTTTGGGAAAGAACCCAGGACCTGGAAGCCTGATTGACAGGGACCCAGGGCACATCAAGTCGGGTTGCTTCAGATGTCAGGCAAAAAGTGGGGGGTAACCATGCAAAAAGGGGTACTTTCCTACAACTTACCTACAACTCCACCTGACTGCAAATTCAAATGTATGAACACTTGTGGCAAGCTCATGTTTTCTTCTGCTACCTTTGTCTACAGTGAGTAAATGCTTGCTGTCTCCTTGGTCACTGCACCCATGCACTATGGGACATGGTTGGTCAGATCAGGATGGCAGGGATGCAGCAAAATTTGTCATCCAGTCTGGCCTGGACACGACCGACTGCATGGAACGGGCAATTGGCACAAGTGAGGTGTTTTGGCGCCATGCTTAGATGAGGTCTAAAGGCTTCTTGGGGAATGTCCAAGCATCTTTAATGGATATTCCATTTGATGGCTATCACCTCTGGTGAGGAAGTAGATTCAGCCCTCAAACAATTTAAGGAGAGTACAACCACAGATTGCTCCTTTGGTCCCTCCACACACCCCCAGACAGTTTCTACGACAATTTAATTCATTTCGGGGTTATTCCAAGGACTTACCAACCACGTCAGATCCCGCCGCCGCACAGAAATCTTTTCAGCCCTTTTGAGTTGGAGTCCATTGCTCCCAGAGGCAATGCTCAGGAAAACGCACAGCTCAGTCCCCTGCCCCAATTTACTCAAAAGAAGGGGTTCTCTGCCTGTTTAGCTCTATAAGTGCAAAAAGTCACGGATTATAAAAACATAACCAGTGCATAACAAGGGTTAATAGTGAAACCACCACGGGAGGAGGAAGATATCAAAAAGAGCTTTTATTTAAATTTAATAGTATGATACATGAACATAATTTCGGTGTAAATACCCAGACACATCCCACAACGCATTCACTCAAGCCTCAAACATAACTTCCAATATACTCGCATTCTCACACACCTAACAGTATCAGACATTCACTCAAATATAATCAATATGTACATAGATGAAGACCCCCCATAAGAATCCAAGGTTGCACATGAGGCCTAACAAAGAAATACAGACGTGCCTCAAAAAGAAAAAACAAATCAAAATAAACAGATCAATAAGATAATAAATAAGAACACATTTTCATAAAGTATTAAACAGTCTTGATGGACAAATGGGGGGATTTTTTCTGTCACAAAATATTGCAAAAGTGGAATCCAGCGCCGACGCGCGTTTCGGTGTTGAACCCCAATGTGGGCGTCACCTTCATCTGAAAGAGACACGTTAGTGATAGATTCCTTACCTTAGAATATCCCCAGGCGTCAGGCTGGATCCGGAAAGTTTTGCGTAGCAGTACCCTTGCGCGTCGGTAGACGGCGTCGTGCGGCTCCGCGTCCGTCGTCGGCGTCGTGATCGCCGGGATGACGTCGCGGGCAGTACTTAGGCGCCGCCCCTGCGCGCTGACGTCAGTTCTTCTTTTTCCGCGCCAGCAAGCGCAGATCCGGGAAGAGCAGTGCCCTGGTCAATTTTTGACCATACTTTTTGGTGATTTTTTCACTGGTTTTTTCCAACTTTAAGGTGTCGTAGGGATGCCCGGCTTCAAGCGATGCGGCGCCTGTGCGCGGATGATGTCCGTCACCGACCCGCATTGGGAGTGTCTCTTCTGCCTCGGCCGAGGCCACGACACCGAGTCTTGTCCCGAATGCCAGGCCCTCAACCCGAAAGCTTTGCGAGAGCGGTCTCGAAAGCTCCTCGAGGCCCGGCATTCGGCTCCGCGGAAGCCCCGGTCGCGTGAGAGGTCCAGGGGTCGCTCGCGGAGTGCACACCGGTCGTCGACTTCTTCGTCCGGTAAGTCTAAGCACAAGAAGTCCAAGAAGCATCGTCGCTCTCGGACTTCGCCTCGCCGGTCTCGCGACTCGGCTGAGGCCCCTCCCGGCACCGTCCCCGCCCCCGCGGCCCCGGACTTGCCTGTGGAGTCGCCCCGTCATACCCGCCCTTCCCGGGTTCGGGGGCGGATCCGGCCAAGGTACAGGAGTTCCTGTCGGCCATGGCCCGCCTCTTCGGGCCTTCAGGCCCCTCCGGTGCGCCTTCGGGCCCCGCGGGCCCTGATGGGGTTGCTCCGGCGCCGCCGGCGGCTCCGGCCCCGGCGTCGCCCGAGCCTCCAGCCTCGATCCCGGCTCCGGCTTCGGCCCCGGCCTCGATCCCGGCTCCACAACCCCCATCGACGCCGGTCGACCTCACAACACCTCCGCCGGCGCCGATGTCTCCGGTGCCGTCCTCGACGCCGCCCTGGGCTCCGGGCGGCGTCGTCCCCCAGTTCCTTCCGGCTCCGGACATGGACCCGGAGCGACGTCGCTCGACGCCGGCTCCGGCGCCGATGGGACCTTGGGTCCCAAATGTCCCTCCTCCTCCTTATTTTGAACCAGAGGAGGACCAGGAGGACTGGGAGGGGTCTGATGACCCTCTGACACGCAACTGTCAGTATGATGAGGACTGGACAGAGAGTCTAGGGAGGCCAGTGGTCTGGATACTTCTCCTGACACTGGCATGCTGTCTCCTCCCGTGGCTACGGAGGAGGGGGCCAATTTGGTACGGTGTTGCGTAGGGCTGCTGGGGCCTTACGTCTCCAGCTCCCTACTTTGACGGTCAAGACTAACATCTTGACAGAGGTGCTTCAGCCGGCAGCCTCCTCTGCGGAGACTGTGCTGCCGCTTAACGACGCCCTCACTGACGTTCTTTGGGCGCCTGGTCCAAGCCCAACACAGGGGCTCCTGTGGATCGGAACGTGTCACGACGCCATCGCCCCGCTCCGGGCGACCCCTGTTTCTTTCTGTCCACCCCACTCCTGAGAGCTTGGTTGTCCAAGCCTCCGCTTCCCAAACCGCCTTCCCTACCGCTCCTCCGGATAGGGAATCCAAACGCCTGGATCAGTTTGGGAAGAAAGGTTTTTCTTCCTCCAGTGCTGGCTTGCGGTCCGTTAACACCGCTTGTCTTTTGGGCCGATATACCCACTCCCTGTGGGATTCGGTGGCGGATGTTTTGCCCCAGTGCCCTGAGGAGGTCCAGGCACTGCTTTCCCGCGCCATTGCGGAAGGAAGGGATGCGGCCAAATACACTATCCGTTGTGGCCTTGACACCGCCGACTCGCTGGGCAGGTCGATTGCAACGACGGTGGCGCTCCGGCGCCACGCCTGGCTGAGAACCACTGGTTTTTCAGGGGATGTCCAGAATACTCTCATGGACATGCCCTTTGATGGAGTCGGTCTTTTTGGGTCCAAAGCAGACCATGCGCTGGAGCGCTTTAAGGACTCACGGGCTACTGCAAAGTCCCTGGGCCTTTCTGCTACACGCCCTCCGCTGCCTTCTGCTTTTCGCCCCTATCGTGGCCACGGTAGGGGCGCCCTTCACGTCAGCAGCCCAGCCACCGGCCCGCGCAGCAGGCGTCTTCGCGTGGCCGAGGACGTGGATTCCGCCGTGGCGGATCGGGCAACCAGCGTGCGGGTCAGGCCACCACCTCCAACCCGTCCGCGGCCTCCAAGCCCTCCTAGTCCCTCCTTTCAGGTGCACGGCACGCCAGTAGGGGGCAGGGTCCGCCATCACCTTCCCCACTGGCGCACCATCACCTCGGACAGGTGGGTCTTGGACATTGTCCGAAGGGGCTACTCCCTCCCCTTCGAGACCACCCCCCAGCCATGCCACCTCAATTCCGCCGCATGTCAGGGGATCACTTGGTGCTTCTACGGAAGGAAGTCACGGCCCTCTTGACCAAGAGGGCCATCGAGCATGTTCCGACCCCAGAAGTAGGGCGTGGTTGCTACTCCCACTACTTTCTGGTGCCCAAAAAGGACAAGGAGGACATGCGTCCTATCTTGGACCTCCGGAACGTCAATCGCTTCCTCCGGAAGGAGAAGTTCAAGATGCTCACCCTAGCTCAGGTCTTGACTGCCCTCGACCCTGGAGACTGGTTGGTAGCGTTGGACTTGCAGGACGCGTATTTCCACATCCCCGTCCTGCCGGCCCACCGGCGTTACCTTCGGTTCACGGTAGGCCCCGAGCATTTTCAGTTCACCGTGCTCCCCTTTGGCCTTACCAGTGCCCCTCGGGTGTTCACGAAAGTGATGGCGGTGGTCGCAGCTCATCTGCGCCGGGCAGGGGTTTCAGTCTTCCCCTACCTCGACGACTGGCTGCTGAAGGCGGGCTCGTCCCAGGCAGTCGTCTCCCACCTCCAGACTACGGCCGAACTCCTGCACTCGCTGGGGTTCTCCATCAATGTGCCGAAGTCGCATCTAATTCCTTCTCCACAGCTCCTTTTCATCGGAGCAGTTCTGGACACGACGCAGTTTCGGGCCTTTCCTCCCGAACGGCGAGTCCGGGATATTCAGGCTATGATTCCGATCTTTCGGCCTTTATCCTGGGTTTCGGTACGGATGACCCTGAGGCTGCTGGGCCTCATGGCCTCCTGCATCCTGCTGGTCAATCATGCCAGATGGCATATGCGGGCTCTGCAGTGGGACCTGAAGTTCCAGTGGGCGCAGCACCAGGGCAACCTGTCCGATCACGTCCAGATCTCGGAGGGGACTGCAAAACAGTTGCAGTGGTGGCTCTCGAACCGGCAATGGGTCATGGGCAGATCCCTCTCCCTTCCCCAGCCAGAGCATACAGTTGTGACGGACGCGTCCCTTCTGGGATGGGGCGGTCACATGGGAGAGGCGGAGATCAGAGGCCTCTGGTCTCCGGCGGAGTCCCGGCTCCATATCAACCTTCTGGAGCTCCGGGCGATCCGGCTTGCACTCAAGGCATTCCTTCCCTCTGTCACAGGGAAGGTAGTGCAGGTGTTCACAGACAACACCACCGCCATGTGGTACTGCAACAAACAGGGCGGGGTGGGGTCTTGGACCCTTTGTCAGGAGGCTCTGCGCCTCTGGACATGGCTGGAACATCAGGGCATGTTCCTGATGGTTCAACACCTGGCAGGTTCTCTGAACGCCAGGGCGGACGAACCTCAGCCGCAGGTGCATGATGGATCACGAATGGCGTCTTCACTCGGAAGTGGCGCAAGGACTCTTTCTACAGTGGGGAGAGCCTTGGTTAGATCTATTCGCCACCGAAGAGAACGCGCAATGTCATCAGTTCTGCGCGTTGGAATTTCCAAGGCGGCACTCGCTCGGGCGACGCTTTCGTCGCGAGTGGAGTTGCGGTCTGTTGTACGCCTTTCCGCCTATACCACTTCTACCCAGAGTGTTGAAGAAGATTCGGCACGACCGGGCCCAAGTCATTCTTGTGGCTCCGGACTGGGCTCGAAGAGTTTGGTATCCCGAGCTACTCAATATGAGCATAGATCCCCCGATCCGTCTGCCTCTTCGGGAGGATCTTCTGTCGCAGCAGCAGGGGACGGTCCTCCACCCGAACCTGTCCAGTCTACACCTGCTTGCGTGGAGATTGAGCGGCGGCAGTTGATTCCTTTCGACTTGCCTCCCGAAGTTTGTGATGTGATTCTGGCAGCCAGGCGTCCCTCCACTAAGGTGGTATACGCCTGCAGGTGGGAACAAATTTGTGGCATGGTGCACAGCAAAGGCTGTGGATCCCCTTTCTGCCCCTCTTTCTGAGGTCCTTCTGTTCCTTCTCTCTCTGGCCCAACAGGGTTCTGCCCTGGGTACCATCAAGGGTTATCTTTGTGCTATCTCGGCCTTCCTCAGGCTCCCTGATCAGCCCTCCCTTTTCAAGTCCCCTGTTGTTAACAGGTTCTTAAAAGGCATTACTCACCTCTTCCCTCCTGTTCCGTTTGTACTGCCTCAGTGGGACTTGAACTTGGTTCTTACCTTTTTAATGTGCGCTCCCTTTGAGCCTCTGCATAACTGTCCTCTTCGTCTTCTGACTCTGAAGACAGCCTTTCTGGTGGCCATCACCTCCGCTCGGCGGGTGAGTGAGCTCCAGGCTCTATCTTGCAAACCTCCCTTTCTGTCTGTTCATCCAGACAAGGTTGTTCTTCGGACGCGTCCGTCCTTCTTGCCAAAGGTGGTTACTGCTTTCCACATTGGGCAGACCATCACTTTGCCCACCTTCTTTCCGCCTCCGCATCCTTCCAGAGAGGAAGAGAGGCTCCACCGTCTGGACCCAAAACGTGCGCTCTCTTTCTATATTGACCGCACAAAACACTTCCGGGTGGATGACCAGCTCTTTGTTGGCTACGTGGGCGCCAAAAAGGTCGGGCGGTGCACAAGAGGACCATCTCCCGCTGGGTTACCTTGTGCATCAAGACCTGCTATTCTTTGGCTAAGAAGGAGCCTCCTGTTGGGCTGCGTGCCCATTCCACCAGGGCAACGGCTGCTACCACGGCCTTGGGCCGCGGTGTTCCGCTGCCGGTTATCTGTCAGGCAGCTACGTGGGCCTCGCTGCACACGTTTACAAAGCATTACTGCCTTGACAGTCAGGTCCGGAGGGACGGCTTCTTTGGCCGTTCTGTCCTCCAGGACTTCCTTGTCTGATCTTTGTTCGCAGACCCACCACCGGGGTTGGTATTGCTGGGGTATCTATTCTAAGGTAAGGAATCTATCACTAACGTGTCTCTTTCAGATGCACAAGTTACTAACTTGTGTAACGATATATCTGTAAGAGACAGTAGTTAGTGATAGATTCCTTACCGCCCACCCATCCTCCCCGTTCTGCGAACTGATTTCTAGGGTTAAGGACATCCCTTTCAGGGCCCTAGTATTTTTCAGACACCTGTGTCAGCTTCTTGCATGGCTCTGCGTTCCTGGCGCGGAAAGTCGTGTACAGAACTGACGTCAGCGCGCAGGGGCGGCGCCTAAGTACTGCCCGCGACGTCATCCCGGCGATCACGACGCCGACGACGGACGCGGAGCCGCACGACGCCGCCTACCGACGCGCAAGGGTACTGCTACGCAAAACTTTCCGGATCCAGCCTGACGCCTGGGGATATTCTAAGGTAAGGAATCTATCACTAACTACTGTCTCTTACAGATATATCGTTACACAAGTTAGTAACTTGTGCCTCAGGGCGCAAGAGTCAACTAGACAAAAACAGTGCGATGTGCCTAGAACAGAAATTGATATTACTATACGTACATAAATCCAAAGTATATGTTTAAATATGTTCATTAGGGGATGAAAAGCAGGCAGACATTTCACTTGATTGGGGATGGATTCACATGTTACCAAGTGTGGTTCACAAAGCACTGGGTGATCAATCGGTTAAGAATAATGTTAAGAACTTGTGCACAGACGAAGAAAACACAGCGGGTGAACAGACCTCTCCGGGGATATACTGGAGTGGTGATCCCACAGTGAAAACAATCAAACAAAAAAATCAATAAAAAAAGGGAGATAGCAGGGGAAGAACAGACCCAAACTACAAATAGTTGTGAGTGATGAGATCAAACAGACTGCACGATAATGAGGAAAGGGAGAGTGGGAATAAGAATGAGAGGTGCAGCAGGAAAGCCATCGTAGTACCCTCGCTGTTTACCTTGGCAAGAAGACGAGCGCTTAGAAAGTGAAAAAGAAGAAAAGCTGGTCGAGGTGTACAGACCTGCCCCATCTGCAGCCAAGACTTAAAAACTGTTTTCTCCAGGGTTGACCAGATATTACATCCGTCAGATGGATCCTCCAAATTGTCCAATGACGCTATGCCCTCCATACATCAGCTTGTCACGTAAGTAAGCTGCAGGGACTTTTGGTCCATCCGCTTTACACAACATTTTTTTCCATGCATTCCTGACGAAAATAGAAACCCCTTTGAGTATCAGACAGGCTATTGCCCTTCCTTCCTTCTTAGTCCCGCTCACCCCTTCTAAGTGGATGAGAGACTCAATCATTTAGACCCCAAGAGGACCTAGTTTCTACATTGATCGTATCAGAGGCCATCGGGTGGACAATCAACTTATGGGGTGGGCCTTTGTTGAGCAAAGAAAGGCAATGTTGTGCAGAAAAGAACCATCTCTAGGTATGTAGTCCTCTACAATAAAATCTGCTACGCGACTATTAAGGGCTCATTCCACTCGAACCAAGGCTGCTACTACTGCACTGCCTTGCAGATTGCCTGTCCTGTATATGTGTCAGGCTGCTGCATAAGAATTAGTGCACACTTTCACGTAGCACTATTGCCTTGACAATTCGGTCCCTCCGCATGGGCATTTCACCCGATTGGTTCTGCATGACTTTTTGATCTGAGCCATTCTACAACCCACTCCGTGAGGATCTACTGCTTTGTTATCTATTCACAATGTGAGGAATCTGCAGTGAGAAATGTCCATTAGGTGAATAAGTGAATCTCCTTCAGTAACACTCTTCCTGGTGGACACGCTATCTAACTGCAGATTCCTCACCTCCCTCCCCTTTCTTGTGAATGTTCTGTAGAACTTTTTGTTTGAGGCATGTGTGCTGTAGATACACATGCTTTCTATCCTCCTGCCATCTAGTGTTGGGTCTGGATGTTTGCAAGTTGTTTATTTTCAAGGAAGTCTTTTCCAGTCACGAGGTAAGGTGACGCCTCCTTTCGGTGATGGTGCCCATGGGCATCGACTCCATTGTTAGATTGTTTTCTTTCCACAATCGGGTTCGGACGTGGTTTGCAGATCTCTGGTTCGAAACCGTCCTTCAGGTTCCCTTTGGTGTGCAATCCACTGTACCCTCGACGGTATTGTTCTCGTACGCGTTTCACTTTCTCAGTGTATCGTATAGGTCGGAAAACTCTCCATCTTCGGTTGAGCAAACATCACGCGCGGCCTTCGGGCCTAGCCGCGTCAGTTCACTTCTACTCCGTTCTGTACTAGACAGTCTTCTGCCGATGGAACGGACACCATTTCAATTCTGTCGTGCCACTCCAAGTACCCGCGCAACTACATGCATAAAGTCTGCAACTTGTGCCTCTTACCGGAGCACAAAGAAGAGGATTGGGATGCTTGTCGATCGTTCCGATCGAAAAAGACTTTACAGGATCATCAGGCTCGATGAAGAGACATGCAGTGACAAAATATTGAACACACTCAGGACACCTTTGGTGAAGATGCCGAACACGGAGAGTTGGAATTGTCGGTGACAGGATTCCAAAGACGTTCCACCGGGACAGGGTGCCATGAGTAACAAAGCCCCTTTGCCCCTTAAACTCTCTTCTAATAAGCAAAAGGCTTCGGGACCACTACCGCCTTCCGGCCATGTTCGGCGCCGAGACAATGTTTCCGATGCCTCGTCCTCAGGCCTGACACCAAAACAGTTAATCTAGCCTTCTGGCTCGGGACTGAGTCGAGAAAAGCCATCTTCGGAACCGAAACCTTCGGCTCCAAAAGACAAAAAAGTCAAATCCTGTTCGGCACCAAAATCAAAAGAGATCCTTCAAAAGCCTCCGGACCCTATCCTGGACATTATGAAGGAGAAACAGGACCCTAAGCAAAAGAAAATGTATATTAATCCAGATACTGGACATATATTGGCTAAAGGAGTTACACCTTCCAAAAGGAAAGTTGTCCCAGAGGACACTGGCTACAAAATTCCTCTAAAAAAGAAGAGACATGGCTACAAGTCCTATCTATCCTATTCCTCAATTCCCTCCACCATCCTCACCGCTACCACCATTTCCAGACTCAGATCCTTTACACATAACACCTCTGGGTTCTCTATATACACAGCCTGATATAAGGGATGATGATGATAATAGTCCACTACCATCAGACCGATGGAATGACTATAATATCAATCCATCCATGGATAATGATCCTGATTTATTGCCTGCAAAACCATCACCTCCTGATGACAATGTAGCATGTCAAGAGTTGATTTCTAGGGCAGCATCTTACCATGGTGTTACATTATACAAAGAGTCTTTAGAAGAAGACTTTTTGTTCTAGACACTAGGTTCTACACATAGAACAAGTCAAAGTTTGCCTATGTTAAAAGGAACGATGAGACATGCCGATGACATCTTTAAAGACTCTGTACGTGCCCGCATAGTAACACCTAGGGTTGACAAGAAATATAAACCTCCATCGTCTGATCCCATTGTTATTAAGGGGCAGTTACCTTTAGATTCTTTAGTAGTATCTAGTGCTTGCAAAAGAGCAAATTCACTGACTTCAGCAGATGCATCTCCCCCAGACAAAGAGTCGAAATTGATAGATGCATCAGGTAAAAGAGTAGCTGCTCAAGCCGCTAACCAATGGTGTATTGCCAACACACAAGGCCTATTAGCCAGATATGATAAGGCCCACTGGGACGAAATTGAAGATCTACTCCAACACCTCCCAGAAGAGCATAAGAAAAAAGCACAAGAGTTAGTGCAGGAAGCTAAACTTATATCTAATTCCTCCATAAGATGTGCTTTAGATGCTGCTGACACTGCAGCAAGGGCAATTAACACCAGCATTCTCCTTAGACGAAATGCATGGCTTAGGATTTCAGGATTTGAACCAAAAGTTCAGCAGTCTATCCTCAATACTCCCTTTGACAAAGAACACCTTTTTGAACCTCTAGTAGATGAGGCACTAGAAAAATGAAAAAAGACACAGAAGTAGTGAAGTCTATGGGAGCTCTTCAGACTCCATCTAACAGAGGCTCCTTTCGGCTTTCATTTTATAGATATCCAAAGGTAATTCCTCAGACTCCAATGCCTCCTTATATAAATCCAACACAAAACCCTCTCCATCTTGAGGTTTCTATAGAGGAGTGTGCAGAGGAAACCATTTCAGAGGTAGGGGTAAAGGTACACCAACACGTAACTCTCCTTCTCCCAATAAGCAGTGACTTGCCTACATTCCCCCCTATCATTTTAAACCTGTCGGCGGAAGACTTTAACAATTTCTCCCCATTTGGCAACTTCGGACAAATGGGTATTGGAAGTTATCCAACATGGCTATTGCCTGGAGCTTAGCAGCAGTCCTCTCAATATTCCACCTCACACTCACAAACTCTCATCACAACACCTACAGCTCCTCAAACAAGAGATACAAGCTCTTTTAACAAAACTGTTCCATTACAACACCAAGGGTCAGGGGTTTACTGTTTGTACTTCCTAATCCCCAAAAAGGACGGGTCCCTAAGACCAATATATGAAAGCGACAATTATTTATGGATAGAATTACCCCCAGGCGTCAGACTGGATCCAGAGAATTGTTTCTTCAGCAGTACCCCTGCGCGTCGGTAGGTGGTTGTCGGTCGACTCCACGTTAGTCGTTGGCGTTGTGGTCGCTGGAATGACGTTGCGGTATCTACTTAGATGCCGCCCCTACACGCTGACATCAGTTCTTTCTTTTTCTGCGCCAGCCTAGCGCAGATCCGGAGAGAGCGGTACCTCGAGTCACTTTTTGACTCTATTTTTGCGAATTTTTTTCGACGTCTTTTTGAGTTGTTACGACTCCTGGTGCACAGGGATGTCATCTCAGCGGACCGGCTTCAAGCCTTGTGGCTCCTGCAACAAGCTGATATCGGTGACGGACCGCCATCTTCTGTGCCTCTGGTGCCTGGAGCGCGACCATGACCTGAAGTTGTGCTCCGACTTCCGGGCCACGGCCCGAAGTCTTCGCGGGAGCGGTCCCGAAAGCTTCTGGAGGTTCGGCAGTTGGCTCCGCGCCGCTCGAGGTCCCGGTCGAGATGAAGTTCACGTGAACGGTCACGGCGCCATCACCACTCCTCATCGAAGTCTTCGTCTTAGTCTTCGGGTAAGTCGAAGCACAAAAAGAAGAAGCACCATCGCTCTTCGCGTTATCCCCGTCCGTCGGCCGACGCGGGATGCGGCTGATAGTCGCCCGGCTCCGCCCGAGGAGCCATTTGCGTCGACCCCCAGTTTCCCTCCCTTTCCGGGAGCTGGGGCGACGCCTGCCCATCTTCGTAGCTTTTACGGAGCTCTTCATTCTATTTTTGGGCAGCCTGACTCCGCCGCCGCGCCTTCGAGCCCCGTAGACTTGGCTGGAGGCTCTAGGCCTTCGATGCCGGTGGCTTCGGCCCCAGCGCCACAGGGCCCCCAAGGATCTAGGTCTGGATCAGCGTCGGTCGACCTCGTGACACCTCCTCCGTCGCCGAATCCATTGGCGACACCTGCGCCCCCTACGACGCCGGTTGTGTCCCCAGCCGACGTCGACCCTGGCCTCCCCCTCGATGTGGACACGAAGCTGGACCGAAGTCGGGACCGTTGCCGACCGGTACTTTCATATTCCTGTTCTCCCCTGGTGTTTCCTATCGCCCTGAGTGGCTACCAGAGGAGGGAGGGGTCTGTGGACCCTCTGGCAGACCAGTTGGAAGAACCGGGCTGGTGACTGGAGTTGGGCGAGGCCAGTGGTCTGGACACTTGCCCAGACCTTGGCATGCTTTCTCCCCCTACCGTGGCTATGGAGGAGGGTGCGTCATGCGCAGTGGTGTTGCGTAGGGCGGCTGAGGCCTTAAACCTCGAGCTTCCTACGGTGGCAGTTAGGACTAACCTCCTGACTGAGTTGCTTCAACCAGCAGCAGCCTCTTCGGAGGCCCTGCTGCCATTCAATGAGGCCCTTGCGGACATTCTTTTGGGCACGTGGTCCAAACCCAATACAGGGGCTTCCTGTGGACAGGATGATTGCCCGACGCCACCACCTGGCCCCGGGCGACCCCATTTTCCTCTCCCACCACCCTACCCTGAGAGCTTGATGGTCCAAGCCTTGACTTCAAAGGGCACATTCCCTACCGCACCACCTGATAGGGAATCCAAGAAGCTGGACCACCTTGGGAAGATGTTTTCTTCCTCCAGCTTAGGACTGCAGTCGGTGAACACTGCATGTCTCTTGGGCCGTTACTCGCACTCTGTGTGGGACTCTGTTGCGCAGGTGCTGCCTCAATGCCCGGAAGAGGCCCGGGCTGTACTCTCCTGTGCAGTGGCTGAGGGGAGAGACGCAGCAAAGTTCGCCATTTGATGTGGGCTGGACACTGCCGACTCGCTGGGCAGGACGATTTCCACGTCAGTAGCCCTTAGAAGCTACGCCTGGCTGAGGTCCACTGGCTTTTCGGACTATGTCCAAGCTACTCTTATGGCCCTTTGATGGCTGTCGCCTGTTCGGCGACAAAGCAAACAACGCGCTTGAGCGCTTTAAGGACTCTAGGGCTACGGCCAGATCCTTGGGCCTCGCTTTCACCTCTCGCCCCGCACAGTCTGCTTTTCGCCCCTTTCATGGCTACGGAAGGGGTGCCCCGCCACGTTCCACCCAGAGCCACAGGCCTGCGCAAGCTGTCCAGCCTCTGCGCGGCCGGGGACGTGGGACCCACCGTCGTGGGTCTGGGAGCCAGCGGGCGGGCCAGTCCACCAGCGCCCCCTCTGCAGCGGCCTCCAAGCCCTCCTAGTCCGACCTTTCAGGGCCACCAATCGCCAGTGGGTGACAGGATTTGCCATCACCTCCCCCACTGGCGCAACATCACGTCGGACAGGTGGGTTTTGCAGATAGTCCGAAGGGGCTACTCCCTCCCCTTCGAGACTACTCCATCCATGCGACCTCAATTCCATCGCATGTCGGAGGATCACCTGGCCCTTCTCCAACTGGAAGTTACGGCCCTCTTGGCCAAGGGAGCCATCGAACGAGTTCCTGCCCCAGAAGTAGGTCGTGGTTGCTATTCCCACTACTTTCTGGTGCCCAAGAAGGACAAAGGCCTGCGTCCTATCTTGGATCTCAGGAACATCAACCGCTTCCTCCGGAAGGAGAAGTTCAAAATGTTGACATTGGCTCAGGTCATGTCTGCCTTCAACCCTGGAGACTGGATGGTAGCGTTGGATTTGCAGGACACTTATTTTCACATCCCCGTCCTGCCAGTCCACAGGCGTTACCTACGGTTCACGGTAGGCCACGAGCACTTTCAGTTTACCGTGCTCCCCTTTGGCCTTACCAGCGACCCTTGGGTGTTCACGAAAGTGATGGCGGTGGTCGCAGCTCATCTGTGCAGATCAGGGGTTCCAGTCTTTCCCTATCTCGACTACTTGCTGTAGTCTCCCACCTCCAGACTATGGCGGATCTCCTGCATTCACTGGGGTTCACTATCAATGTGCCGAAGTCGCACCTGATTCCCTCTCAGGCGCTCCTTTTCATCGGAGCGGTTCTGGACACAGCGCAGTTTCGGGCTTATCCTCCCGAGCAGCGAGTCCGGGATATTCGGGCTATGATTCCGATCTTTCATCTTCTATCCCGGTGTTCAGTCAGAATGACCCTGCTGCTACTGGGCCTCATGGCCTCTTGCATCCTGCTGGTGGACTATGCCAGGTGGCATATGCGGGCTCTGCAGTGGGACCTGAAGTTCCAGTGGGCACAGCATCAGGGAAATCTTTCCGATTGCGTCTAGATCTCGGAGGGCACTGCACTCCAATTGCAGTGGTGGCTAACGAACCAGGATTGGGTCAACAGCAGATCCCTCTCCCTTCCCCAACCAGAGTTCACAGTGGTGACAAATGCATCACTTCTGGGGTGGGGCAACCACATGGGAGAGGCGGAGATCAGAGGCCTCTGGTCTCTGGCGGAGTCCGGGCTCCACATCAACCTTCTGGAGCTTCGGGCGATCCGTCTTGCACTGAAGGCATTCCTTCCTTCTGTCAAAGGGAGAGTAGTGCAGGTGTTCACGGACAACACCACCACTATGTGGTACTGCAACAAACGGGGCGGGGTGGTGTCGTGGACCCTATGTCAGGAGGCACTTCGTCTCTGGAAGTGGCTGGAACATCAGGGCATGTCCCTGGTGGTTCAGCACCTGGTATGTTCTCTGAACGCCAGGGCGGACGAACTCAGCTGCCGGTGCATGATGCATCACGAATGGCGTCTTCACTCGGAGGTGGTGCAAGGTCTCTTTCAGCGGTGGGGAGAGCCTTGGTTAGATCTATTCGCCACCGAAGAGAACTCGCTCGGCGACGCTTTTCGTCGTGAGTGGAGTTGCGGTCTTCTATACGCCTTTCCGCCTGTACCACTTCTACCCAGAGCGCTGAAGAAGATAAAGCGCGACCGGGCCCAAGTCCTTCTTGTGGCTCCGGACTGGGCACGGAGTGTCTGGTATCCTGAGCTCTTGCACATGGCCATCGATCCTCCGATCACACTGCCTCTTCGGGAGGATCTTCTGTCGCAGCAGCAGGGGGCGGTCCTCCACCCGAACCTGTCCAGCCTCCACCTCCTTGCGTGGAGATTGAGCGGTGACAGTTGACAGCTTTTGACCTTCCTCCCGAAGTCTGTAACGTTATCTTGGCAGCCAGGCGTCCCTCCACCAAAACGGTATACGCCTGTAGATGGAACAAGTTTGTGGCATGGTGCGCAGCAAAGGCTGTGGATACCCTTTCTGCCCCCCTTTCTGAAGTCCTCCTCTTCATTCTTTCCGTGGCCCAACAGGGCTCTGCTCTGGGCACTCTAAAAGGCTATCTTTCGGCCATTTCTGCCTTTCTTCGGCTTCCTGACCAGCCTTCTCTTTTCAAGTCCCCTATTGTAAATCGCTTCCTTAAGGGCATTACTAATTTGTATCCTCCAATTCCTTTTGTAATGCCTCAGTGGTACTTGAACCTGGTTCTGACCTATTTATGTGTGCTCCCTTCGAGCCGCTCCATAACTGTCTCAGACTTCTGACACTTAAAACTGCCTTTTTGGTTGCCATCACCTCTGCTCGCAGGGGTGAGTGAGCTGCAGGCTCTTTCTTCAAAACCTCCTTTCCTGGCTGTTCATCCGGACAAAGTTGCCCTTCGCACTAGGCTGCCTTTCCTCCCCAAAGTGGTTACCTCTTTCCACATAGGACAGACCATCACTTTGCCCACCTTCTTCCCGCCCCCGCATCCTTCTAAAGAGGAAGAGAGGCTCCACCGTCTGGATCCAAAATGTGCGCTTTCCTTCTATCTGGATCGCACAAATAAGTTCCGGGTGGATGACCAGCTCTTTGTTGGCTATGTGGGCGCCTAGAAAGGTCGGGCCGTGCAATAGCGGACCATTTCTTGATGGGTCGTTCTTTGCATCAAAATCTGTATTACTTAGCGAAAAGGGAACCTCCTGTGGGGTTGCGTGCCCATTCCACCAGGGCGACTGCAGCCACTACTGCTTTGGGACGTGGAGTCCCCCTTGACATCTG
The DNA here is from genome assembly GCA_963921515.1 of Calotriton arnoldi. NCBI lineage: Eukaryota > Metazoa > Chordata > Amphibia > Caudata > Salamandridae > Calotriton > Calotriton arnoldi. The sequence continues at coordinate 828,126 of CAWUFW010008066.1, forward strand.
CCAGGCAGCTACGTGGGCTTCACTGCACACGTTTACCAAACACTACTGCCTGGACAGCCAAGTCCGGAGAGACGGCTTCTTTGGCCGTTCTGTTCTCCAGGACTTTCTGGTGTGAACTTGGTTCGCAGACCCACCTCCGGGGTTGGTATTGCTGGGGTATCTATTCTAAGGTGAGGAATCCATACCTAATTGTCTCTTTCAGATGAACAAGTTACTTACCTTTGGTAACGATATATCTGTAAGAGACATAGATTAGTTATCGATTCCTCACCGCCCCACCCATCCACCCAGTTCTGCGACCTGACTTCTAGGGTAAGGGACTTCCCTTCAGGGCCCTAGTTTTGTGCACCAGTGGTCAGTGTCTTGCATGGCTCTACGCTTCTGGTGTGGAATGTCGTGTAAAGAACTGACGTCAGCGCGCAGGAGCGGCGTCTAAGTAGATGCCGCGACGTCATTCCGGCGACCACGACGCCAACGACGAACGCGGAGTCGACCGACGCCACCTACCGACGTGCAGGGGTACTGCTGAAGAAAAAATTCTGCGGATCCACTCTGACGCCTGGGGTAACTCTAAGGTGAGGAATCCATAACTAATCTATGTCTCTTACAGATATATCGTTACCGAAGGTAAGTAACTTGTTCTTTAGACCTAAGAATGGTAAACCTGTCCATGCTGTCAGAACATTTCCATATGGTTATGCTTCAACAAGTGCTCCCACTTCTATAGCAAGGTGACTTTATGTCCACACTAGACTTAAAGGACGCATACTTCCACATTCCAGTTCACCCAGCACATCGCAAATATATCAGATTTGTGATAGCAGGAAATCACTATCAGTTCAAAGTACTCCCATTCGGAGCTACTACTGCACCTAGAGTGTACACAAAATATCTAGCAGTAGTTGCAGCTCATCTCAGAAGACAACCGATTCATGTCTTTCCATATCTAGACGATAGCCAGCACACACACAAAGTGTTTGCAACACACTCAGACTACATTAGACCTTCTCCATCAATTGGGCTTTACAGTCAATACGCAAAAGTCTCAGCTTCAGCCTTCACAATGCAGTCCTATCTGGGAGCGACTCCAAACACTCACACAGCTCTAGCCTCTCCCAATGCAGCCAGACTTTGAAATATTCAAACTCTTGTTACTACAGTTTCAGACCAACGCCTACTTAACAGTCAGGCTTTCATGCAACTACTAGGAACTACTATGAATGATGGCATCATGCATTGCAAATATGCCAGATTACACATGCGTCCCCTACAGGAATGCTTAGCACGTCAGTGGCATCAGTCACAGGGTCAATTAACAGATATAGTGTTGGTAGACAGCCGCACCTATCGCTCTCTGCAGAGGGGGAACACACAAAACGTATCAAAAGGGCGGCCCTTCATCGGCCCTGTTCCACAGATCGTACTTACAGCAGACTCATCTCTCACAGGTTGGGGTGCTCATCTGCAGAATTTAACAATTCAGGGGCTTTGGGACAACAAGCACAAAAGTCTCCACATCAACCATCCAGAGCTTCTAGCTTTTTTATCTAGCACTAAAAGCTTTTCAGCCTCACCTCATAGGAAAGGTTGTCCTAGTCCGAACTGACAATATGACAGCCATGTACTATGTACAAAAACAGGGGAGGATACACTCTTTGCAACTATCACACCTGTGAGAAGCTGGCTTAGTATTTGGTGCACACTTGGGTAAGTGGGCACCCTGCACTAATCCAGACAATCCTTATGGTGATTTTAGTGGTCTTAGACAACCTTAGAAAGCTCTCTAAGTGGTAGCTGTGGAGAGCAGTCTTCAGGCTTAGTCCAGGAGGAGTGTAAAGCAGCTTGTTTTACCAGAGCATAATCTTATTGGTATAGATTAAGTGAAAAAGAACCACACAGTGTATTTATAAAAAATATGTATTTATTATAAGACACTCACTAACACATACAGATATCTCCTAGCCGGAGATATACACAATACACACAATACTTTGCAATCGAAACAGGTAAGTTGCACAGATACACAGTGGTTACCAGTGGGAGACCAAACTATATACTAAAATAGTGGTATGCGAACCACGACTAAAGTCAAGACTATACCCAGAAGACGTAGAAGTGCCCGGGACCCAAGAAACCACCTGAGGTAAGTAACCAGAAACCCCACGAAGGCCGTGTGCAGAGTGGGAACATGACCGCTGGCTCAATACAAGTCAATGGGTAAGTCGCTGTTGCAATTTTAAAGAAGGAGGACCCTTCCCAGTGCACCCTGAAGAAATCCCTTGGAAGACAGAAGGGTGGAGAGCCACCCCACCCGTGGATACCCTAGGAACCAGGATACCTACATCAGGGAAGCCTGGTCCATAGGTGTGAAGTGGCGTCGGAAGCCGCCGTCGAACTCAATGTAGGACTTCAGGAAGATGCCGCTGCTGGAGAAGGTGAAAGTGTCTGGTAGAACCCAAAGGTGGATTCAAGTTGAGAAGTACCTGCAAGCAGAGGGGACAGAGTCTATGCCACTTGGGAGTGACCAGGAGGCCCGGAAGACAAATGCCCACCGAAGTCTAGTGTTGCAGGAGAGCTGACGATGACCTTGGAGCTGCAGCTGTGCGGACCCGGCGACGCTGTGGAAGACCAGGAGCAGTTGACCAGCTGTCCCATGTCGGATGTTGAGAGTTGAGGGGTTAGGGTCCGTCGGGAGCACCAACAAGCCTTGGTAACTGCAAACAACGTGGAAGCGAAGAAGGTGCAGTGTCGGGACCATTAAGTTCCAAGTGACTCACCACAAGTCAGAGCAGGCCCGAGTAATGAGAGGCACCCTTACACTTAGAATCGAGCACCCTGTCTTTAGGATTGAAAGGCCTGCTTTAGGGGTGACTTATAGGTTTTAAGTGCAGTAACCTTAGATATAGGGAAAGCTATATCTTTCGTAAGTGGCTCTAGCACCAGCTTAAACAGGCTACAATGGCGGCCTGTAGTTACAGTTTGAGTTGTCTCCCATGGGTGGCATAATGCATGCTTCAGCCCATGGGGGACCCCTGGGTACCTATGCCCTGGGTACCTCAGTACCATATACTAGGGACTTATAAGGGTATCCCATTATCCAATCTGGGAGGTACCCAAGTACTTACCATAACCAATTTAGGGGAGAAAGCACAGAGACTGGGGTCCTGGTTAACAGGATCCCTGTTAGACTAGTTAGAAACAGCATAGCATCAGGCAAAAAGTGGGATTAACCATAAAAGCAGATCCTACTTTCCTACACAACCCCCCCAAACGTAGGGAGATGAGACTAACCTTGCCTAGTTGAGTCTTCATTTTCTAAGTGGAAATATCTGGAGAGTCCATCTCTATTGGCATGGTTACTCCCAGGTCTATGTTCCACTGTATAGTCCATCCCCTGTAGGGAAATGGACCACCTCAAAAGCTTGGGGTTTCACCCTTCATTTGTTTAAGCCATAAGAGGGGCTTGTGGTCTGTCTGAACAATGAAGTGATTTCCAAACAAGTATGGCCTCAGCTTCTTCAAGGCCCAGACCACAGCAAAGGCTTCCCTCTCAATGGCTGATCAACATTTCTCCCTGGGGGTCATCTTTCTGCTAATAAAAGCTACTGGTTGATCCTCGCCCTCTACCTTCAGTTGTGATAACATAGCCCCTACCCCTATCTCAGATGCATCTGTCTGGACAATGAAAGTTTTAGAGTAGTCAGGACTTTGCAATATGGGGGCAGTGCACATGGCCTGCTTAAGGTCATCAAATGCCTTTTGACAGCTTACTGTCCACTGAACTTTCCTGGGCATTTTCTTAGATGTAAGATCATTCAGGGTAGTCACTATGGACCCATATCCCTTAACAAATCTTCTGTAATACCTAGTCAGGCCCAAGAACACACTGACCTGAGTCTGGGTAGTGGTAGCAATCCAGTCCACAATGGTCTGGATTTTGCTCTCCAATGGTTGAACCTGACCTCCACTTAACAGGTGGCCCAAGTATACAACCTTACTCTGCCCTACCTGGCACTTGGTGGCCTTGATAGTGAGCCCTGCCTTTTGCAGGCCCCCCAGAACATTTTTGAGGTGGACCAGAGGATCCTCCCAGGTGGAGCTAAAGACAGCTATATCATCTAGATATGCTGCACCATAGCTTTCCAGGCCTGTGAGAACTTTGTTCACTAGCCTCTGAAATGTGGCAGGTGCATCTTTCAGACCAAAGGGCATTACAATAACCTGATAATGCCCACTAGGGGTTGAAAATGCTGTTTTTGGCTTGGCATCCTCAGCTAGTCTGATTTGCCAGCAGTCAGGTAAAAAATGTACTCAGAAACTTGGCTGAGGCCAAAGTATCTATAAGTTCATCTTCCCTTGGAACAGGGTGGGCATCAGTCCTAGTGACTGCATTGAGGCCTCTGTAGTCCACACAAAACCTCATCTCTCTTTTTCCACCCTTGGTGTGAGGTTTTGGCACAAGGACTACTGGACGAGCCCAAGGGCTATCTGAAGGCTCAATGAGCCCCAATTCCAGCATCTTTTGGACCTCTGTCCTGATGCAATCCCTGACATGGGCAGGCTGTCTGTAGATTTTACTCTTGACAGGCAGGCTGTCACCTGTGTCCACTTCATGGGTACACTAGGTGGTTTGACTGCATGTCAGGGAGAACATGTGTCTGTACTGATTCAGGACTTGCCTACAATCAGCTTGCTGTTGATCAGTGAAGCTGCCTGCCAAGGCTACTCCATCTTTTGACCCATCATCAGGGTTCTGAGAGAGGAGATCAGGGAGAGGGTCACTCTCTTCCTTCTGTCCTTCATCAGTTGCCATGAGCAAGCCCATGTCAGCCCTGTCCACAAAGGTTTTCAGATGGTTCACATGAAGTACCCTATGGGGACTTCTTGGAGTACCTAGGTCCACAGAGTAGGTGATCTTCTCTTTTTGTTCAAGGATCGTGTGGGGGCCACTCCACTTGTCTTGGAGAGCTGCTGGGGCCACAGGCTCCAACACCCACATTTTCTGGCCTGGCTGGTAGCCTTTTGTCAAGACAGCCTTTTGGTCATGCCAAGCTTTTTTAAGTTCTTGGCTGGCCTTCAGGTTTTTGCTGGCCTTCTTCATGTACTCAGCCATGCCTGAACGTAGGCCAAGGACATAGTCGACAATGTCCAGTTTAGGAGGTTTGAAAGGTTGCTCCCAGCCTTCCTTCACTAGACACAATGGACCCCTAACTGGATGTCCAAACAGAAGTTCAAATGGGCCGTAGCCAACCCCCTTCTGAGGAACCTCTCTGTAGGCAAAGAGAAGGCAGGGTAGTAAGTGATGCCATTTTCACCTAAGCTTTTCTGGGAGTCCCATGATCATACCCTTGAGGGTCTTTTTGAACCTTTCAACCATCCTATTGCCTGTGGATGGTAAGGTGTGGTAAATTTGTAGTTTAATCCACACTCTTTCCACATGGCAGTGATATAACTAGACATGAAGTTTGTACATGTCTGTTAAAACCTCCTTAGGGAAGCCCACCCTGGGAAAGTTTTCTCAGGAGGGGCCTGGCCACTACAGGAGCTGTAGTGGTTCTAAGGGTAATGGCCTCTGGGTATCTAGTGGCATGGTCCACCCCCACTAGCATATAACTGTGCCCAGATGCAATTGGAGGGTTCAAGGGACCACCCATGTCAATCCCTACCCTTTCGAAGGGGACCCCAATCACTGTAAGTGGAATTAAGGGTGCCTTTGTGGTGCCACCTGACTTATCACTGGATTGGCAAGTGGCACAGGAGCGACAAAACTCCTTTGTGTCTTCAGATATATGAGGCCAGTGAAAGTGAGGGACAAGCCTGTGCCAAGTCTTGCTTTACCCTAAGTGTCCTGCAAGACTAATATGTGCCAGGGAGAGGAGGAAACCTCTGAACCTCAGGGGTATAACCAACCTCCTGGTGGCACCAGGCTTGGGGTCACTACCTTCAAAGTACAGAAGCCAATCTTCCCAATAGATCTTATGGGACCCACTGATATTCCCTGCTTCCTCAGCAGCAGCTTGCTGTCTGAGGAGTTCAAGAGAGGGGCAGATCTGCTGCTCCAAACTCAAGTCTGCCCTGGAAGGGCCCCCTGCCCCCGAGAACTCTGCCTGGTCAGCACCCACACCGCTCAAAAGCTCTGCCACTCCTACAAGGGGTCCCACAGGGCTCTATTCTGAGCCCCACTCTTTTTAATCTTTATCTCTGCCCTTTGGCAGATATTGTGGATAAATACAAGATCACCATGGTGTCATATGCGGATGACACCCAACTTGTAGTGACCCTAGCACAGGACTCCAATGAGTCAGCTATGCAGTTCTCCTCTTGTCTTAATGACCTAGCCTCATGGATGTCGAATTACTGCCTTAAGTTGAATGGTAGTAAGACGGAGGTTATGATCATTGGGAAATCCCCCTCCATTTGGTGCTCAGCCTGGTGGCCCCAGAGGTTGGGGCCTGTCCCCACTCCTAAAACAGAAGTAAAAAATCTTGGAGTGTGGCTTGATCCAAAACTATCTTTCGAGTCCCACACCAGGAAGGTCGCAGGGAGATCCTTTGGCACCCTTAAAATACTAAGGAAAACGTTGGACATCCTTCCCGCCTCGGCAAGGAAAACTCTAGTCCACACTCTGGTGACCTCGCAGCTGGACTATGGGAATGTCCTATATCTGGGAGCATCCAAAGGAAGCCTGCAACGGCTGCAACGCATTCAGAATGCGGCAGCCCGCCTAGTTCTCAATCTACCTAGGCGGGCTTCAGCGACAAAAGCCCGGGACTCCCTTCACTGGCTGCCAATAAGTAAAAGAATTCTCTTTAAAGCCTTATGTTTCTGTCACCGGAGTCTACAGGGGAAAGGTCCCAGCTACCTGTATGATCTCCTAACCCCCTACAACCCTACTCGGCAGCTGATATCAACAGGAGCCCATCTGCTCAAAGTACCGAAAATCAAAAGGGCAAGGATGGGTGCACGCTCATTTGGCTATCTGGCAGCCAAAAATTGGAACACTCTGCCACCTTCGCTGCGCGCAGAAAAATCTGAGAATAGCTTCCGCAGAGGCCTAAAAACCTGGCTTTACCAGTTATAAACCGTGTCTCCCGGCTTGACTCCCGCATACAACTGTTTCTATAGCGCGGGGACACACCAGTCGGTGTAGCCAGGCGCTTTACATATGACTTTATTATTATTAGTTCTTCTGGGACAGTACCTTCACAGGCGCTGAGATCATCTCCCTCAGGAGCCTGATCTTCACTGGGAGTTTGTGAGGAGGATAAAGCCTTACCCTTCCTGCTCCTTCTCTTGGGAAGCGCCTGGTCCATTTTTCTAGGATCCAGTGCTTTGTCAGTGCTGAGCTGTTTGGCCTGAGCCCTGGTGACAGCAAACACACTGGCAGAGATGCCCATCATGTCTGCTTGAGTCCTGAACTCTACTTCAGACCAGTCTGAAGTTTTTAGATCATTATCCAACAGACAATCTACAGGTAGGTCTGGAGATACCACAACCTTTTTTAGGTCCAGTTGCCCCTCCCCAGCTGAGGTTCACAACTGCCAAGGAATGGTCAGTCCTGACTTTGCTGGCGTTGGTGACTTGGTACATTTGTCCAAGTATGATCTGATCAGGGGACACAAGTTTCTCTGTCACCATAGTGACACTGGTCCTTGTCTCTCTGTAAGCCATTGTTTCTTTTCTAATAATCAAAGGCGGTTGTCTGTAGTTGCCCAAGTTAGTGGGACTTACCAGTAAGGTGGCAAGGTCTATGCCACCATCACAGACCAGAACAGCCTGAGCTGGATTTCTGACTACGTCAGAACCCATCTTTAACCTCACTAATCCATTGGTTGCTGTTCTACCACTTGTGCTAGGGGGAGCAGGTGCCTTAGGGGCAGTGGTAGTAGTAGTTTCCTTGGCCTTTGGAGAATTGGCATCCCTTGTCCAATGGGTCTTTACCTTATAAATGAGCACCAAGGTTTCTTTTTGCCTTTCTTGGAATTTTGTGACCCACCCCCAGATGCAGGTTTTTGGGGCCCTTGTGAAGACGCTTTTTTATCTTTGCGCTTGTCCCCACCCATATCCTGGGATTTAGGAGAATCTTGCTTCTTCTGGTCACCTCCATTACCATGGTTTTTCTGCTTCACCCTGGTGCAGACCCATTTGTCTGCCTTCTTTTCCAATTCTTGGGGAGAGGTCAGATCAGAGTCCACCAGATACTGGTGCAAAAGTTGGTTCTGACAGTTATTAAGGATGTGCTCCCTCATGATCAAATTGTACAAACCTTCACAGTCCTGTACCTTGGTTCCATGAAGACAGCCCTCCAGAGCCTTAATAGCACTGTCTACAAAATCTACCCAGTCCTGGGTGTGTGCTTTCTGGGTGTCTCTGAACTTAATTCTGTACTGTTCAGTAGTTAAGCCAAACCCATCTATGAGAGTACTCTTCAGTACTGAGTAATTGTCAGCATCCTCTTTTCTGACAGCGAGGAGCTTATCTCTACCTTTGTTAGCAAACGAGAGCCACAGGGTAGCTGCCCACTGAGTATCAAATCTAGGAGCGTGATCTCGTTAGGAGCTCAGACGGAGGTGGTCGTGATCAACAGAATAAGTGTTCAACAAGTAAGTTTGATTGATATATAGTATGGTGACGACTTTTAGACTAACCATTTAGACATCAGGAATGATTTCACTTCTGATTTGAAGGAGGCCGTAGAGGGAATCAGATACATTTCCTTCGGAAGAGAATTCCAGATTTTTGGTGCGATGCCTGAGAAAGCTCTGTTGTACGTTTTCTTCTTGCGGAAAATCTGTGGTTTCAGCAGAATGGAGCTGTTGTTACGCGATGTCCTACATCCGCCAGATTGTTCCAGCTTTTGTGCTAAGTATCTTGGGGTGTTGAAATGTATGGCTTTATGGGTTATACAAGCGATTTTTAGATGAATTCATAGATTCGCGCCCAAGTAAAAAGTTTTGTAGCTCACCTTAGTTTTTGGAGGAGCCTTTCTGCATTTTTTAAGGTTTACCTTACATTTGTAAAACCTTTAAATTTGATATCTTTGCATTATTGAAATTTACTATTACAAGAAAGTGTTATTGACATGATAAAGTGTTTGAACTTTTCTTTTCTCATTTCCCAGGCGTCTTTCATCGCTCATGTGGGAAGTGCGGTACATAGAGCATAATACACGTACATTTAATGAGCCAGCAAGCCCAATTGTGAAATGTGCAAAATTTGTCACCGATCTCATGCTGCATTTCATAAAGTAGGTTACCAGTATTAACCAATTTGCATATGTAAATGTTCTCTAGTCAGTAAACACTTGTTTTCGATTCCTAATTTTGCATTGCATTGCAGATCCCCTGCTTATAATCTGAAACACTATTTGCTTTTTATATGTCAACAGTTGCCTATTGTTCATTACGGTTAAATTATAATTGTGCTTCTTTCTTACACGCACACACATCAGATATTGTAACTTTACTCCACTGGTTCGCTTGAGAATTTCAGTGTATTATTGGATTCATGTGATTGAAGCTGTGTATTTACAAAATTCGTTGGTTGGGTAAAACTATGCTTTCATAAGAACTTGCTCCAAAAATGCACACTTGGTAGGTGAACCCAATTAACATTCAAGGATTTTTTACTACCCCTGCAGTGAATGATAATGATGTTTGCATTTCATTCCTCTGCTCATAACACTTTTATAATTAACATTTTCTGCAACTCTGTCAGTGGTTTTGTTGTTTGTTTTTTCCCTTGCCTGGCAAGGCCTTTCTTTGGGCACCGTAAAAGATTGTTTGTCTGCCATATCGGTCTTCCTGCGGCAGCCAGATCAACCTTCCCTCTTTAAGTCTCCAGTTGTGACTCGTTCCCTTAAAGGTTTACAGTAGCGTTTACAGCACCTTTTCCTAAGGCCCCATTTGTCATTGCCCATGGGACCTAAACCTTGTTTTGATGTTTCTGATGTATCCTCCTTTCGAGTCACTCCATTCTTGTACTTTATGGCTCCTTACCATCAAGTCTGCTTTTCTGGTGGCCATTACATCAGCCAAGAGAGTCAGTGAGCTTCAGTCTTTTTCCCTGAACCCACCATACACCGTGTTTTTTTCGGACAAGCTGGCCCTCAGAGCACTTGTGTCTTTCCTCCCGAAAGTGATCCCTTTCTTCCATGTTGGCCATAGTATCACACTGCCTGCTTTCTAAGCCTTGCCTCACCCTTCCAAGACTCTATCGCCTAGACCCTAAACGAGTTCTCTCCTTTTACTTTGATTGCACAAAACCCCACAGTTTGGATAATCGGCTCTTTATTGGGTTCTCTGGGGCTGAGAAGGGCAAGCCTGTTCAAAAGTGCACCATTTCCGAGTGGATTGTACTATGTATCAAAATCTGCTATGCACCGGCGAAGAAACAACCGCCTGAAGTGCTAGATTCCCATTCCACCAGGGCAAATGCCGCCACTACTGCGTTAGCACGTGGGGTCCCCGTCTTGGACATCTGTCTGGCTTCCATTTGAGCTTCTCTGCACACGTTTACCAAACACTACTGCCTTTACAGCCAGGTCCGGCGTGACAGGCATTTTGCTCATTCGGTCCGCAGTCCCTTCTCCGGAGAGGTATTGCTGGTGTATCTATTCTAAGCTGAGGAATCTGCTTTTAGAAGCCTCTATCAGATTAACTCAGTTACTTACCTTCTGTAATGCCTTATCTGATAAAGACTATTACTGCAGACTTCTCACTGATCCTCCCCACTCTGTGAAAGATCGCTCTAGATTCTACACACTAGTCACCACTGATATATTTGTTTTAACATGGCTACAACTTTGATCTGCTCTGTTGTGTGGATTGTCTCCATTTCCCCTCTAGCCAGTAAAGACTGAACCTCTTTTGCAAGGAAGGAGACATAGTCGAACTTCTGTAATGCCTTATCTGGTAGAGACTATCTAACCGCAGATTCCTCACCCTAGAATATTACCCAGGCATCAGACTAGATCTGGAAAATCTTCAGCACTACCTCTGCACCCCAGTAGGTGTCGATCAGCTCTGCGTTTACGCCTTCTGAAAGTGGTCATCCTTCCACGTGGAGCTGTCCATCACTCTCCCTGCTTTCTTTTTTCTGACACATCTCTGTAGGTAGGAGGAGAAGCTTCATTGGTTGCATCTGAAGAGAGCCATTAGTTTCTACTTTTAGATTGGACTAAGGAGCACTGAGGGGGCATCCAACTCCTTATCGGTGCAAAGCAGGGAACAGCAGTTCAAAACTGTACCATTTTGACATGTATTGTCCTCTGTATCAAGATGTGCCTTTCCTTTGACAAGAAGGAGCCTCCAGAGGGCATACCACCAGTCAAAGCTGCCACTATGGCTTTAGCTGTGGGTATTCCAGTGCTGGACAATTGCCAAAAGCAAAAAGAACAAATGAGGGATTGAATGCTGAACAATGCAAACATTCACCCCCAGTCACAAAGATTTGGGTTTAATCCATTGTTTTTTTGCTCACCATGCCACCCCAGTTTGAAACTAGTCATATGCAAATCAGTCTTGATCCGGCTCCTTGTAGAAACAGTGCAGCCCGAACCTCCAAGCCAGGTCCTCCCTGGACTGGAAACAAGCATCCTGGGACCGGTTTCGGGGTATCACCCCTCATCAGCCACGCTAGTTTGAATCCAGTTTCGCAGTGAGCACGGGACCCACATCTGGGCATACCCTTCCCACTATATATATCTGCAGTCTATAGAAAATGTAAAAATGGCAAGATTACATTTACTTTTCTTTTAAAAACACACAAAGCAAAAAATTCATGTTAGTAATGAAAAACTGACCATAGGAAGCCTTCCACAAACCTTTATTTAAAAGGAAAGGAAATATGAGACATTGTTAACCAATATTCTGCCATTAAAAGAGTAGACATAAAACTGTCACTGTGCCTTTAAGAACCTCACAGGACCTCCTGTATCCCATCATGCCCCACAGGTCACAAATTTGTTAATTTTTCCTGGCTCCTTCAGTTAGGATTCTGGAGCACTGAGCTCTCCTTTTTTGACAAAAATTGTCAGAAAAACCCTTTCTCAAAACGTTTTCACTTGATAGTAGCCAGTACCTGCTGTACTGGCAAACTGATTTCTGACAGGAAATATAATTTTTTTCTGTCAAATATGCCCTCTCTTTTTGTGAATTATCCTTCCTGTGGGAAGAAGGCTCATACTGACCCTCATTCAGTCTGCAATGTCTGCCTACCAAAGTCCCAACATCTTCACATCTGTCTACACTGCCAGCTGTCCAGGTGTCCTCTCAAGGATAGGGAGAAGATAAAGTTTCATGGATTCCAGGAGAAAGGATCTTCCATAAGATTCCTTGGGGCACACCAGTCTTCCTCCAAGGAGCCCCCTCTTCTAGTTCAAAAGAACCCCATAGAGGCAGATCCCGCGTAAAACACCATAAAAAGCAGTTGATGTTGAGAGGTATGACGTCGAGGAAGATACTGGTATGTTTGATGTCTAAGACACCATCGAAGGTGGATTCAGTTTCTCGCTCGACGTCTGAATTAGATCTTCAACAAGAAGGCACCATCAGTCGACGTCGAGAGACTCCTCCGCTCTGAGACAGCCTTCACTGTCAAGATGGACGTCAACAACCAGGCGACATCCATCGACTGTTAAGAGTCATGGCACAGCGTCCAGAAATACAACACCGTTGAGGCAACCTGTGCTGCCCGCAAGACACTCATCTACATCAAAGCCACAGTCGACGTTGAGGCCTATAGAAACACCCTGCACAACATCAAAAGTGAAACAGTTGTCGGCGTAGACAGAGAGAAATGCTGCAGAAAGGTCTCAGTTGACATTCCCTGAGGTCTAAATCGTATAAGTGGACTTGGCTCAATCACCTTCTAGGTCCAGATCGCAGTATCCTATCAATATGTCTCCAAGGTAGCTGGAAAGGTTAAGGAAATGACCACTGCCTACATCAAAAGACTCTGAATATTAACAAGCATACTCTCCTCCAAGCCTCCTACACCATCTCCCAAGAGAACACCTTCTCCAAGATTCTCTGCAGGCACGCCATGAGTGCCTCCTACGGTTCCAAGAACCACACCACGTAGGAGTACACAACTGTCACCTATGAGGTTGGGAAGTCTTCTCCGCTACCGTTCTAGATCACGAATGTCTAGAACCAGGTCAGTGTCCAGATCTTGCACCGCTTCATCTAGGCACAGGAGGAGACCACCATCTTGGTTTACCACATCAAAGGTCCTTAGTGAAAGACTAATCACCTACACTGTCTGATACACCCCCAGCAAGAGTGTCACCGATGGATGACCCCTTAACATTCGACAATGTATTGAGCAGAGGTGCGACAAAACTAAGTATAGACATACCAATGACGTAGTCGTCCCCTCTGTGATCTTTGAGACCCTGCATCACAGAATGGCCTCACAACCACTATTGCTTCTAGTGCCTGGACTCAAAGAGCCTGCGACGCAACTATTTTTATCACCATCTTTAAGATCCACACTATCTCGGATACTGAAAAAGTACAAGGCTTCTGATCAGGATCCCTTATTCCTCTAAGCAGACCCTCCTCCAGATTTGGTCATAGTAGTGGCTGCACAAAAATCTTATTCTGCAGCTTCTTCTTCCTGTTTGGGGCACCAAGACAGAGAGAGCAAGCAGGTGGATGCACTGGGGAAAAAGATGGGTGGAACATCTGCACCTTCCATGAAAGTGGCTGATATCTCAGCTGTTCTGGGACGCTATGATAGATCCCTCTGGGATTTGTTTTCCAGGTTCACTGTAAAGTTGCCTTAGGAAAATAGGCAGGACTTCCTGGAGATACTTAATGAGGGTGCCCTGGTTTCAAATTAGATAATCAGCTGCAGATGCATCAGACCTGGCAGCTCATGGGTATGTCAAACACACAAAAAGAAGGGGGACTGGGAGCAAATAGAAAAGAAGGTCCAGTACCCAAGCTCCCTAGAGTCTACATTTCCATTACTAGAGGGTAACTGTTCCTAGGGAAAAGCTGACCTGTTAGGTCGCTGAAAGGACAGATGAGAGGAACTCTATCAAGGAGTATAGGTTGGATATTTCAAGCTCAGAGGGGAGAATTCCTCCTTGTTGAAGAAGTGCCCTCACACACCCAAGCGGGTGTCATGCTTCATCGTTGGGCATTGCTCCTTGTGGGGGTGGCGCTACTGTCTCCCAAGGGCCCCGCAAGAGGGCTCTTTGTCGGAGATCTTTTGGGGGAACGCCACTGGGTGTGGTGCAAGTGAGTTAAAAATATCACACTAGTACCCTGAAAAAACTTTATTCTGAGGTCCGTGTGATATGATTAAAAACTAGAGCCAAGAGGAATACTCTTGAACAGATAATCAGAATTGGGATCAGAAACGGCACACTAACTGAAACACAAAAAATTCTGTGTATCTGATCACATGCCCCTGCAATCTTCGCTACGTGGGTATGACCACAAGACACGTGAAGGTGCGGATGGGTGAACACCGCAGCACGATCCGGTGCAGGCAAACCAATACTAGAATGCTAAGTCACTTCTCTGAGGCACACCACACACAAGAGAGTCTTCGGTGAACTATCATCGACTCCAACTCCAACTGGTCGAAGAGAACCCTATTCACGCAAGAGCAACGTTGGGTGTACCGACTTCGGTCTAACACACGAGGCCTTAACGATGATATACCATGGGCCGAATTAATTAACTAGCCCACTGTCCTTGACATCCACCTGTACAACTTAGTGGACTTCTGCCCTGACATTTACTTCTTAATCTGTTTCCATTGGTTAAGTTTACCTCCATCTATCGCTACTCACACCTGGCACTTCACTCATGTCATCCACCTGTACAACTTAGTGGACTTCTGCCCTGACATTTACTTCTTAATCTGTTTCCATTGATTAAATTTACCTCCATCTATTGCTACTCACACCTGGCACTTCACTCATGTCAGGTTATGACCACTATACATTACACTAGAGATAACATCTCTCTTGTCCGGAGCGCCTTTTACTACTGTGCGCTCGTCTTTAACAGTACTACTGTTACCCTTATTTTATCATTTTTTACCCTCTCTTTCACGTCCCCCCTACCAATATGGCGCCCGCCATTATTACATTGACTCCAGTGAGAGGTTAACCTTACAGCTACTTTGGGTTTCCTTCTTCGCGATACACACAAGATGGCCCCCACGCTTTCCACATGCACGAGCTATTCCCCCACGTCACTCCGTACTCCGGAGTTGACGCGCTGGTAGTCGGGTGTGGTTAAAGGCGGAAGCAGCGTTCCTCCCTCCCACTGGCGATTGAGCAGCGGAGGGCAGGTAACAAGCTTGTTTCTTGCAGAAGTCAAATGTGACTATTTTTCTTCCTGCTATCAACACCAAAGAGGTTTTTTCCTCCACTTAAAAGAACCCGCGACAATATGTTGATTGTGATTATATTACTTCCAGGTCTACTTATCTATATCGCGCTCCACACCGATGAGGCTTTCCCTAACGACTTTTTGGGTAGGGGTATCAGTGTTTGTGTGTTTGTGTTGTGTGTCCACTACGTTAGCGTCACATATCCACCACTTTTAAAACCTGTTTCTGCTCCGATGAGCACACCTTCTTAAGAAGCCTCACCACTGATCACGGCTCGCATGCCACACTCTCATAGGCACTCTGACAGCCCGTGTATGTGGGCGTGTCGCTGTCACTCACTGCCTGTCATATTATCAGTGGCACAGATGAGCAGTGTGGTGGATCACTTCACAGCCGGCTCCCGGCATCCGTACTGTGTGTACGCTAGCATGCTTCTTTTTAATTGAAAACCACTCTCTTTTTATCGACAAATCCTTATTAAATTCAGATGCAGTGTATGATTAGAAACATGCGTTATCTATATTGCGCTACCGAATAAGATTATTTTCATGGACAAATGTTGCTTTCTCTCTTCCCCTCTTTTTTCCTTCCTTAGGTTGGATTTTGAAACTAAGGTGGTCGTGGACCACACCAAAATCTAGGTATCATTACAGGGTATACTGAGTGTCGCCGGCTCGGACCCCTGTACCTCACTTCTCACACTTTGCACGGTCCTGAAGAAACGCCATTGGATCCACTAGGGACCACAAGAGGCATGAAACATGTCGATCTGAAACCATCAGTTTTTACCTCCGCTAGCACTGAGATAAGCAGAAGGAAAATACTCCCAATACTGACTATCTGTTAAAGAGTGTTCCTCTTGGCTCTAGTTTTTAATCATATTACACAGACCCCAGATTAAATTTTTCTCAGGGTACTAGTGTGATATTTTTAACTCACTTGCACCACACCCCGCACACCCACACTCACCACTGCGGCGTTCCTCCAAAAGATCTCCGACAAAGAGCCCTCTCGCGGGGCCCGTGGGGGACAGCGCCACCCCCACGAGGAGCAACACCCAATGAAGCATGACACCCGCTTGGGTGTGTGAGGGCACTTCTTCGACAAGGAGGAATTCCCCCCTCTGAGCTTGAAATATCCAACCTATACTCCTTGATAGAGTTGCTCTCATCTGACCTTTCAGCGACCTAACAGGTCAGCTTTTCCCTAGGAACAGCTCATGGGTATGCTCATGACATCTGTGCAAGGAGGTCTTCCTGGCTCCACCTTACGGGATTGAAACCTGAGGTACCACATCACAGTATGAAGATTCCATTTTCGGGGAACACCTTATTTGGTACCCATGTGGATGAGATGTCCAGAATGAAAACGGAGCTAGACACTATAAAGGCTGTAGGTCTTGAGAAAGAGTTCTGCAGGCGATACAGGCCCTAGGACAGGAGGTATTTTCAGCAGAGGGTTCAGACCTCTCACTAGCAACATCAGCAGTAGGCAAGATCGCACTTCCACCCTTGTAGACCATCCAGAGGAAGAGGCGCACAGTAGCAACAGCAGCTGCAGGAAAACTTTCTGCAAAATAATGCAGCGTTACTTCCCCCTTCACTGTTCCCCGCTCATGGGAGGGGGGGGGGGGGGAGTATTGCAGATTACTGAGAAGAGTGGCAGTCAATTACAAAAGACAGATGGATCTTAAATATTGTACAGAATGGCTACTCTTTTCGCTTCAAGTCCTCTCCTCCAACTGTTTCTCTGGCAAAAATATCCTGGTTCCAGCTAGACATTTTGCAGTCGTGAGGCAGCACCTTAGTGCAAAAAGAGGTCATAGAGGAGGTCCCTTGTTATCAAAGGAATTCAGGAATCTATTCCTAATACAGTCTAGTAAAAAAGAAAGGACCTACGCAAGAGTTCAGACCCATCTTAGACTTCAGGGGACTCAACAAATTCATACACCGAGAAAAATTCAGAATGTTGGCTCTGCACCAAATCTACCCACTGTTGCATCAAGGAGTTTGGATGTGTGCAAAAGACCTGCAAGATGAATATTTCCTTATCCTGATCTTTGCAAAACATTGGAAATTCTTACGTTTCAAGGTGGGATCCCAACACTTTCAATACAAGGTTCTCCCATTCGGCCTAAAATAAGCCCCACAAACATTTTCAAAATGAATGGCCGTCATCGCAGCATTCTTAAGGAGACAGAAATTCTTTGTGCATCCTATCCTCGACATCTTTGTGTATCCTTACCTCGACAACTGGCTCATAAAGAGCTCCTCTTCATCACAGACAAAGGAGCATTTTTGCATGTGTGTAGAGACACTTTCAAGTCTGGGGGCTTCAGATCAACTTCCAATAATCTACAGTTCACCCAGTACAAAAACAATACTACTTGGGGGGCCACACTGGATACACACAGTCCTTCAAGAGTGTATATTTCGGAGGAGAGACTATCATCCATCACTCAGGAATGTTGCAATCTCCTGCAGCTTCTTCATCCGTCTGCGAGGCACGTAGCGTCTCTACTGGGGTCAATGGCTTCCTGTTTCTTCATACCACTAAATGCAGTGTTGTACATAGGCCCCTACAGCAGCGCTTTGAAGATCAGTGGAATCAACTTTCCAACTGTTGGGAGAACAAGCTGAAGTTATCTCAAGCTGCACGGCAGTCTCTTTTATGATGGTCTCACCGGAACAATCTAATGGTGGGTGTACCATTCCATCAGGACCCACCCAGTCAAACACTGATTACAGACGCCTTCGTCCAGGGATGGGGAGCTCGCATGGGTTCCCTACAGATTCAGGGTGTTTGGTTGGTTGGACTAGGAAAAGACCTATCACATCAACCTCATGGAACTGAGAGCAGTACATCTTGCTCTGAAATCTTTCTTTCCAGCGATCACAACCGGCTGCATCCTTGTCCAAACCGACAACAATGCATTACCCAAACAACCAGGGAGGATCTCTCTCTCTCTCTCTCTCTCTCTCACACACTCACACACACTCACACACTTGGAAATGGCTACTAGCCAGAAATCTCACTATAACAGCTATTCATCTGCCAGGCATTTAAAACATGCAGACAGATTCTCTCAGTCAAACCTTTCAAGACAACCACGACTGGATTCTAAATGACGAGGCGTTAAAAGGCATTTTTCGCGAATGGGGATATCCTCAAATAGACATGTGGCAGGCGCAAACAACAGAAAATGCAAAGACTATGCGTCCATATTTGCCCAACCAGGATCGAAGGGAAATGTCGTTTTAATAAGTTAGTCAGGGAACTTTCTCTACACGTTTCCACCAACTCCTCTCATTCCCACAGTGATTCTTAAGCTTTATCAATCACAAGCCAGAATGATTCTAATAGCGCCAGAGTGGCCTTGTCATCTCTCAGAGAGACCTCATAAGAGGCTGGTGTGTCAACAGGATCTCCTGTTCAAGTTCGGGAGACAGATGCTGCATCCCAATCTCTCCTCCCTGAACTTGACAGCATAGCTCCTGAATTCCTCCAATTTTGACATTTAGGGCTTTCCAGGAAGTGTGTGGATATTCTCAGGGAAGCTAAAAGATCTTCCACTAGAAGGTTATATGCCTTTAAATGGAATGGGTTTATTTGTGGTGTATAGAGAATAATCACAACCCAATTTTATGCTAAGAAAATGTAGTGATTGCGTATTTGCTTCATTTAGCTAAATCAGGGCTACAGTTCTCCTCCAGTAGGGTACTGTTTGCAGCCATTACGGCATACAGAAAGTCTCCCTCACAACCATCGTTTTTCGGAATCCCAGTGGTAAAGGATTTTCTCGAAGGGCTCAAAAAGGTGTTTCCTCAGATTAGGAATCCATTGTCCTTGCCAAGTTGATGGGCCCTCCGTTTGAGACAATCCATAAAGCCTCTCACCTGGAAAACAGCTTTTCTGTTGGCCATCACTTCAGTCCATAGGGTAATTGAAATTCAAGCTCTGTTTTCGGAGGTACCGTATACTGTGTTTCAGTCCAATAGAGAGGTGATGAGAGCTCATCCCAGTTTTCTCCCAAAGGTAGTCTCAAAGTTTCACATCAATCAGAATATCTCTCTACCTATTTTCTTTCCTAACCCCTCAAGTCCAGCTGAAAGGTCATTACATTCTCTGGACATTAAGAGAGTTAAAAAATTCTACTTCGACAAGACCAAAAGTGCTAGGCAATCGGATCACCTGTTTGTTAATTATGGTCTGGTGATGTTATATGGTTTATAGGCACATTATCGACATTGCTAAGTTGACATGAGCTTCGCTTCCATGATGCTGCTTTTGCGCACGCTACTACATGACTTTGTTTTTGCAAGACTTTGTGCCTTTCACATGGGAACGGGTTGCTTTCGCGTTCTCTGCCTTTCCTGGAGTTTAGTCTGAACACAATGTGCAAGGTCAATAAACAATGCCCCTCGTTATTCTGTTCTGGTCAGTCCCTAGCACCTAGACATAACATGCTACACACAGCTGCAGTACTGAAGACTCGTGCTTTGATATTACGTTGTTGCATGTTGTTTTAACACACTTGGAGAAAGCCGTTCCATAGAGAAGAGCTCCACTGTTCCTATGATGTAAACCTTACATCCAGGCTTTAAGGTTTGGGGTCTGCTGTCAAAGCCTAGAGATCTTCCTTTTTTATAAAATAAACTTCTTCTAGCCAAGGGGTGGGTGGTTAGGCCTAAGGGCTCTTATTCCACAGTCTTTATATAATGATGAATCCCTTTGTATTCTATGGAATTGTAACAATGCTAACTGTGCTGAGTTTATGCATTTTGCTGCTAGTAGTGGCTCGTATACTGTATTGTAGAGCACGATAGTTAAAATAAACATTTTGAACTATTTCAGTGACTCTGACAATTCTTATTGTGGACAAGTATGAGTGAGTGAGCGAAAGAGTACGTCTTGCTCCCGCGATTCCTGAGAGAGTCGGGAGTGTTGTGTTCTGGGTTGTCTAATCATTTGTAGCTTCTTGATATTTGGAACAGAACAAATGAGACACTATAGCTAGTCGGTTTGGGATTTTGGGTACTAATGTGGTAGGTTGGTACACCCCTATTCACTGAGGTCCTGTTTTCCTGCGCATAATTCTGTGTATGTGCAGAATCCCTGCAACATGGCGCCGCCAACGTTTGGTCTGGTTCTTATCTGCGAGACGCTTGAGTAGTGCTTTTGCTTGTCCACAATACCCTCACTTCTTTTCTGGAGACAGCTGTGACGGTGTAACCTCCTATATTGATGTTTTATAGGTTCTTTCAAGCTTGAAGTTTTAAAAAGGTTTTTTCTCTTACCCGTTATTGCGCTACCTCACTTTAGGTTGTTGTTCTTTATTCTGCGTGATGGCAATTGCTATTCCTGCTCATAGTCGCGACGCTCTTAAGGCATGTTTAGCTCCCTACGGAGTGCCTGATGCGGGTGCCGAGCTTATCTTTGTAGTGGAGGCAAATCCTGCTTACTACTTTGAGGTATTTTACTCTTGGGTCACCTTTCCGGCGGTGGATGGAACGGATGGATTGTTTCACGAATACACTGCCACGGCCATTCCTCACGCTTATCAGCCTTATAGGGCACTTGAGGTTCTGCTTACAGCTTGGCAACACCAAATTTGGTTTAATGGCGCCCTTCCTCACCCGGTATCCCCGGTCCGCTTAAGCCCTTTATCGATAGATGGGCCACGTGGCTGGGTATACCCCACATCCACGTTATTTAACTGTTGCAGTAGCAGACCTTCGCGTATTACACACGTCTTTGATACGCGTACATAGGGCTGTTATACAGTATGTCACGAGCAATTTCCAGGTGGGACCACCTGGGGTTGCTGCACAACCAGCCGGACATGGTGGTGTAACCATCAGTCCTCTTATGGTTAATTCAGTGATGGGCAAGCGTCCACGGAATAAGGATGAGTTACCCTATTGGCTTGCTGAAAAATTTGGACAACTAGAGGCTGTTTTTCCAAATACATCTCCTGTGGAGAAACACAGGATATTAACTATTAGTTTGCCTAAAGACTTACTTCCCGAGTTGGCTGATTGTAACACCTGGGGTAAGGTGTTTGCAGCGTATATTCAAAGTGTTTCGGCACTCCTTCCATGACCGTACTCCCTTCCGTGATTAAGCGTGTTCAAGATGAACACAGAGCCGGGGCGGCTGTAGAATTGGGCATGAGACTGGTGGGGGGGGGGTTCGACGTGGTTGCTGATATGATCCTTGCAAATGTCAAGGGCGATGCGGTAAGCTTTCAAGTGGCAAATTGCTTGGAGGCTGTCCCTGATGTAGACAAACCACGCGAATTGCCGAAGATTATTGCAAAGGCTTATAAAACCATTGGCCGCAATAGTCTGGGAGTTGAGCCTTTTACTCAAACGCAAACTAAAACGCAACAAAAGGCCCAGACTGATAAAGATGGGCGTCCGTTCTTTTCTAAAAAGAACTGGAAAAATAAGAAACGGGCAGCAACAGCAGAAGCAAGGTTCGTGTGCTGGTTCACCGACACCTGAGTCGTCTGAGCGTACTTATGACTTGCGCGACTGCATGAAAATTAAGACTCCTGATATATTTCAGGTCCCTGATCAGCGTTCTCCTCGTTCTTCACAGGACACGTCTCACTCTCAAGTCGGAGGAGGGGAGCGCCAAGATCGTGGCAAAAGTCAACCTGCGCCACAAGGACGTGATCAGCCTCGACAGCTTGAAGGCAAAGGAAAACAAGAGGATCTTCCTCGTTTTCGACCCCCGTTTCAGAAGAAAAAGGTTGCCGCTTTAACAGCGAGATATGCCTCAGACGGTGAGAACGCGACTCCTGGATTGGACATGCGCAGTGACTCTGCTCGACAGCGCGGTTGCAGTTACCATAGTGCGGGAGGCTCTGCGTCCCTGTCTGGAGGCGACAGCAACTGATACATACATTACAGTAGAGACAGCTGACACCCGGGTGGCCCCCCCGGATAGACTTTATAACGTTATTTTTCAAATTGAAGGTGATATACCGCGGCCAATCAAGGCGGTGTTCTGGGAGAATTTAACGTCCTCATATGACATTCTGTTGGCGGAGACAGATTGGCCTCCACCCTTTGTGTTGGCAGCTCCTAGGGGGGAAGACGTGATACTAAAGAGTTTTTCGCGTTACGTCCCTGAAGAGCATGCCCAGACTTTGGCTGCAGGGTGGGCTTGTGCCCTGGTCCCAGCGGTGTATCGTAATCAAGTGGGTTGGGATATTGATTCACCAGCTCATGAAATTCCCTTACGTTCTATGCCACAGCCGCAACCGCAATATCCAATCAGGCGTGAGGCGAAGGCTCACGTTTGTGACATTCTAACTCAGAGTATCAGGGGGTGATTGAACCATGTATATCACCAATGAATAATCCTCTCTTTACCGTAGCAAAGCCTGATGGTTCTTATCGGATTGTATTGGATTACTGAAATTTGAATAGTCATTGCCGCACATTTGCAGTGCAAAACACTCACAGCTCAGCGCTGGTGAACAGCCTTGTTCGTAAAAAATACAAAACTACCCTGGATATTTGCAATGGTTTCTACAGTCATAATCTCGCACCTGAGAGTCGTGACTTGACCGCATTCACCGCCGTCGGGAATCAGAAAAAATTTACGCGCTTGCCTATGGGGTATAAGAATAGCCTGGGGCATTTGCAGCACGTGTCGTTGTTGCACGACATAGATCCAGATGTGTTCTCGTACGTTGATGACATTTATCTGACGGACGATTAACTTATGCCGCATCTCGTCTGTGTCGACAATATTATATTGTCCTTTGCCGACTATGGATACAAATTTAATTTTGCAAAGTCGCACATCGCCCATTTGGCGGTGATCTTTTTGGGCTATGAGCTCAATAATGAAGGAAAGGGGCTAGCCCCCCATTTCCTGTAGAAATTTGCAACCCCCTAATACCTTGAAGAAACTTCAGTCTTTGCTGGGTTTTTTGAACTTCGGGAGGACTTACATTCCAGATTATGCCCAGCATATCAAACCACTTTATGCGTTGATACAACCATGCTTTTCTTCTGCCAGCTGACTTCCGGAGCATACCTATATACTACATTCTTTGCAGTCTGACTTACTTGCGACTAACTACTTGTTGACGCGTGACAACACCACAAACCTGGTGATGCGCATCGTGCCAGGAACAGTGGGTTTCACATATTTAACGTTCAATGAGGGTGACACAGTATCTATTGCTTACAAATCACATTTATACACTTGGGCTGAAATGCGATTTTCTAATATTGAAAAAATCTTGACAGCAGTACAGATGGCGATCCTGAAGGAACGCTCTCTGGCTCAAGGAAAACACATTCTTATGGTCACGCCACTTCCTGCTTTGGAAGCCGTGACTAAGGCAAGTGTGCCAAACTCTAAGGCTTTACATCCACGTTTGATACAATGGGCTGCATCGTTGACATCGGCTGATGTCACGTTTATCTTCGATCCTTCTCTTCAGACACAGGAGTTTTTACAGTATGAACATGTTCATCCTCCTCCTCTGTCCATGCTTCCTTTGGATGAATACAAATGTATCATCTATACCGATGGCTCGGCACAGTCGGCCATCGGTTCTAAACACGCTTATTCAGCACCTTACGCTATTGTTGCCGGCTCAGTAGTAAATGGAGCGATTAAGTCTTCCATTGTGCACACTCAAGCACTTGGAGACTGTACGGCGCAATTAGCGGAGCTGCGTGCTCTTGTTCTTGCTCTCGAGTTTGCTGATCCAAATGTGACTACTCTTATTGTGTGCAATTCCTATTACTGTGTCCAGTCTTTTAACAACAACTTATTCTTTTGGTCTCGGAATGACTATTGAGATTCTAAGGGCAGCGCAATCAAGCATAAAATGCTTTGGGTTCGAGTGGCAGATCTTAAACAACGTCTGCCCCTCACACATGTTATACATACTCTTGGCCATCAGCGTGTGGGAGCACATGCTCTTGGTAATTCTTTGGCTGATGAACCGGCCAAGTCTGCAGTAGCCACGTGTTCCGTAGCAGCAGTTACAAGATCCATGACTAAAATAGATAATGATATTTTAGCAGCTATAGCTGCAACACGGGAGGGAACTATTCATCCTCAGGGTTTCCCTTCGAAATATTCTTATCATATAACTCCCGATCAGGTTCCTTATGCTTTGATTCCTTCAGTTGGGGATCGGATGATTCCCAACTTGGACCGCAGACCCGCTTTGATCAAAGCCGCACACGAGGGCATGGCTTCTGCACATGCCGGGGTGTCGGCGACGGTCTTGATTTTACAGCAACGTTATTGGTGGCGTGGTTTATATAAACAGACCCGCATCTATGTACTTTCTTGTGACATTTGTCAACAAATCAAGCCTTCTATGGTCACACGCCCGCCGCAAACACAGCTGTGTATTTCTAATCAACCTTTCGGCTGTATTTATCTTGATCACTGCGGTCCACTCTCTTCTGATACTGCGTATAAATACATATTTGTTGCAGTTGATTCATGCACTAGATTCCTTTGGGTTTGGCCACAACGCAGTGCTGACGTTCGAAATGTCATCAGGGATTTGCGTGTCTTTGTCGGGTTGTTTGCCTGTGGCACCTTCCATTTAGACCAAGGTCCAGCGTTCGCCTCCAAGGCGTACAAGGATGCGATTAAGTCAATGGGGGTGCTGGTTCAGTTTTCGTCTCGATACAGGCCTGAGGGCAATTTAATTGTAGGTACTGGCAGGAACTGGCTGGCCCACTTGTATGGGGTTCAACGTGCACTTAATAATCTCCCAAGAAGATCTCTGGGTGGGCGGACCCCATACGAAATGTTCTTTGGCATTAAAATGTTTGTGCCAGACCTTGATGGTCTAGACGTTGTGGCGGCTGCCGCAACCTTTGACGTAGATAATCATTCTACTGTGTTACAGGATCTACAAAAGACACGTGACAGCTATGCAATTGAACATTTACCCTCTTCCACTGATGCAGCACTGTTGATTCCAGTTGCCGGTTGGCTTCCAAAAGTTTGGGATCTGGTACGAGAAAAGTTGGCGAACAAAAAAGAATTTGGTCCCTCTTATCGTGCTCCGGTTCCAGTGCTTGGACTGAAGGGTCCTCGTACAGTCATTTTACCACCGTTACCTGGTCGCAAAGACAACAGATACATTTCAGTGGACAATGTCCAGTTACACCATGTGGCCGATTCTGAATAGCGTCACACCTGCAGTTTCGTGCACCGCAATTTCATTGGATCCACTGACTTCATCATCTTCTATTGGTCCGCTTGTGGCTAGGAAAGTGATGGGCACTGTAATTGATATTTCACCCGTCCGACCTCTCTCTTCCACCATGGATGTCAAGTATATCTACCATCCTGATGAGTCCGTGGGTGAGGTGCCGAACAGTCCACATGAACATCTGGCGGACTCGGAACTTCCACCTCTGAAAATAGACCTACGAGTGGCTACAGTGGAGTTCATGCCAGCCACTCTTCCTGCTCGTCTGCTTCGACATCCAGCTTGCCAGAACCACCGACTAAATTAAGTATTTTCCTCTCTTGGTTCGAAAAGACTTACCTGGTCCCTCCTTGGACCTACATTTGGTTGGTACTAATACCAATTTTCCTCTTCATGTCAATTGGATTTGTGACAGTGTTCTTTTTGCTCATCAATGTTCATTATTTACCTGAACGCTCTGCTGTGAAGTTGGTTGATGGAATTCTGGCCCCTCACACATCATCCCATATCATGAAACGTGATCAGACACTAGTGAACATTTCAGCGTTCCCAGTTCCAGATGGCATCGTTTGGGACAAAGTGGCCTTCGAAATCCACGGTCCGACTGAGGTTCTCAGGGTACGTTACTTGTTTCGCGTCTCAGGAGATGTGGTTACACGGGACATACATTCTGATGATTGGGATGTGCAAGCAGTGCATGCATTGTTTTCGGATTTAAAATATTATGCCGCTTTTGACGCTGAAGATTTGTATTTAAATTCTGCCAATTATGGGGACCTATTTTGCTATCAACATGGGCATCATTTTTTGCACAAAACTAGCACCCCACGTCCCATTCTTAATTACACTCAATGGGAACATTGTCCTACTCCCGTTAAAGGGAGTTCAAAAACTCTTAGAGATAAATTTACATATTTTACAGATCTGAAAGAAACACATAGTGATAGATTCCTTACCTTAGAATATCCCCAGGCGTCAGACTGGATCCGGAAAGTTTTCGTCAGCAGTACCCCTGCGCGCGTCGGTAGGTGGCGTCGTCCGGCTCCGAGTCCGTCGTTGGCGTCGTGGTCGCCGAGATGACGTCGCGGACGCGCTGACGTCAGTTCTTTCTTTTTCCGCGCCAGCAAGCGCAGATCCGGGAAGAGCAGGAACCCCCAGTCAATTTTTGACTGACTTTTTGAGGCTTTTTGTCTGTTTTTTTCATCGAGTCTTTGACTCCTGGTGCATATAGGATGCCCGGTTTTAAATCCTGCTGGGACTGTCACCGTATGATGTCGGTGACGGACCCGCACTGTGTGCGTCTTTTCTGCCTGGGGCGCGACCACGACCCCAAGTCGTGCACTGACTGCCGGGCCATGGCGCCGAAGACTTTGCGGGAGCGGTCCCGAAAGTTGCTGGAAGCCCGGCAGTCGGCTCTGCGCCGTTCGAGGGACCGTGCGCGGAGTCATCACCATCGGTCTTCGGGATCCAAGTCTTCGCACTCAGGGTCAGGTAAGGCGAAGCACAAGAAGTCGAAGAAACGCCATCGTTCTCCGACTTCCCGTCGCCGGTTGCGCGACACGGCTGAGGGTGCGGGTGGTGCCTCCCCCGCGACTCCAGCGGAGCCTCTGCAGTCGCCGCCGGACTACCCGCCCTTCCCGGGTTCGTCGGCGACTCCGGCCCAAATACAGGAATTCCTGTCGGCCATGGCTCGTCTCTTTGGGCCGTCGGGTCCCGCCGGTGCGCCTTCGGGCCCCGCGGTCCCGACTGGGGGTCCTCGCCTTTCCTCGCCGTCGGCTCCGGCGTCGCTGTCGGCTCTGGCCTCGGTGCAGCTGGACCCCCTTGGATCCAGGCCTAGATCCAGGTCGACGCCGGTTGACCTTATAACACCTCCACCGACGTCGACCCCACCGGCACCACTTCTGACGACGCCCGCTCCTCGGGACGACGTCGACCCCGGTTTCAGCCCCGAAGTGGACGCGGCGTCGATCGATGCCGTTCTCGACGTTGCTTGGGGATTTCTATCCCCATGTCCCTGCTCCTTATTTTAGACCTGTTGGAGATAGGGGAGGACTGGGAGGGGTCTGAGGACCCTCTCGCAGCTGCTTGCTAGTCTGAACAGGACTGGGCTGAGGAGTTGGGGGACGCCAGTGGTCTGGATACCTCACCAGACCTTGGCATGCTGTCTCCTCCTACCGTGGCTATGGAGGAGGGTGCTAGTTATGCTGTGGTGTTGCGTAGGGCGGCCGAGGCACTACACCTCGAGCTCCCTACGGTGGCCGTCAGGACTAACCTCCTGACAGAGGTGCTTCAGCCAGCAGCTACTTCTGCGGAGCCGCTGCTTCCATTCAATGAAGCCCTTTCTGATGTTCTTTTGGGCACTTGGTCCAGGCCCACCACATGGGCTCCTCTGGATAGGAACGTGGCCCGACGCCATCGCCCTGCTCCGGGTGACCCCATTTTCCTCTCCCAACAACCCACCCCCGAGAGCTTGGTTGTCCAAGCCTCTGCTTCCCCGACCGCCTTCCCTTCCGCACCACCGGATAGGGAATCCAAGAAACTGGATCAGTTTGGAAAGAATTTTTTTTCTTCCACCAGTTCTGCCCTGCGGTCCGTGAACACCGCATGCCTCTTGGGCCGTTATTCCCACTCTCTGTGTGATACGGTGGCGCAAGTGCTGCCCCAGTGTCCGGAGGAGGCCCGGCCAGCTCTCTCCCAGGCATTTGCAGAGAGGAGAGACGCAGCTAAGTTAATGATTCGTTGTGGCCTAGACACCGCCGACTCACTGGGCAGATCGATTGAAATGACGGTGGCGGTTCGCCGCCACGCCTGGTTGAGGACCACTGGATTTTCGGGGGATGTCCAAAACACTCATATAGACATGCCCTTTGATGGCCGTCGCCTCTTCGACGACAAAGCAGAGTTGGAGCGGTTTAAGGACTCACGGGCTACGGCCAAGTCCTTGGGACTCTCTGCAGTCCGCCCTCCTCCGCCTTCTGCTTTTCGCTCCTTTCGTGGCACCGGAAGGGACGCCCCGCAGCGTTCGCAACAGAGCCACAGGCCTGCGCAGCAAGCATCCCAGCGCGGCCGCAGATGCGGGTTCCGCCGCGGCGGACCATGGGGCCAGCGTGCGGGTTAGTCCACCACCACACCGGCCACCACTGCCTCCAAACCTTCCTAGTCCGAACTTTCAGGCCCATCAAACGCCAGTGGGCGGCAGGCTTCGCCATCACCTCCCCCACTGGCGCACCATCACTTCGGACAGGTGGGTTTTAGAGATAATCCGGAGGGGCTACTCCCTCCCCTTCAAGACTACCCTCCAGCCATGCCACCTCAGTACCACCGCATGTCGGGGGATCACTTGGTGCTAATACAGCAGGAAGTTGCGGCCCTCTTGGCCAAAGGGGCCATCGAGCGCGTTCCGATGCCAGAAGTAGGTCGTGGTTGCTATTCCCACTACTTTCTGGTACCCAAGAAGGACAAAGGCCTGCGTCCTATCTTAGACCTCCGGAACGTCAATCGCTTCCTCCGCAAAGCGAGGTTCAAGATGCTCACTCTGGCTCAGGTCTTGTCTGCTCTCGATCCACAAGACTAGATGGTAGCGCTAGACTTGCAGGATGCCTAGTTCCACATCCCAGTCCTGCAAGCCCACCGGCGCTACCTGCGGTTCACGGTAGGCCACGAGCACTTTCAGTTCACCGTGCTCATTTTTGGCCTTACCAGCGCCCCTCGGGCGTTCACAAAGGTGATGGCGGTGTTCGCAGCCCATCTGCGCAGATCAGGGGTTTCAGTCTTCCCCTATCTCGACGACTGGTTGTTGAAGGCGGGCTCGCCCCAGGCAGTCGTCTCCCACCTCCAGACTACGGCCGACCTCCTGCACTTGCTGGGGTTCTCCATCAACGTGCCGAAGTCGCACCCGATTCCCTCTCAGAAGCTCCTCTTTATCGGAGCGGTTCTGGATTCGCCGCAGTTTCGGGTTTATCCTCCCAAGCAGCGAGTCAGGGATATTCAGGCTATGATTCCGATCTTTCAGCCCTTGTCCCGGGTTTCGGTCAGAGTGGCTGAGGCTGCTGGGCCTCATGGCCTCCTGCATCCTGCTGGTCAATCATGCCAGGTGGCGTATGCGGGCTCTGCAGTGGGACCTGAAGTTCCAGTGGGCACAGCATCAGGGCAACCTGTCCGATCATGTCCAGATCTCGGAGGGCACTGCACGACAATTGCAGTGGTGGCTCACGAATCGCGATTGGGTCAATGGCAGATCCCTCTCCCTTCCCCAACCGGAGCACACAGTGGTGACGAATGCGTCCCTCCTGGGATGGGGAGGCCACTTGGGAGAGGCGGATATCAGGGGCCTCTGGTCTCCGGCGGAGTCCCGGCTCCATATCAACCTTTTGGAGCTTCGGGCGATCCGACTTGCAATGAAGGCATTCCTTCCCTCTGTCTGGGGAAGTGTAGTGCAGGTGTTCACGGACAACACCACCGCCATGTGGTATTGCAACAAACAGGGCGGGGTGTGGTCCTGATCCCTATGTCAGGAGGCTCTGCGCCTCTGGACATGGCTGGAACATCAAGGCATTACCTTGGTGGTTCAACACCTGGCAGGTTTTCTGAACGCCAGGGCAGACTAACTCAGCCGCCGGTGCTCGATGGATCACGAATGGCGCCTGAACTTGGACGCGGCGCAAGGTCTCTTTCTGCAGTGGGGAGAGCCTTTGTTAGATCTATTCGCCACCGAAGAGAACGCGCAATGTCATCAGTTCTGCGCGTTGGAATTTCCAAGGCGGCACTCGCTCGGCAACGCTTTTCGTCGCGAATGGAGTTGCGGTCTGTTGTACGCCTTTCCGCCTATACCACTTCTGCCCAGAGTGCTGAAGAAGATTCGGCGCGACCGGGCCTAAGTCATCCTTGTGGCTCCGGATTGGGCACGAAGATCCTGGTATCCTGACCTACTCAACATGGCGATCGATCCCCCGATCCGACTGCCTCTTCGGGAGGGTCTTCTGTCGCAGCAACAGGGGACGGTCCTCCACCCGAACCTGTCCAGCCTCCACCTCCATGCGTGGAGATTGAGCGGCGACAGCGGATTCCATTTGACTTGCCTCCTGACGTCTGTGATGTCATTCTGGCAGCCAGGCGTCCATCCACTAAATCGGTATACGCCTGCAGGTGGAACAAATTTGTGGCATGGTGCACAGCGAAGTCTGTGGATCCCCTTTCTGCCCCTCTTTCTGAGGTCCTTCTATTCCTACTCTCCTTGGCCCAGCAGGGCTCTGCTTTGGGCACTGTCAAAGGTTATCTTTCGGCCATCTCCGCCTTTCTCAGGCTTCCAGATCAGCCTTCTCTCTTTAAGTCCCCGGTTGTTAACCGTTTCCTCAAAGGCATTACACAAACGTTTCCTCCTGTGCCTTTCATAATGCCTCAATGGGACCTAAATCTTGTCTTGACCTATCTGATGTGCGCTCCTTTTGAGCCCCTTCATAACTGTCCTTTACGTCTTCTTACTCTCAAGACTGCTTTCCTGGTAGCTATCACCTCTGCCAGAAGAGTGAGTGAGCTCCAGGCTCTTTCTTCTAAACCTCCTTTCCTTTCTGTTCATCCGGACAAGGTGGTTTTACGGACCCGTCCTTCTTTCTTGCCAAAGGTTGTCACGCCCTTCCACATCGGGCAGACCATCACTTTGCCCACCTTCTTTCCGCCACCGCATCCTTCAAAAGAGGAAGAGAGGCTCCACCGTCTGGACCCAAAACGTGCGCTCTCGTTCTACCTGAAGCGCACACAACAGTTCCGGGTGGATGACCAGCTCTTTGTTGGCTACGTGGGCGCCAAAAAAGGTCGAGCCGTGCACAAACGTACCATCTCTCGGTGGGTCGTTTTGTGCATCAAAGCGTGTTACTCGTTGGCTAAGAAGGAGCCTCCTGTGGGGCTGCGTGCCCATTCTACCAGGGCAACAGCAGCCACTACTGCCTTGGGGCGCGGCGTTCCCTTGCAGGATATTTGTCAGGCAGCCACGTGGGCCTCGCTGCACACATTTACCAAGCATTACTGCCTTGACAGTCAAGTCCGGAGAGACGGCTTCTTTGGCCGTTCTGTTCTCCGTGACTTTCTGGTGTAATCTATTCGCAGACCCACCACCGGGGTTGGTATTGCTGGGGTATCTATTCTAAGGTAAGGAATCTATCACTAACGTGTCTCTTTCAGATGCACAAGTTACTACTTGTGTAACGATATATCTGTAAGAGACATTAGTTAGTGATAGATTCCTTACCGCCCCACCCATCCTCCCCGTTCTGCGAACTGATTCTAGGGTTAAGGTCATCCCTTTCAGGGCCCTAGTTTCATGGCACCAGTGGTCAGTTTCTTGCATTGCTCTGCGTTCCTGGCGCGGAAAGTCGTGTACAGAACTGACGTCAGCGCGCATGGGTGGCGCCTAAGTAGTCTCCGTGACGTCATCTCGGCGACCACGACGCCAACGACGGATGCGGAGCCGCACGACACCCCTACCGACGCGCAGGGGTACTGCTGACGAAAACTTTCCGGATCCAGTCGGACGCCTGGGGATATTCTAAGGTAAGGAATCTATCACTACTAATGTTTCTTACAGATATATTGTTACCGAAGGTAAGTAACTTGTTCTTTAACACACTTGGAGAAAGCCATTCCATGGAGAAGAGCTCCACTGTTCCTATGATGTAAACCTTACATCCAGGCTTTAAGGTATGGGGTCTGCTGTCAAAGCCTAGAGATCTTCCTTTATATAAAATAAACTCCTTCTAGCCAAGGGGAGGGTGGTTAGGCCTAAGGGCTCTTATTCCACAGTCTTTCTATAATGACTACTCCCTTTGTATTATGTGGAATTGTAACAATGCTAACTGTGCTGAGTTTATGCATTTTGCTGCTAGTAGTGGCTCGTATACTGTATTGTAGAGCACGATAGTTAAAATAATTTTTTTAAACTATTTCAGTGACTCTGACAATTCTTATTGTGGACAAGTATGAGTGAGTGAGCGAAAGAGTACGCCTTGCTCCTGCGATTCCTCAGAGAGTCGGGAGTGTTGTGTTCTGGGTTGTCTAATCATTTGTAGCTTCGTGATATTTGGAGGAGAACTGTTAGACCTGGCACCATTGGCGTGGGTCTCCCTTCCATCTTTCGCTTTTTGTCTCCTCTGTGTTTGCTGATGTTAGATGCTCTGGGCGCTGTGCCACTGCCATTCAGTGCTACAGCGCGAATGCTCCCTAGTGTAAATTGACGGATGAATTGGTATTCCCATAATTGGCTCATTTGATTTACCTGTTAGTCCCTAGTATAGAGCACCGTGCGTGCCCAGGGCTGGTAGACCGAATGCTGCTGGTGGGCCTGCAGCGCTGATTGCGCCACCCATATAAGCCGCGCGTAAAGTGTGTCTCAGACCTGCCATCGCAGAGTCTGTGCGCAGTCCAGAACTGCCATTCTTTGACTGTAAAGTGAACCCACTTCCCAGTCCCTCAACCTTCCCTTGGCATCATGTAAGTCATCCCTATGGCAGGGTGCGTTGTATGTGAAAGGTAGGACCTGCCTTGGTCTGTGTGGCATGTCCTGATAGTAAAAAACGAAATGGAGTGTAATTCACTATTGCAAGGCTACCTGTTCCCTTATGCCAGAATGGGCAGTTTTGATTATTACATCCTATAATCCTAGCTGACCCAAGGAACATGTTTGGAAAGTCGAATTTAGTATGCCTGAGCTCAGAATATTAAAATACATCTTTTAGTGAGGATTATTTTTATATTCTGTGTTTGAAAATACCCCTTCTAGAAAGTAGGTATTTTCTTGCCTAAGTCGTCCAGTGTGCTCTGCTGTTATGTGTATTGGATGTCTGGTCTTGGAGGGTCAGGGCAGGCTGAGCCCGACCTGGGTTGAATAGCGAGATCTGCAGCTGGAGTATGGGGAGGGGTGACCCTTGATCTGAGCAGGGCTGGGCCTGGCAAGGTGAATGATGGCTCCAGCCCCCACTGTGCGTCTGATGGCAGACCCCCTCTTCCTCAAAGGCAGGATGTAGCCTCGTAAATAAAGTGCTCCAGGACCACACCGAACTGGTTCTGGCTGGGTTCAGTGACTTGTGACTTTTGAGAACAAAGACCTGTGGGGTATAAAGATCTGCGCCGAAACCCCTACGGCGTGTTACTTCTGGATGTCAAGACGAACCTCTGTCCGTGTAACGAGAGGAAAAAGGACTTTGAAACTTTCATCCATCTTGCTGAAGCAACTACCCAAGGGCCTGATTTGAGCTTGCCTCCTGCTGAAGTCTCAGGGACATTAGACTTCACCCATCAGCCTTCTGAATTCCTATTGAGAGGGGTTCTACTCGCAGGTGAGGCCTCTGTCGAGAATTCCAGAGCCTCTGGGTCTACTGCGGGGAACGCGGGCTGAGAATCATTGCTATCGCTATTGTGGGCCGCTGCAGCTGAGGAGCTGTTGCCGCTGAGAGCCCGCATTTGTCTGTGCTATGAGAATCATTGCTATCGCTATTGTGTGCCGCTGCAGCTGAGGAGCCGTTGCCGCTGAGAGCCCGCATTTGTCTGTGCTACGAGAATCATCGCTATCGCTGTTGTGGGCCGCTGCAGCTGAGGAGCTGTTGCCGCTGAGAGCCCGCATTTGTCTGTGCTACGAGAATCATCGCTATCGCTATTGTGGGCCGCTGCAGCTGAGGAGCTGTTGCCGCTGAGAGCCCGCATTTGTCTGTGCTACGAGAATCATCGCTATCGCTATTGTGGGCCGCCGCAGCTGAGGAGCTGTTGCCGCTGAGAGCCCGCATTTGTCTGTGCTACGAGAATCATCGCTATCGCTATTGTGGGCCGCTGCAGCTGAGGAGCTGTTGCCGCTGAGAGCCCGCATTTGTCTGTGCTACGCCAATCATCGATATCGCTATTGTGGGCCGCTGCAGCTGAGGAGGTGTGGCCGCTGAGAGCCCGCATTGGTCTATACTACCAGAATCATCGCTATCGCTATTGTGGGCCGCTGCGGCTGAGGAGCTGTTGCCGCTGAGAGCCCGCCTTTAATCACCGCCCCAGGATCATCATGAGTGCACGCCGCGGACCGCTGCAGCTGGGAGCTGCGGCCGCTGCGAGTCCGCCTGTCATCATCGCGGCTTCCTCCCGAAGCTGCGTGCCGTGCCCCTTTAAACCTCAGGTACATTGTGCATCACCGGGTCGCGTAGACCCCGGCCTCGAACTGTTTGTTTCACCCGCTTTTGAGTGCTTTATTGCCTTTTCAGTGAACTTATATTAACGTGCATTGTGGCTTGTTGATCGTCTTCGAGCCTTGTGTTAAACTGATATAAAGCTACTCCTTTTTCTATAGTTACTTGTGTGGTGTCCCTTTGTGGTGTCTTCACTGCGTTATTGTGTATGGTCACGAATGCTTCACACACTGCCTCTGAGATTGGCCTGCCTGCTCGTGCTACGTTACCACAGGGTTGAGCAGGGGTTATCAAAGGGTGTAGCCCCCTTCTCTGACTTAGGAAGAAGGGTCCCTTCTTGGACATTGGCGCCAGCCATTGCCAACCAGAAATCCCCATTTCTAACAAGAACGAATGAGACACTATAGCTAGTCGGTTTGGGATTTTGGGTACTAATGTGGTAGGTTGGTACACCCCTATTCACTGAGTTCCTGTTTTCCTGCGCATAGTTCTGTGTATGTGCAGAATCCCTGCAACAGTGAGAACAGGTTTAGCCTCATCTAAACAGTCTATTTCAAGATGGATTTTTTCCTGTATTCTACTCTCATTCCAGCTAGCTACAAAGTCATTACCTGCTGGACCTACAGCACACTCGACTAGGGGGAAACTGCTACTGCAGCTCTGTTAAAAAATGTACAGATTTCTTAAATTTGTGAAGCCGCTACACGGAAGTCTGCTCATACTTTTACTAAGCATTACTGCCTGGATTCAGATGCTAAAGCAGATAATCAAGCAGGAGAGGCTTCGCTGAGGAATCCTTTGGGTTAAGTGTTGGAGCTGTTTTTGCTTATAAGTCCGTGCTTTGTGGGATCGGCCTGCTATTCTGTTCAGTGCTTATGACTATTGATGAGGTTCCCCTGGAAGAGCAGGATAAATTGCTTACCTGTAATGCTAGTTCTCTTACAGTGAAATCCTCATCAAAGTTATAAGCAACTCACCCACCTCCGCGGAAGGAAGCAATTGCAGCTCTCAACAAGTAAGCAGTATTCCTTAGTTTTCCGTAAAAAAGATCTGACCCGTCACCTTTGGGGCATGATGGGATACAGGGGGTCCTGTAAGGTTCTTTATTTTTTTTTTTAAACATAATTTTTATTGAGTTTGATCAATTCTTCTAGCATGTGGAGTTCACAGCTACACAGAAACAAAAGAGAGATACATACAATTTGCATTCCGATGCATAGGCAAATATACATATTATCATTTTACATTGCAGCAACGTATCGAGCAAAATGAATTGGAAATGCCGCTGTGAATAAACAGTCTCATATTACAAAACTCGTATCTGAAAGAGACACGTTAGTGACAGATTCCTTACCTTAGAATATCCCTAGGCGTCAGGCTGGATCCGGAAAGTTTTGCGTAGCAGTACCCTTGCGCGTCGGTAGGCGGCGTCGTGCGGCTCCGCGTCCGTCGTCGGCGTCGTGATCGCCGGGATGACGTCGCGGGCAGTACTTAGGCGCCGCCCCTGCGCGCTGACGTCAGTTCTGTTCTTCTTTTCCGCGCCAGCAAGCGCAGATCCGGGAAGAGCAGTGCCCTAGTCATTTTTTGACTAACTTTTTTGGTGAATTTTTTCACTGTTTTTCTTCAAATCGACTTCAAGGTGTCGTAGGGATGCCCGGTTTTAAACGTTGCGGCGCCTGTGCTCGGATGATGTCCATCACAGACCCGCATCGGGAGTGTCTCTTCCGCCTCGGCCGAGGCCACGACACGGAGTCGTGTTCCGACTGCCGGGCCCTCAACCCGAAAGCTTTGCGAGAGCGGTCTCGAAAGCTCCTCGAGGCCCGGCATTCGGCTCCGCGCAAGCCCCGGTCGCGTGAGAGGTCCAGGGGTCGATCGCGGAGTCCTCACCGGTCGTCGGCATCGAAGTCTTCTTCGTCCGGTAAGTCCAAACACAAAAAGTCCAAAAAGCATCGTCGCTCTAGGACTTCGCCTCGCCGGTCTCGCGACTCGGCTGAGGCCCCTCCCGGCACCGTCCGCGGCCCCGGACATGCCTGTGGAGTCGCTCCCGCAATACCCGTCCTTCCCGGGTTCGGGGGCGGATCCGGCCCAAATACAGGAATTCCTGTCGGCCATGGCCCGCCTCTTCGGGCCTCAAGGTCCCTCCGGTGCGCCTTCGGGCCCCGCGGGCCCTGATAGGGTTGCTCCGGCGTTGCCGACGGCCCCGGCGTCGCCCGTGCCTCCAGCCTCGATCCCGGCTCCGGCTCCGGCCTCGATCCCGGCTCCACAACCCCCATCGACGCCGGTCGACCTAACGACACCTCCGCCGACGTCTCCGGTGCCGTTCTCGACGCCGCCTGGGGCTCCGGGCGGCGTCGTCCCCCAGTTCCTTCCGGCTCCGGACATGGACCCGGACCGACGTCGCTCGACGCCGGTTCCGGCGCCGATGGGACCTTGGGTCCCAAATGTCCCTCCTCCTCCTTATTTTGAACCAGAGGAGGACCAGGAGGACTGGGAGGGGTCTTATGACCCTCTGACACAACAGTGTCAGTACGTTGAGGACTGGACAGAGGGTCTAGGGGATGCCAGTGGTCTGGATACTTCCCCTGACACTGGCATGCTGTCTCCTCCCGTGGCTACGGAGGAGGGAGCCAATTTTGCAACGGTGTTGCGTAGGGCGGCTGGGGCCTTACGTCTCCAACTCCCTACTGTGGCGGTCAAGACTAATATCTTGACAGAGGTGCTTCAGCCGGCAGCCTCCTCTACGGAGACTGTGCTGCCGTTTAACGATGCCCTCACTGATGTTCTTTTGGGCGCCTGGTCCAAGCCCAACACAGGGGCTCCTGTGGATAGGAACGTGTCCCGACGCCATCGCCCAGCTCCGGGCGACCCCTGTTTCTCTCTGTCCACCCCACTCCTGAGAGCTTGGTTGTCCAAGCCTCCGCTTCCCAAACCGCCTTCCCTACCGCCCCTCCGGATAGGGAATCCAAACGCCTGGATCAATTTGGGAAGAAGGGTTTTTCTTCCTCCAGTGCTGGCTTGCGGTCCATCAACACCGCTTGTCTTTTGGGCCGATATACCCACTCCTTGTGGGATTCGGTGGCGACTGTTTTGCCCCAGTGTTCTGAGGAGGTCCAGACACTGCTTTCCCGCGCCATTGCGGAAGGAAGGGATGCGGCCAAATACACGATACGATGTTGCCTTGATACCGCCGACTCGCTGGGCAGGTCTATTGCAACGACGGTGGCGCTGCGACGCCACGCCTGGCTGAGAACCACTGGTTTTTCAGGGGATGTCCAGAATACTCTCATGGACATGCCCTTTGATGGAGTCGGTCTTTTTGGGTCCAAAGCAGACCATGCGTTGGAGCGCTTTAAGGACTCACAGGCTACTGCCAAGTCCCTGGGCCTTTCTGCTACAAGCCCTCCGCTGACTTCTGCTTTTCGCCCCTATCGTGGCCACGGAAGGGGCGCCCGTCACGTCAGCAGCCCAGCCACCGGCCCGCGCAGCAGGCGTCTTCGCGTGGCCGAGGACGTGGATTCCGCCGTGGCGGATCGGGCAACCAGCGTGCGGGTCAGGCCACCACCTCCAACTCGTCCGCGGCCTCCAAGCCCTCCTAGTCCCTCCTTTCAGGTGCACAGCACGCCAGTAGGGGCAGGGTCCGCCATCACCTTCCCCACTGGCGTACCATCACCTCGGACAGGTGGGTCTTGGACATTGTCCGAAGGGGCTACTCCCTCCCCTTCGAGACCACCCCCAGCCATGCCACCTCAATTCCACCGCATGTCAGGGGATCACTTGGTACTTCTGCAGAAGGAAGTCACGGCCCTCTTGACCAAGAGGGCCATCGAGCGTGTTCCGACCCCAGAAGTAGGGCGTGGTTGCTACTCCCACTACTTTCTGGTGCCCAAAAAGGACAAGGAGGACATGCGTCCTATCTTGGACCTCCGGAACGTCAATCGCTTCCTCCGGAAGGAGAAGTTCAAGATGCTCACCCTAGCTCAGGTCTTGACTGCCCTCGACCCTGGAGGCTGGTTGGTAGCGTTGGACTTGCAGGACGCATATTTCCACATCCCCGTCCTGCCGGCCCACCGGCGTTACCTTCGGTTCACGGTAGGCCCCGAGCATTTTCAGTTCACCGTGCTCCCCTTTGGCCTTACCAGTGCCCCTCGGGTGTTCACGAAAGTGATGGCGGTGGTCGCAGCTCATCTGCGCCGGGCAGGGTTTCAGTCTTCCCCTACCTCGACGACTGGCTGCTGAAGGCGGGCTCGTCCCAGGCAGTCGTCTCCCACCTCCAGACTACGGCCGAATTCCTGCACTCGCTGGGGTTCTCCATCAATGTGCCGAAGTCGCATCTGATTCCTTCTCCACAGCTCCTTTTCATCGGAGCAGTTCTGGACACGACGCAGTTTTGGGCCTATCCTCCCGAACGGCGAGTCCGGGATATTCAGGCTATGATTCCGATCTTTCAGCCTTTATCCTGGGTTTCGGCACGGATGACCCTGAGGCTGCTGGGCCTCATGGCCTCCTGCATCCTGCTGGTCAATCATGCCAGATGGCATATGCGGGCTCTGCAGTGGGACCTGAAGTTCCAGTGGGCGCAGCACCAGGGCAACCTGTCCGATCACGTCCAGATCTCGGAGGGGACTGCAAAACAGTTGCAGTGGTGGCTTTCGAACCGGCAATGGGTCATGGGCAGATCCCTCTCCCTTCCCCAGCCAGAGCACACAGTTGTGACGGACGCGTCCCTTCTGGGATGGGGCGG
Source organism: Calotriton arnoldi (assembly GCA_963921515.1). Lineage (NCBI taxonomy): Eukaryota > Metazoa > Chordata > Amphibia > Caudata > Salamandridae > Calotriton > Calotriton arnoldi. Next base: position 867,592 of record CAWUFW010008066.1, read on the forward strand.
TCACATGGGAGAGGCGGAGATCAGAGGTCTCTGGTCTCCGGTGGAGTCCCGGCTCCATATCAACCTTCTGGAGCTCCGGGCGATCCGACTTGCACTCAAGGCATTCCTTCCCTCTGTCAAAGGGAAAGTAGTGCAGGTGTTCACAGACAACACCACCGCCATGTGGTACTGCAACAAGCAAGGCGGGGTGGGGTCGTGGACCCTATGTCAGGAGGCTCTGCGCCTCTGGACATGGCTGGAACATCAGGGTATTTTCCTGATGGTTCAACACCTGGCAGGTTCCCTGAACGCCAGGGCGGACGAACTCAGCCGCAGGTGCATGATGGATCACGAATGGCGTCTTCACTCGGAAGTGGCGCAAGGACTCTTTCTACAGTGGGGAGAGCCTTGGTTAGATCTATTCGCCACCGAAGAGAACGCGCAATGTCATCAGTTCTGCGCGTTGGAATTTCCAAGGCAGCACTCGCTCGGCGACGCTTTTCGTCGCGAGTGGAGTTGCGGTCTGATGTACGCTTTTCCGCCTATACCACTTCTACCCAGAGTGTTGAAGAAGATTCGGCGCGACCGGGCCCAAGTCATCCTTGTGGCTCCAGACTGGGCTCGAAGAGTTTGGTATCCCGAGCTACTCCGTATGAGCGTTGATCCCCCGATCCGTCTGCCTCTTCGGGAGGATCTTCTGTCGCAGCAGCAGGGGACGGTCCTCCACCCGAACCTGTCCAGCCTCCACCTGCTTGCGTGGAGATTGAGCGGCGGCAGTTGATTCCTTTCGACTTGCCTCTCAAAGTTTGTGATGTGATTCTGGCAGCCAGGCGTCCCTCCACTAAGGTGGTATACGCCTGCAGGTGGAACAAATTTGTGGCATGGTGCACAGCAAAGGCTGTGAATCCCCTTTCTGCCCCTCTTTCTGAGGTTCTTCTGTTCCTTCTTTCCCTGGCCCAACAGGGTTCTGCCCTGGGTACCATCAAGGGCTATCTTTGTGCCATCTCGGCCTTCCTCAGGCTTCCTGATCAGCCCTCCTTTTCAAGTCCCCTGTTGTTAACAGGTTTCTAAAAGGCATTACACACCTCTTCCCTCCTGTTCCGTTTGTGATGCCTCAGTGGGACTTGAACTTGGTTCTTACCTTTCTTATGTGCGCTCCCTTTGAGCCTCTACATAACTGTCCTCTTCGTCTTCTGACTCTGAAGACAGCCTTTCTGGTGGCCATCACCTCCGCTCGGCGGGTGAGTGAGCTCCAGGCTCTTTCATGCAAACCTCCCTTTCTGTCTGTTCATCCAGACAAGGTTGTTCTTCGGACGCGTCCGTCCTTCTTGCCAAAGGTGGTTACTGCCTTCCACATTGGGCAGACCATTACTTTGCCCACCTTCTTTCCGCCTCCGCATCCTTCCAGAGAGGAAGAGAGGCTCCACCGTCTGGACCCAAAACGTGCGCTTTCCTTTTATATCAACCGCACACAACACTTCCGGGTGGATGACCAGCTCTTTGTTGGCTACGTGGGCGCCAAAAAGGTCGGGCGGTGCACAAGAGAACCATCTCCCGCTGGGTAACCTTGTGTATCAAAGCCTGCTATTCTTTGGCTAAGAAGGAGCCTCCTGTTGGACTGCGTGCCCATTCCACCAGGGCAACGGCTGCTACCACGGCTTTAGGCCGCGGTGTTCCGCTGCAGGATATCTGTCAGGCAGCTACGTGGGCCTCGCTGCACACATTTACAAAGCATTACTGCCTTGACAGTCAGGTCCGGAGGGACGGCTTCTTTGGCCGTTCTGTCCTCCGGGACTTCCTTGTCTGATCTTTGTTCGCAGACCCACCACCGGGGTTGGTATTGCTGGGGTATCTATTCTAAAGTAAGGAATCTGTCACTAACGTGTCTCTTTCAGATGCACAAGTTACTAACTTGTGTAACGATATATCTGTAAGAGACAGTAGTTAGTGACAGATTCCTTACCGCCCCACCCATCCTCCCCGTTCTGCGAACTGATTCTAGGGTTAAGGACATCCCTTTCAGGGCCCTAGTATTTTTTCAGACACCTATGTCAGCTTCTTGCATGGCTCTGCGTTCCTGGCGTGGAAAGTCGTGTACAGAACTGACGTCAGCGCGCAGGGGCGGCGTCTAAGTACTGCCCGCGACGTCATCCCGGCGATCACGACGACGGACGTGGAGCCGCACGACGCCGCCTACCGACGCACAAGGGTACTGCTACGCAAAAACTTTCCGGATCCAGTCTGATGCCTGGGGATATTCTAAGGTAAGGAATCTGTCACTAACTACTGTCTCTTACAGATATATTGTTACACAAGTTAGTAACTTGTGCGTCGGGTCGCGTCGTCGTTTTCAATGGCAGTCTGCAGAGAAGTGCTGCTGCCGGGAAGATGCGAAGTGTCCGAAGAGATCCAAGCCTGGATCGAAGATGAGAAGAACCTGAAAGCAGAGGGGACAGAGTCTGGGTCACTTGCCAGTGACCAGGGGCACGATAGTCGAATGCCCACCGATGTCGGGTGTTTCAGGTGAAAGAGGTGAAGCTTGACTCTTCAGCCACGAGGACTAGGAGGCGTCGACGACGACCAGGAGCTGGATTCGAGCTGTCCCACGAAGAATGTTGAGTGCTGCAGCGTTGGTGTCCGGATTGAACACAACAAGCCTTGGCAACAGCAACCCACGCAGAAAGGAGAAAGATGCTTCGGTGCAGACCAGCAAGGTCTGAGGGATTCACCACTCGGTGGGGAGTCAGGGGCACGTCTGGAGCAACCAGGAAAGCCCAAGGAAAATCAGAGTTGCCTTCACAGGGACCCACCAGTCGACAGACCAGGGATCGCGAAGGAGCCTCAAGCGGAAATGCAAGAAGCGGGCCCACGGAACACTCGTGGAGTGTAGGCTCACAATCTTCGGTGCAAATGGTGCTCGAGGCCTGGGCTACAAGTAACCCAAAGCAGGACTTCAAGAGGCGTCGAGAAGTCAATCCACTAGCAAATGTGCACGGTGTCCAGGAGTTCCGGTTCCACGTCACTCGCGAGGGCTGCGGGTTGCTGGGGACTCAGGTCGGCCTCTGAGAAGTCTGGAAATCCTCTTCCTGGGCTGCAATTACTTCGGAGTCCGGCGGGAGCTTCAGAGATGCAGACCGGCAATTGCTTCGTTGGTGCCTGCCAAGCAGGGGAGTCACTCCTTGCCCCAAGGGAGATTTCTTCAGTCCTCTAGTCTTGAGTAGAGCGTCGAAGTTCCAGGATTCAGTTACAGAGTTTCGTCCAGGGATATCTAAAGTCCTGTTGCCAGGGGTTCCTTCTTTATACCTAAGGAAGGGGTTGGACTAACTCTGGGGACCCACCTATGGGAGGGTTTGGAAAGAGGGGTGGCTACACCCATTTCCTTTGTCCAGTTTCGCGCCAGAGCAGGGGCTGGCAGCCCCTGCAACCGGTTTGAACTGGGGTATGCACGAGGACACCAAATGTGCCCCCAGTGCAGGACTTCAAAGCACTCTTGGAGGGCACCCACCCAGCCCCAATCCACTAAGGCCTGTCTGGGAGGTGGTAACACCTCGCTGTGACAGGAAACCTATTGTCCAGGCCTCCCCTGCCGGAGTTTCGGTCAGCGGCAGGAGGCCAGACTCGTGTCTGTGGCTGCAGCATCCATTTTGTGATGCCAGGGCTCTGTTTAGCTGGTACCGGGTATACCGGTGCTGTCATGTCTTTCCCTCTAGAAGGGTGGGATCATACTCCCACACCAGTTACTGTTGTGGGGGTATGATTCCAAGGTGTTTGACACCAAACACGACATGTTTCCGTGCAGCCATCCCAAAGTTAGCATTTACCGCGAGGATATAATGCACTTAAGAGTATATGGTCAGGCTGCACCACAGACAACCCCGGAGAGGAGATTCCGAGGGCTGCAGAGGGGCTCTGCTCATGCATGGGCACCCTCTCACATAAAAACCAAGCACCCTGCCTTCAGGATCGATAAGGCCTGCCATAGGGGTGACTGATAGGTTTATATGTGCAGTGATTGGGTGAGATATAGTGAACCTACATCTCAGTAAGGGGTGCATGCACCACCTTACTCAGGCTGCTGTAGCAGTCCTGTGGTGTCATTTTGGAGGGCTGCCCAGGGGTGACATAATACATGCTGCAGCCCCTGGTAGGCCTCTGGGGTACCTATGCCCTGGGTATATAGTATACCATATACTAGGGACTTATAAGGGCACCCCAGAATCCAATCTGAAGTGTACTTAAGGTACATGGAATCAATTTAGAGAGGAAGCAGCTAGGCTGGGGTCCTGAATAGCAGGGCCCCAGCCAGACTAAAGTCGAAAAACAGTGAGACATCAGCAAAAAGTGGGGGTAACCATAAGAGGCAGATCCTACTCTCCTACAGGTGGCGCAAGTGCTGCCTCAATGTCCGGAGGAGACCCGGACCGTGCTCTCCCGTGCTGTTGCCGAGGGGAGAGACGCAGCAAAGTTCGCCATTCGTTGTGGACTGGACACTGCCGACTCACTGGGTAGGACCATTTCAACGTCGGTGGCGCTTCGCCGTCACGCCTGGTTGAGGACGACTGGCTTTTCTGGGGATGTCCAGAACACCTTGATGGACATGCCTTTTGATGGCTGTCGCCTGTTCGGCGACAAGGCAGACAGTGCGCTAGAGCGCTTCAAGGACTCTCGTGCTACGGCCAAGTCCTTGGGCCTCTCCGCTATGCGCCCTGCACAGTCTGCTTTTTGCCCCTTTCGTGGCCATGGAAGGGGTGCCCCAACACGTTCCTTTCAGAGCCACACCACCTCAGCGCGGCCGGGGACGTGGGAACCACCGCCGTGGTTCTGGGGGCCAGCGAGCGGGCCAGTCCACCACCGTCCCCTCTGCAGCAGCCTCCAAGCCCTCCTAGTCCGACCTTTCAGGGCCACCAAACGCCAGTGGGCGGCAGGATCCACCATCACCTCCCCCACTGGCTCACCATCACGTCGGACAGGTGGGTCTTGCAAATAGTCCGAAGGGGCTACTCCCTCCCCTTCGAGACTACCCCTCTCACCATGCCACCCAAGTACCATCGCATGTCAGAGGATCATCTGACCCTTCTCCAACAGGAAGTTACGGCTCTCTTGGCCAAGGGAACCATCGAGCGCGTCCCTGCCCCAGAAGTAGGTCGTGGTTGTTATTCCCACTACTTTCTGGTGCCGAAGAAGGACAAGGGCCTGCGTCCTATCTTGGATCTCAGGGGCGTCAACCGCTTCCTCCGGAAGGAGAAGTTCAAAATGTTGACCCTGGCTCAGGTCTTGTCTGCCCTCGACCCCGGAGACTGGATGGTAGCGTTGGACTTGCAGGACGCCTATTTCCACATCCCCGTCCTGCTGGCCCACCGGCGTTACCTGCTGTTCACGGTAGGCCACGAGCACTTTCAGTTTACCGTGCTCCCCTTTGGCCTTACGAGCGCCCCTCGGGTGTTCGCGAAAGTGATGTCGGTGGTCGCAGCTCATCTGCGCAGATCAGGGGTTCCAGTCTTCCCCTATCTCGACGACTGGTTGTTGAAGGCGGGCTCGCCCCAGGCAGTCGTCTCCCACCTCCAGACTACGGCCGACCTCCTGCATTCGCTGGGGTTTTCCATCAATGTGCCGAAGTCACACCTGACCCCCTCTCTGAAGCTCCTCTTCATCGGAGCGATTCTGGACACGGTGCAGTTTCGGGTTTATCCTCCCGAACAGCGAGTCCGGGATATTCGGGCTATGATTCCGATCTTTCGGCCTCTATCCCGGGTTTCGATCAGGATGACCCTGAGGCTGCTGGGCCTCATGGCCTCCTGTATCCTGCTAGTCGATCATGCCCGGTGGCATATGTGGGCTCTGCAGTGGGTCCTGAAGTTCCAGTGGGCGCAGCATCGGGGGAATCTATCCGATTGTGTCCAGATCTCGGAGGGCACTGCCAGACAATTGCAGTGGTGGCTCATGAACCAGGATTGGGTCAACGGCAGATCCCTCTCCCTTCCCCAACCAGAACACACAGTGGTGACAGACGTGTCCCTTCTGGGATGGTGTGGCCACATGGGAGAGGCGGAGATCAGAGGCCTCTGGTCTCCGGTGGAGTCCGGGCTCCACATAAACCTTCTGGAGCTGCGGGCGATCCGGCTTGCACTGAAAGCATTCCTTCCCTCTGTCCGGGAAGAGTAGTGCAGGTGTTCACGGACAACACCACTGCCATGTGGTACCTCAACAAACAAGGCGGGTTGGGGTTGTGGACCCTATGTCAAGAGGCCCTCCGCCTCTGGATATGGCTGGAACATCAGGGCATATCCCTGGTGGTTCAACACTTGGCAGGTTCCCTGAACGCCAGGGCGGACAAACTCAGCCACAGGTGCATGATGGATCACGAATGGTGTCTTCACTCGGACGTGGTGCAAGGTCTCTTTCAACAGTGGGGAGAGCCTTGGTTAGATCTATTCGCCACCGAAGAGAACGCGCAATGTCAGCAATTCTGCGCGTTGGAATTTCCAAGGCGGCACTCGCTAGTTGTGGAGTTGCGGTCTGTTGTACGCCTTTCCGCCTATACCACTTCTGCCCAGAGTGCTGAAGAAGATCAAGCGCGACCGGGCCCAAGTCATTCTTGTGGCTCCGGATTGGGCACGAAGAGTCTGGTATCCCGAGCTGCTGAACATGGCCATCGATCCTCCGATCCGACTGCCTCTTCGGGAGGATCTTCTGTCGCAGCAGCAGGGGACGGTCCTCCACCCGAACCTGTCCAGCCTCTGCCTCCTTGCGTGGAGATTGAGCGGCGTCAGTTGTCGTCATTCGACTTGCCTCCCGAAGTTTGTGATGTAATCTTGGCAGCCAGGCGTCCCTCCACTAAGACGGTATACGCCTGCCGATGGAATAAATTTGTGGCATGGTGCACAGCAAAGGCTTTGGATCCCCTTTCTGCCCCCCTTTCTGAGGTCCTCTTGTTCCTCCTTTCTTTGGCCCAGCAGGGCTCTGCTCTAGGCACTATCAAGGGCTATCTTTCGGCCATTTCTGCCTTTCTTCGGCTTCCTGATCAGCCTTCTCTCTAAGTCCCCGGTTGTTAATCGTTTCTTAAAAGGCATGGCTCGTCTCTTTCCTCCTATCCCATACGTTATGCCTCAGTGGGACTTGAATCTGGTCTTGACCTATTTGATGTGCGCTCCCTTTGAGCCGCTTCACAACTGTCCTTTAAGACTTTTGACTCTTAAGACTGCATTCCTGGTGGCCATCACATCTGCCAGAAGAGTGATTGAGCTCCAGGCTCTTTCATCCAAACCTCCTTTTCTGGCTGTACATCCGGACAATGTTGTCCTAAGAACTCGTCCATCCTTCCTTCCCAAGGTGGTCACCTCCTTTCATATTGAGCAGACCATCACTTTGCCCACCTTCTTTCCGCCTCCGCATCCTGAGGAAGAGAGGCTCCACCGTCTGGACCCAAAACGTGCGCTTTCCTTTTATCTGGATCGCACCAAAGAGTTCCGGGTGGATGACCAGCTCTTTGTTGGCTACGTGGTCGCCAAGAAAGGTCGGGCCGTACACATACGGACCATTTCTAGATGGGTCGTTTTGTGTATTAAAGCCTGCTATTCTCTAACTAAAAGGAGCCTCCAGTGGGGCTACGTGCCCATTCCACCAGGGCGACGGCAGCCACTACTGCTTTGGGACGAGGAGTTCCTCTGCATAACATTTGCCAGGCAGCGACGTGGGCATCCTTGCACACGTTCACTAAACACTACTGCCTGGAAAGCCAAGTCCGGAGAGACGGCTTCTTTGGCTCTTCAGTTCTCCAGGACTTTCTGGTGTGAACTTGGTTCGCAGACCCACCTCCGGGGTTGGTATTGCTGGGGTATCTATTCTAAGGTGAGGAATCCATACCTAATTGTCTCTTTCAGATGAACAAGTTACTTACCTTCGGTAACAATATATCTGTACGAAACATAGGATAGTTATAGATTCCTTACCGCCCCACCCATCCTCCCCGTTCTGCGAACTGACTTCTAGGGTTAAGGACCTCCTTTCAGGGCCCTAGTTTTGTGCACCAGTGGTCAGTGTCTTGCATGGCTCTGCGTTTCTGGCGCGGAAAGTCGTGTACAGAACTGACGTCAGCGCGCGAGGGCGATGTCTAAGTAGCTACCGCGACGTCATCCCGGCGTCCGCGACGACGAACGCGGAGCCGACCGACGCCACCTTTCGGCGCGCAGAGGTACTGCTGACGAAAAACTTTCCGGATCCAGTCTTCCACCTGGGGGTAATTCTAAGGTAAGGAATCTATAACTAACCTATGTTTCTTACAGATATATCGTTGCCGAAGGTAAGTAACTTGTTCATCAGGACGCCAGTCACTGTGCTTTCTCCCTAAATTGACCATGGTTTTGTAGATCCACAATTGGCTATTGGTATACCCTTGTAAGTCCCTGGTATATGGTAATAAGATAGCCAGGGCATAGGTACACTAGGGGTCTCCCATGGGCTGCAGCATGTATTTTGCCACCCATGGGAGTCCACTTAAACTGTGACTACAGGCCTGCCATTGCAGCCTGTGTGAGTTGGTGCTTGCACCTCTCACAACAGATATAGAGGTTACTGCACTTAAAACCTTTAAGTCACCCCTATGGCATGCTCTTCAGTCCTGAGGGCAGGGTGCTTGGTTGTAAGTGTGATGGTGCCTCTGCATGAGCGGACACTCCTGCAAACCATGGAGTCGATTCTCCAAGCTTTGTCAGTGCTGTCAGCCATTTTAATACATATAGTGGACATCAGTCACTGCGAGATGTCTAACTATATAGTGGCTGCACAGAACCCAGTCATGTTTGGTATCAAACATGTTGGAATTATACCCCAACACCGATTCCAGTGTTGGAAGTATGATGCTATGTACTGGGGGCTCTCTTGGGGTACCCCCCCCCCCCCGGTACTCCCGGTAACAGCCTTTCAGGGTCTGACAGCAAGCTACGATTCTGCCCTCCTGCTGCTGAGCCAAGCTTGAGCAGAGGAAGTGTAGAACAGTAACTTTCCTGTCACAGGGAGGTGTGATCACCTCCCAAACAGGACTTAGTGTATTGGGGTGGGGACACTTGCCAGCACCACAAGACTGCTTTGATACATACTCCAGTTTGAGCCAGTGAAGGGAGTCCCTGGCTCACTCTCTTGTGCAAAACTGGACAAATGACATAGGAGTGTCCTCTCCTCTGTCCATCCCCTCCTGTGGGAGGGACCCCTGAGTTGTTCCAACCCTTTCCCTACGATACTTAAGGGCTTACCTCTGGGTGGTTCCTTATATTCGTCGTAGGACAACACTCAAGACTGAAACCACATCACTCTTCAACTGCCTGGACACTTGGACTTCGCTGGACTTTGCCTGGAACCGAGACTGCACCAAGGAAGACTCCTGCTGCTCCTGGTCTCGCTGTTCTGCAAGTCGTCTTCGTCTTTGTCTGTGCTTTTTTCAGGTTCTTTGACAGAACTGTGGGCATCAAGGACACCCAAAGTAATCAGTCTTGGTGTGAAGGAGTCACTCCCCTGCATCTGCAGGCACCACAACGAAGCTGACCGGTCTGCTGCCCCTGTCGTCCTACGGACTTCCTGAGGCTCAGCAGCACAGGTGGTGTTTCTACAACTCCCTCGAGGCCTGACCTGTCCTCTCTGCAAGATTGAGGCCAGTATCCCTCATCGGAACCGGTGGGACCAAAACCCTGTGCACTGTGTCGACTTACCGTTGCCAAGGCTTGTTGGCTCGCACTCCAGAGATTGTCGGGCTACAAGAAGCTCCAGCATCTATTCCCTCCAACATCAGCATCCTCACCGCATCCTCTGCACTGTGTACCTTCGTTCTTGGTGAGCAGCTCTAGGTCCTCCTGGGACTCCTGTGCCTTCGGCCTCTGGGTTCTCCGGAGGGTCTTCTACAGCTTCAGTGAGCTCCGCTGCTTGTTCAGGTCCTGCTCTGGCTCTCCTGCTGTTGGTGAATCTCCTGGACCTTGCTGGTCCCTACGTTGCTCCTTTTTCATTCTCCACTCCAGGGCGTGTTGGTGCTCCTGCTGGACACCAACCACCTTGTCACCGACATGCGACGTGGGACAGCTTGTGCATGGCTCCTGGTCTTCCTCAGCTTCTCCTGGTCCTCGCAGCTGCAGTGACAAGGTCATTGTCGACTCTTATGAACCTCTTGACATCGGTGGGCATTGTGTCTTCGTGCCTCCTGGTCACTCCTGAGTGGCATAGACTCTGTCCCTTCTACTTGCAGGTTCTTCACTTCCAAAATCCACCCTTGGATTCCATCAGACTTCTTCTCCAGAGGCACTTTTCTCCAAGTCTTCCATTGTCTACGGAGGGTTCCAACGTCTCTACACCCCTATGCACCTAGCTTCCCTGGTGTAGGTAACCTGGTTCCCGAGGCATCCACGCGTAGGGTGGCTCTCCAACCTTTTGTCCTCCAAGGGAATTCTTCGGGGTCCTCTGTGAAGGGTCCTTCTTCTGCCAAACTGCAAGCACGACTTCTCCATTGACTTCCATTGGTCATGCAGCTGTGTTTCAACTCTGCACACAGGCTCTGTGGGGTTCCTGGGTACTTACCTTGGGTGGTTCCTTGTGTCCCTGACTCCTCTGGGTCTTCTGCTCCAAGTCCCATCCTCCGTTGCAGTTAGCATTCCACTTTCTTAATATATGGTTTGTTCCCCCCCCCCCGAGACCACAGTGTTTTGTGCTACTTACCTAATTGCATTTTTAAGTATTTTGGTGTATTGTGTTGATATCTCCGGGTAGGAGATATATCAATGTGTTAGTGAGTGTTGTGTAATAAATAGAAGTATTTTTATATAAACACTGTGTGGTTCTTTTTCATCTAACTTACACTATATGATTTTACTGGTAAAACAAGCTGCTTAACACTCCAAGATAAGCCTGAAGCCTGCTCTCCACAGTTACCACTTTGAGAGTTTTTATTGGTATCAAAGACCACTAAAATAACCATTAGGGTTGCCTGTATTAGTGCAAGGTCCCTCACTTAAACAAGTGTGCACCATATAATAAGCCTGCCTCCTACACCAGGTGCTACCGCCCTGCTCAGTGTGACTCCAGTTTCCTCATCCATTGCCCCACTCCAGAGAGCTTGGTGGTCCAGGCTTCCACTTCCAGAATTAACCTTGGTGCTTTCCCTTCCAGTCCACCGCATAGGGAATCCAAGAGGCTGGATACCTTTGGCAAAAGAATGTACTCTTCCATCAGCCTAGTACAGTGGTTGGTGAACACGTGCTTGTTGGGCCGTTATTCCCACACCATCTGGGACTTGGTTGCCCTAGTGCTTCCAATGGCCTGGGGGTAGGCCCGAGCCATACTCTGTCAGGCTATTGCTGACAGGAGAGGTACAGCAAAGTTCGCCATGCGTTGTGGTCTGCACACGACTGACTCACTGGGCAGAGCAATTTCTGCGTCTGTGGTCCTTCGGCACCACACTTGTCTGAGGACTACTACCTTTCCGAGTGATATCCAAGCATCACTTATGGAAATGCCCTTTGATGGCTTCCGTCTTTTTGGAGAGAAGGCAGACTCAGCGCTAAAGCGCTTTAGGGACTCCAGGGCTACGGTCATAGCCTGGTGCCTCTCTATGACCTCTCACCGCCTTAGTCTGCCTTTCACCCCTGTAGTGGCCATGGAAGGAGTTTCCAAACGTGTCAGTATCCTCCCAGCTACAACGGTCAACAAGCTTCCACACCTTTTTTGTGGCAGGGGCATGGTTCCCCTAGACCATGTGGGATATTTTATTTTTATATTATTTTACAGACTTTTATATAGCGCAAACTTGACCCGAAGGTATCGGGTAACAGAGCGCTTTACATAGCACCAGTTTGCGTTACATGAGGACACATTCATTTTTGTTAGGCACGGGGAGATTAGGTGATTTGCCTAGAATCACAGGATGTTCAGCGTCATTGCCGAGACTCGAACCCGGTTCCCCAGATTCAAGGTCGACCGCCCTAGCCGTTAGGCCAACTCCTCTCCCTAGGTAGCTAGAGGTCTGGCCAGTTCACCACTTTCCCGGCAGCCACAGCCTCCAAGGCCCATTAGTTTGCTCTCCTACCATCATGGGCATCCAGTGGGGGGCAGGGTACACCATCACCTGCCCTACAGATACTACAGATTGCAGAGGGGCCACTCCATCCCCTTTGTGGCTGCCCCTCCACCCATGCCAACCAATTGCGACCAGTTGACGGAAGGCCATCTTTCGTTACTCCTCCAGGAAGTGTTGGCTCTCTTGGCCAAGGGAGCTATAGAGAATGTGCCGGTATCAGAAGTATGTTGTGGTTGATATTCCTGCTACTTTCTGGTCCCAAAGAAGTACGGCGGCCTTTGTCCTATAATAGACCTGCGCCTTCTAAATCTCTTCCTCAAACAGAAGAAAATAGAAATGCTCATGCTCGCTTAAAATCTGCCTGCCCTAGACCCTGGAGACTGGATGATCGCGTTGGATTTGCAGCACACATATTTTTACATCCCCATCCTGCCCGCCCCAGACTTTACCTGCGGTTCATGGTGGGCCACGAGTACTTTGTTTGCCGTGCTTCCCTCAGCCTTACCATCACCCCCCGGGTTGTTCACCAAGGTGATGGTGGTGGTTGCAGCACACATACAGAGTGTGGGGGTTCCAGTCTTCCCCTATGAGGTCAGCAGCGGTACCCACGAGCATCGCGATACCTTCAACATGGCGGCAGATACAGACCAACCCAAAAGTGGGGAATGCGGTCTAGACTACCAGTTACGCCGTGGGAGCGTAACTGGGACGGAGGAGAAACAAGACGGAGGAAGTAAGACGACCGAATTGGTGGACGGAGTGTGGAGGAGAGGAAGAGCGACGTCAGAGGAGCACAGCAGAGGAGAACGTGAGGTCGAGGATCGGCACGGAGGCAGGAGAAGGATGTTCTGCGAGGCGGGGAGAAGAACCCAGGAGAAGAGGGATGCTCTCAGAGCACCGTGCTTGAGACCAGTACTCCCAGGAGGGTCGAGGAGGCTTGATCTCCCATCACCACGGCCCAGGAGGGTTGTGGACTCAGGCAAGTGCCCACTACATGCTTCTTTCCATTGAAGGGTTGGTGGGCGAGGTTATGGGCCACGCCGCCTTGAGCACTAATATTACCCCACCTAGGCACTTCACGGACAGGCACTGGTGGTGGAGCACAAACCCCGTTTAATACAGAAAGGCAGCAGCCTGAACTTGTTTTATTTCTTTTGTTCCTTTTTCGGTCTCGACATCCCTCCTGAGGACCACGCCCAAGACGGAAGTGACCTGACAAGAGGAGAAGACGCTACCTTTGTTCATTTGAGACTGCCTTTACTCCCCTGAGAGTTATCAAACGGTTGTGGATAAAAAGAAAAGTCCCTACGTTGGTGACAAGTATATAGGAAAATAAAAGAACAACCACTTAAGAGGCCTAAAGCTTTTTTGTTTGAGGGAGGGCTTGGGACATCCAACCGGGCCCACATGCCCATATCCCCCTAACTGAACAATTGACTGTTGAAGGGGGGCTTGCCCCAGGCAGTGGTCTCCCATCTCCAGACTACAGCAAGCCTCCTGCACTCGCTGGGATTCACTATCAATGTGCTGAAGTCACACCTGACTACCTCCTAGACGCTCTTTCATCTGAGCTTTTCTGGTACAGTGAAGTTTCGGGCTTATTCCCCCGAACAGCGAGTCCAGGATATTCAGGCTATGATACTGATGTATCTGAAAGAGACACGTTAGTGATAGATTCCTTACCTTAGAATATCCCCAGGCGTCAGGCTGGATCCGGAAAGTTTTGCGTAGCAGTACCCTTGCGCGTCGGTAGGCGGCGTCGTGCGGCTCCGCGTCCGTCGTCGGCGTCGTGATCGCCGGGATGACGTCGCGGGCAGTACTTAGGCGCCGCCCCTGCGCGCTGACGTCAGTTCTTCTTTTTCCGCGCCAGTAAGCGCAGATCCGGGAAGAGCAGTGCCCTGGTCAATTTTTGACCATACTTTTTGGTGATTTTTTCACTGTCTTTTTCCACCTTCAGGTGTCGTAGGGATGCCCGGCTTCAAGCGATGCGGCGCCTGTGCGCGGATGATGTCCGTCACCGACCCGCATTGGGAGTGTCTCTTCTGCCTCGGCCGAGGCCACGACACCGAGTCTTGTCCCGAATGCCAGGCCCTCAACCCGAAGGCTTTGCGAGAGCGGTCTCGAAAGCTCCTCGAGCCCCGGCATTCGGCTCCGCGGAAGCCCCGGTCGCGTGAGAGGTCCAGGGGTCGCTCGCGGAGTGCACACCGGTCGCCGGCGTCGAAGTCTTCTTCGTCCGGTAAGTCTCGACACAAGAAGTCCAAGAAGCATCGTCGCTCTCGGACTTCGCCTCGCCGGTCTCGCGACTCGGCTGAGGCCCCTCCCGGCACCGTCCCCGCCCCGCGGCCCCGGACTTGCCTGTGGAGTCGCCCCGTCATACCCGCCCTTCCCGGGTTCGGGGCGGATCCGGCCAAGGTACAGGAGTTCCTGTCGGCCATGGCCCGCCTCTTCGGGCCTTCAGGCCCCTCCGGTGCGCCTTCGGGCCCCGCGGGCCCTGATGGGGCTGATCCGGCGTCGCCGGCGGCTCCGGCCCCGGCGTCGCCCGAGCCTCCAGCCTCGATCCCGGCTCCGGCCCCGGCCTCGATCCCGGCTCCACAACTCCCATCGACGCCGGTCGACCTTACGACACCTCCGCCGGCGCCGATGTCTCCGGTGCCGTTCTCGACGCCGCCCTGGGCTCCGGGCGGCGTCGTCCCCGGTTCCTTCCGGCTCCGGACATGGACCCGGAGCGACGTCGCTCGACGCCGGCTCCGGCGCCGATGGGACCTTGGGTCCCAAATGTCCCTCCTCCTCCTTATTTTCAACCAGAGGAGGACCAGGAGGACTGGGAGGGGTCTGATGACCCTCTGACACGCAACTGTCAGTATGATGAGGACTGGACAGAGAGTCTAGGGGAGGCCAGTGGTCTGGATACTTCTCCTGACACTGGCATGCTGTCTCCTCCCGTGGCTACGGAGGAGGGGGCCAATTTTGGTACGGTGTTGCGTAGGGCTGCTGGGGCCTTACGTCTCCAGCTCCCTACTTTGACGGTCAAGACTAACATCTTGACAGAGGTGCTTCAGCCGGCAGCCTCCTCTGCGGAGACTGTGCTGCCGTTTAACGACGCCCTCACGGACGTTCTTTTGGGCGCCTGGTCCAAGCCCAACACAGGGGCTCCTGTGGATCGGAACGTGTCACGACGCCATCGCCCCGCTCCGGGCGACCCCTGTTTCTTTCTGTCCACCCCACTCCTGAGAGCTTGGTTGTCCAAGCCTCCGCTTCCCAAACCGCCTTCCCTACCGCTCCTCCGGATAGGGAATCCAAACGCCTGGATCAGTTTGGGAAGAAAGGTTTTTCTTCCTCCAGTGCTGGCTTGCGGTCTGTTAACACCGCTTGTCTTTTGGGCCGATATACCCACTCCCTGTGGGATTCGGTGGCGGATGTTTTGCCCCAGTGCCCTGAGGAGGTCCAGGCACTGCTTTCCCGCGCCATTGCGGAAGGAAGGGATGCGGCCAAATACACTATCCGTTGTGGCCTTGACACCGCCGACTCGCTGGGCAGGTCGATTGCAACGACGGTGGCGCTCCGGCGCCACGCCTGGCTGAGAACCACTGGTTTTTCAGGGGATGTCCAGAATACTCTCATGGACATGCCCTTTGATGGAGTCGGTCTTTTTGGGTCCAAAGCAGACCATGCGTTGGAGCGCTTTAAGGACTCACGGGCTACTGCAAAGTCCCTGGGCCTTTCTGCTACACGCCCTCCGCTGCCTTCTGCTTTTCGCCCCTATCGTGGCCACGGTAGGGGCGCCCCTTCACGTCAGCAGCCCAGCCACCGGCCCGCGCAGCAGGCGTCTTCGCGTGGCCGAGGACGTGGATTCCGCCGTGGCGGATCGGGCAACCAGCGTGCGGGTCAGGCCACCACCTCCAACCCGTCCGCGGCCTCCAAGCCCTCCTAGTCCCTCCTTTCAGGTGCACGGCACGCCAGTAGGGGGCAGGGTCCGCCATCACCTTCCCCACTGGCGCACCATCACCTCGGACAGGTGGGTCTTGGACATTGTCCAAAGGGGCTACTCCCTCCCCTTCGAGACCACCCCCAGCCATGCCACCTCAATTCCACCGCATGTCAGGGGATCACTTGGTGCTTCTACAGAAGGAAGTCACGGCCCTCTTGACCAAGAGGGCCATCGAGCATGTTCCGACCCCAGAAGTAGGGCGTGGTTGCTACTCCCACTACTTTCTGGTGCCCAAAAGGACAAGGAGGACATGCGTCCTATCTTGGACCTCCGGAACGTCAATCGCTTCCTCCGGAAGGAGAAGTTCAAGATGCTCACCCTAGCTCAGGTCTTGACTGCCCTCGACCCTGGAGACTGGTTGGTAGCGTTGGACTTGCAGGACGCGTATTTCCACATCCCCGTCCTGCCGGCCCACCGGCGTTACCTTCGGTTCACGGTAGGCCCCGAGCATTTTCAGTTCACCGTGCTCCCCTTTGGCCTTACAAGTGCCCCTCGGGTGTTCACGAAAGTGATGGCGGTGGTCGCAGCTCATCTGCGCCGGGCAGGGGTTTCAGTCTTCCCCTACCTCGACGACTGGCTGCTGAAGGCGGGCTCGTCCCAGGCAGTCGTCTCCCACCTCCAGACTACGGCCGAACTCCTGCACTCGCTGGGGTTCTCCATCAATGTGCCGAAGTCGCATCTAATTCCTTCTCCACAGCTCCTTTTCATCGGAGCAGTTCTGGACACGACGCAGTTTCGGGCCTATCCTCCCGCACGGCGAGTCCGGGATATTCAGGCTATGATTCCGATCTTTCGGCCTTTATCCTGGGTTTCGGTACGGATGACCCTGAGGCTGCTGGGCCTCATGGCCTCCTGCATCCTGCTGGTCAATCATGCCAGATGGCATATGCGGGCTCTGCAGTGGGACCTGAAGTTCCAGTGGGCGCAGCACCAGGGCAACCTGTCCGATCACGTCCAGATCTCGGAGGGGACTGCAAAACAGTTGCAGTGGTGGCTCTCGAACCGGCAATGGGTCATGGGCAGATCCCTCTCCCTTCCCCAGCCAGAGCATACAGTTGTGACGGACGCGTCCCTTCTGGGATGGGGCGGTCACATGGGAGAGGCGGAGATCAGAGGCCTCTGGTCTCCGGCGGAGTCCCGGCTCCATATCAACCTTCTGGAGCTCCGGGCGATCCGGCTTGCACTCAAGGCATTCCTTCCCTCTGTCAAAGGGAAGGTAGTGCAGGTGTTCACAGACAACACCACCGCCATGTGGTACTGCAACAAACAGGGCGGGGTGGGGTCTTGGACCCTTTGTCAGGAGGCTCTGCGCCTCTGGACATGGCTGGAACATCAGGGCATGTTCCTGATGGTTCAACACCTGGCAGGTTCTCTGAACGCCAGGGCGGACGAACTCAGCCGCAGGTGCATGATGGATCACGAATGGCGTCTTCACTCGGAAGTGGCGCAAGGACTCTTTCTACAGTGGGGAGAGCCTTGGTTAGATCTATTCGCCACCGAAGAGAACGCGCAATGTCATCAGTTCTGCGCGTTGGAATTTCCAAGGCGGCACTCGCTCGGCGACGCTTTCGTCGCGAGTGGAGTTGCGGTCTGTTGTACGCCTTTCCGCCTATACCACTTCTACCCAGTGTGTTGAAGAAGATTCGGCACGACCGGGCCCAAGTCATTCTTGTGGCTCCGGACTGGGCTCGAAGAGTTTGGTATCCCGAGCTACTCAATATGAGCATAGATCCCCCGATCCGTCTGCCTCTTCGGGAGGATCTTCTGTCGCAGCACCAGGGGACGGTCCTCCACCCGAACCTGTCCAGTCTACACCTGCTTGCGTGGAGATTGAGCGGCGGCAGTTGATTCCTTTCAACTTGCCTCCCGAAGTTTGTGATGTGATTCTGGCAGCCAGGCGTCCCTCCACTAAGGTGGTATACGCCTGCAGGTGGAACAAATTTGTGGCATGGTGCACAGCAAAGGCTGTGGATCCCCTTTCTGCCCCTCTTTCTGAGGTCCTTCTGTTCCTTCTCTCTCTGGCCCAACAGGGTTCTGCCCTGGGTACCATCAAGGGTTATCTTTGTGCTATCTCGGCCTTCCTCAGGCTCCCTGATCAGCCCTCCCTTTTCAAGTCCCCTGTTGTTAACAGGTTCTTAAAAGGCATTACTCACCTCTTCCCTCCTGTTCCGTTTGTAATGCCTCAGTGGGACTTGAACTTGGTTCTTACCTTTTTAATGTGCGCTCCCTTTGAGCCTCTGCATAACTGTCCTCTTCGTCTTCTGACTCTGAAGACAGCCTTTCTGGTGGCCATCACCTCCGCTCGGCGGGTGAGTGAGCTCCAGGCTCTATCTTGCAAACCTCCCTTTCTGTCTGTTCATCCAGACAAGGTTGTTCTTCGGACGCGTCCGTCCTTCTTGCCAAAGGTGGTTACTGCTTTCCACATTGGGCAGACCATCACTTTGCCCACCTTCTTTCCGCCTCCGCATCCTTCCAGAGAGGAAGAGAGGCTCCACCGTCTGGACCCAAAACGTGCGCTCTCTTTCTATATTGACCGCACAAAACACTTCCGGGTGGATGACCAGCTCTTTGTTGGCTACGTGGGCGCCAAAAAGGTCGGGCGGTGCACAAGAGGACCATCTCCCGCTGGGTTACCTTGTGCATCAAGACCTGCTATTCTTTGGCTAAGAAGGAGCCTCCTGTTGGGCTGCGTGCCCATTCCACCAGGGCAACGGCTGCTACCACGGCCTTGGGCCGCGGTGTTCCGCTGCCGGTTATCTGTCAGGCAGCTACGTGGGCCTCGCTGCACACGTTTACAAAGCATTACTGCCTTGACAGTCAGGTCCGGAGGGACGGCTTCTTTGGCCGTTCTGTCCTCCAGGACTTCCTTGTCTGATCTTTGTTCGCAGACCCACCACCGGGGTTGGTATTGCTGGGGTATCTATTCTAAGGTAAGGAATCTATCACTAACGTGTCTCTTTCAGATGCACAAGTTACTAACTTGTGTAACGATATATCTGTAAGAGACAGTAGTTAGTGATAGATTCCTACCGCCCCACCCATCCTCCCCGTTCTGCGAACTGATTTCTAGGGTTAAGGACATCCCTTTCAGGGCCCTAGTATTTTTCAGACACCTGTGTCAGCTTCTTGCATGGCTCTGCGTTCCTGGCGCGGAAAGTCGTGTACAGAACTGACGTCAGCGCGCAGGGGCGGCGCCTAAGTACTGCCCGCGACGTCATCCCGGCGATCACGACGCCGACGACGGACGCGGAGCCGCACGACGCCGCCTACCGACGCGCAAGGGTACTGCTACGCAAAACTTTCCGGATCCAGCCTGACGCCTGGGGATATTCTAAGGTAAGGAATCTATCACTAACTACTGTCTCTTACAGATATATCGTTACACAAGTTAGTAACTTGTGCTTCAACTTCTATCCTGGAAATCGCTGAGACGGACTCTGAGGCTGCTGAGCCATCTACATCCTGCTGGTAACACATGCCTGTTCACATGTGCCGGCTCTGCGTTGGGACTTGAAGTTCCAATAAGCGCATCTCCAACATGGTCCAGATCTTGGATGAAACTGCAAAAGACCTTTAGCGGTGTGTGAGAAGTTGGCCTGGTATATGATGTCCACTACTTTAAGTGGGCACCTTGCACCAGTCCAAACAACCCTTATGGTGATTTAAGAGGTCAAAGATAACCGTAGAAAGCTATCTAAGTGGTAGCTGTGGAGAGCAGCCTTCAGGCTTAGTCTTGAAGGAATGTTAAGCAGCCTGTTTTACCAGAATGCAACCTTATTGTATTGGTTAAATGAAAGGAGATCCACAAAGTAGTTATAAAAATATGTATTTATTATATCTGAAAGAGACACGTTAGTGATAGATTCCTTACCTTAGAATATCCCCAGGCGTCAGGCTGGATCCGGAAAGTTTTGCGTAGCAGTACCCTTGCGCGTCGGTAGGCGGCGTCGTGCGGCTCCGCGTCCGTCGTCGGCGTCGTGATCGCCGGGATGACGTCGCGGGCAGTACTTAGGCGCCGCCCTGCGCGCTGACGTCAGTTCTTCTTTTTCCGCGCCAGCAAGCGCAGATCCGGGAAGAGCAGTGCCCTGGTCAATTTTTGACCATACTTTTTGGTGATTTTTTCACTGGTTTTTTCCAACTTTAAGGTGTCGTAGGGATGCCCGGCTTCAAGCGATGCGGCGCCTGTGCGCGGATGATGTCCGTCACCGACCCGCATTGGGAGTGTCTCTTCTGCCTCGGCCGAGGCCACGACACCGAGTCTTGTCCCGAATGCCAGGCCCTCAACCCGAAAGCTTTGCGAGAGCGGTCTCGAAAGCTCCTCGAGGCCCGGCATTCGGCTCCGCGGAAGCCCCGGTCGCGTGAGAGGTCCAGGGTCGCTCGCGGAGTGCACACCGGTCGTCGACTTCTTCGTCCGGTAAGTCTAAGCACAAGAAGTCCAAGAAGCATCGTCGCTCTCGGACTTCGCCTCGCCGGTCTCGCGACTCGGCTGAGGCCCCTCCCGGCACCGTCCCCGCCCCCGCGGCCCCGGACTTGCCTGTGGAGTCGCCCCCGTCATACCCGCCCTTCCCGGGTTCGGGGGCGGATCCGGCCAAGGTACAGGAGTTCCTGTCGGCCATGGCCCGCCTCTTCGGGCCTTCAGGCCCCTCCGGTGCGCCTTCGGGCCCCGCGGGCCCTGATGGGGTTGCTCCGGCGTCGCCGGCGGCTCCGGCCCCGGCGTCGCCCGAGCCTCCAGCCTCGATCCCGGCTCCGGCTTCGGCCCCGGCCTCGATCCCGGCTCCACAACCCCCATCGACGCCGGTCGACCTCACGACACCTCCGCCGGCGCCGATGTCTCCGGTGCCGTTCTCGACGCCGCCCTGGGCTCCGGGCGGCGTCGTCCCCAGTTCCTTCCGGCTCCGGACATGGACCCGGAGCGACGCCGCTCGACGCCGGCTCCGGCGCCGATGGGACCTTGGGTCCCAAATGTCCCTCCTCCTCCTTATTTTGAACCAGAGGAGGACCAGGAGGACTGGGAGGGGTCTGATGACCCTCTGACACGCAACTGTCAGTATGATGAGGACTGGACAGAGAGTCTAGGGGAGGCCAGTGGTCTGGATACTTCTCCTGACACTGGCATGCTGTCTCCTCCCGTGGCTACGGAGGAGGGGGCCAATCTTGGTACGGTGTTGCGTAGGGCTGCTGGGGCCTTACGTCTCAAGCTCCCTACTTTGACGGTCAAGACTAACATCTTGACAGAGGTGCTTCAGCCGGCAGCCTCCTCTGCGGAGACTGTGCTGCCGTTTAACGACGCCCTCACTGACGTTCTTTTGGGCGCCTGGTCCAAGCCCAACACAGGGGCTCCTGTGGATCGGAACGTGTCACGACGCCATCGCCCCGCTCCGGGCGACCCCCTGTTTCTTTCTGTCCACCCCACTCCTGAGAGCTTGGTTGTCCAAGCCTCCGCTTCCCAAACCGCCTTCCCTACCGCTCCTCCGGATAGGGAATCCAAACGCCTGGATCAGTTTGGGAAGAAAGGTTTTTCTTCCTCCAGTGCTGGCTTGCGGTCCGTTAACACCGCTTGTCTTTTGGGCCGATATACCCACTCCCTGTGGGATTCGGTGGCGGATGTTTTGCCCCAGTGCCCTGAGGAGGTCCAGGCACTGCTTTCCCGCGCCATTGCGGAAGGAAGGGATGCGGCCAAATACACTATCCGTTGTGGCCTTGACACCGCCGACTCGCTGGGCAGGTCGATTGCAACGACGGTGGCGCTCCGGCGCCACGCCTGGCTGAGAACCACTGGTTTTTCAGGGGATGTCCAGAATACTCTCATGGACATGCCCTTTGATGGAGTCGGTCTTTTTGGGTCCAAAGCAGACCATGCGCTGGAGCGCTTTAAGGACTCACGGGCTACTGCAAAGTCCCTGGGCCTTTCTGCTACACGCCCTCCGCTGCCTTCTGCTTTTCGCCCCTATCGTGGCCACGGTAGGGGCGCCCCTTCACGTCAGCAGCCCAGCCACCGGCCCGCGCAGCAGGCGTCTTCGCGTGGCCGAGGACGTGGATTCCGCCGTGGCGGATCGGGCAACCAGCGTGCGGGTCAGGCCACCACCTCCAACCCGTCCGCGGCCTCCAAGCCCTCCTAGTCCCTCCTTTCAGGTGCACGGCACGCCAGTAGGGGGCAGGGTCCGCCATCACCTTCCCCACTGGCGCACCATCACCTCGGACAGGTGGGTCTTGGACATTGTCCGAAGGGGCTACTCCCTCCCCTTCGAGACCACCCCCCAGCCATGCCACCTCAATTCCACCGCATGTCAGGGGATCACTTGGTGCTTCTACGGAAGGAAGTCACGGCCCTCTTGACCAAGAGGGCCATCGAGCATGTTCCGACCCCAGAAGTAGGGCGTGGTTGCTACTCCCACTACTTTCTGGTGCCCAAAAGGACAAGGAGGACATGCGTCCTATCTTGGACCTCCGGAACGTCAATCGCTTCCTCCGGAAGGAGAAGTTCAAGATGCTCACCCTAGCTCAGGTCTTGACTGCCCTCGACCCTGGAGACTGGTTGGTAGCGTTGGACTTGCAGGACGCGTATTTCCACATCCCCGTCCTGCCGGCCCACCGGCGTTACCTTCGGTTCACGGTAGGCCCCGAGCATTTTCAGTTCACCGTGCTCCCCTTTGGCCTTACCAGTGCCCCTCGGGTGTTCACGAAAGTGATGGCGGTGGTCGCAGCTCATCTGCGCCGGGCAGGGGTTTCAGTCTTCCCCTACCTCGACGACTGGCTGCTGAAGGCGGGCTCGTCCCAGGCAGTCGTCTCCCACCTCCAGACTACGGCCGAACTCCTGCACTCGCTGGGGTTCTCCATCAATGTGCCGAAGTCGCATCTAATTCCTTCTCCACAGCTCCTTTTCATCGGAGCAGTTCTGGACACGACGCAGTTTCGGGCCTATCCTCCCGAACGGCGAGTCCGGGATATTCAGGCTATGATTCCGATCTTTCGGCCTTTATCCTGGGTTTCGGTACGGATGACCCTGAGGCTGCTGGGCCTCATGGCCTCCTGCATCCTGCTGGTCAATCATGCCAGATGGCATATGCGGGCTCTGCAGTGGGACCTGAAGTTCCAGTGGGCGCAGCACCAGGGCAACCTGTCCGATCACGTCCAGATCTCGGAGGGGACTGCAAAACAGTTGCAGTGGTGGCTCTCGAACCGGCAATGGGTCATGGGCAGATCCCTCTCCCTTCCCCAGCCAGAGCATACAGTTGTGACGGACGCGTCCCTTCTGGGATGGGGCGGTCACATGGGAGAGGCGGAGATCAGAGGCCTCTGGTCTCCGGCGGAGTCCCGGCTCCATATCAACCTTCTGGAGCTCCGGGCGATCCGGCTTGCACTCAAGGCATTCCTTCCCTCTGTCAAAGGGAAGGTAGTGCAGGTGTTCACAGACAACACCACCGCCATGTGGTACTGCAACAAACAGGGCGGGGTGGGGTCTTGGACCCTTTGTCAGGAGGCTCTGCGCCTCTGGACATGGCTGGAACATCAGGGCATGTTCCTGATGGTTCAACACCTGGCAGGTTCTCTGAACGCCAGGGCGGACGAACTCAGCCGCAGGTGCATAATGGATCACGAATGGCGTCTTCACTCGGAAGTGGCGCAAGGACTCTTTCTACAGTGGGGAGAGCCTTGGTTAGATCTATTCGCCACCGAAGAGAACGCGCAATGTCATCAGTTCTGCGCGTTGGAATTTCCAAGGCGGCACTCGCTCGGCGACGCTTTCGTCGCGAGTGGAGTTGCGGTCTGTTGTACGCCTTTCCGCCTATACCACTTCTACCCAGAGTGTTGAAGAAGATTCGGCACGACCGGGCCCAAGTCATTCTTGTGGCTCCGGACTGGGCTCGAAGAGTTTGGTATCCCGAGCTACTCAATATGAGCATAGATCCCCCGATCAGTCTGCCTCTTCGGGAGGATCTTCTGTCGCAGCAGCAGGGGACGGTCCTCCACCCGAACCTGTCCAGTCTACACCTGCTTGCGTGGAGATTGAGCGGCGGCAGTTGATTCCTTTCGACTTGCCTCCCGAAGTTTGTGATGTGATTCTGGCAGCCAGGCGTCCCTCCACTAAGGTGGTATACGCCTGCAGGTGGAACAAATTTGTGGCATGGTGCACAGCAAAGGCTGTGGATCCCCTTTCTGCCCCTCTTTCTGAGGTCCTTCTGTTCCTTCTCTCTCTGGCCCAACAGGGTTCTGCCCTGGGTACCATCAAGGGTTATCTTTGTGCTATCTCGGCCTTCCTCAGGCTCCCTGATCAGCCCTCCCTTTTCAAGTCCCCTGTTGTTAACAGGTTCTTAAAAGGCATTACTCACCTCTTCCCTCCTGTTCCGTTTGTAATGCCTCAGTGGGACTTGAACTTGGTTCTTACCTTTTAATGTGCGCTCCCTTTGAGCCTCTGCATAACTGTCCTCTTCGTCTTCTGACTCTGAAGACAGCCTTTCTGGTGGCCATCACCTCCGCTCGGCGGGTGAGTGAGCTCCAGGCTCTATCTTGCAAACCTCCCTTTCTGTCTGTTCATCCAGACAAGGTTGTTCTTCGGACGCGTCCGTCCTTCTTGCCAAAGGTGGTTACTGCTTTCCACATTGGGCAGACCATCACTTTGCCCACCTTCTTTCCGCCTCCGCATCCTTCCAGAGAGGAAGAGAGGCTCCACCGTCTGGACCCAAAACGTGCGCTCTCTTTCTATATTGACCGCACAACACACTTCCGGGTGGATGACCAGCTCTTTGTTGGCTACGTGGGCGCCAAAAAGGTCGGGCGGTGCACAAGAGGACCATCTCCCGCTGGGTTACCTTGTGCATCAAGACCTGCTATTCTTTGGCTAAGAAGGAGCCTCCTGTTGGGCTGCGTGCCCATTCCACCAGGGCAAAGGCTGCTACCACGGCCTTGGGCCGCGGTGTTCCGCTGCCGGTTATCTGTCAGGCAGCTACGTGGGCCTCGCTGCACACGTTTACAAAGCATTACTGCCTTGACAGTCAGGTCCGGAGGGACGGCTTCTTTGGCCGTTCTGTCCTCCAGGACTTCCTTGTCTGATCTTTGTTCGCAGACCCACCACCGGGGTTGGTATTGCTGGGGTATCTATTCTAAGGTAAGGAATCTATCACTAACGTGTCTCTTTCAGATGCACAAGTTACTAACTTGTGTAACGATATATCTGTAAGAGACAGTAGTTAGTGATAGATTCCTACCGCCCACCCATCCTCCCCGTTCTGCGAACTGATTTCTAGGGTTAAGGACATCCCTTTCAGGGCCCTAGTATTTTTCAGACACCTGTGTCAGCTTCTTGCATGGCTCTGCGTTCCTGGCGCGGAAAGTCGTGTACAGAACTGACGTCAGCGCGCAGGGGCGGCGCCTAAGTACTGCCCGCGACGTCATCCCGGCGATCACGACGCCGACGACGGACGCGGAGCCGCACGACGCCGCCTACCGACGCGCAAGGGTACTGCTACGCAAAACTTTCCGGATCCAGCCTGACGCCTGGGGATATTCTAAGGTAAGGAATCTATCACTAACTACTGTCTCTTACAGATATATCGTTACACAAGTTAGTAACTTGTGCTATAACACACTCGAAATACCTTACAGTATCTACTACACGCAGATAAACACAAAGCACACGATACTGTAGCACAGAAACAATCGTAAGTAGCACTAATACAAAGTGGCCTCCATGGGGAGACCAAACCATATACTAAAATAGTGGTATAAGAACCACGACTCGAGTCAAGACAGTGTCTAGAGGTTGTAGAATCGTTGGGACCCTAAGGAACCACCCAAGGTGAGTAAGTAGGGACCCCACGGAGGACTGGTGCAGTGTGAGAACACGACTGTGTGCTACGTACAATTCAATGGGAGAGTCGCGGTTGCAGTTTTAAAGTTTAAGGATCCTTCCCAGTGGATTACGAGGAAACCCTTTGGATCATAGAAGGTTGGAGAGCCACCCCACCCGTGGATACCGAAGTACCAGAGTTACCTATCCCAGGGAAGCCGGGTTCCTAGGGCTGAAGTGGTGTCGGAAACCGTCGTCGATCTCAATGGGAGACTCCAAAGAAATGCCACTGCTGGAAAGAAGAAAAGTGTCCGGTGGAACCCACAGGTGGGTTCTTGATGGAATGAACCTGGAAGCAGAGAGGACAGAGTCTGGGTCACTCAGGAGTGACCAGGGGCTCGGTAGACGAATGCCCACCAATGTCGGGTGCTTCAGGTGTGATGAAGGAGACCTTGACACTACAGCTGCAGGGACCAGGAGATGTCGAGGACGACCAGGAGCCGGATAAGAGCTGTCCCTTGAAGGATGTCGAGTGCTATAGGGTCGGTGTCCGGCGGGAGCACCAACAAGCCTTGGCAGCGGCAACCCACAAAGGTGGTCAAGGAAGGTTACAGTCTGGCCCAGCAAGGACCAGGGGACTCACCACAGCAAGGGGAGTCAGGGCAGGCCTGGAGCAACCAGGGGACCCCAAGAAAAGCAGTATTGACCCTCAAGAGGACCCACAGGCCGGAGGCACAGGAGTCCCGAGGGGACCTCGAGCAGATTTACAAAGCAACAGCCCACGGAGCACTCAGTGCGAGGAGGCCGAAGTTCTTTGGTGTATAGAGAACAAGAGGGGAAAACGGATCCAGATCTTTGGCATGCCTGCATTCAATAGAGCATATTTGGTGAAGGTTACTTGTCCTTGGCAATGGGCGGCCCCTTACCCATTACTTTTTGCAAGACTTCGAGAGATGCCAGCGCAAGTAGATTAAAGTCGCAAAGTGTGTGGAAATAATTCCGTTTATTTATTCGATACTTATAGTATTGTGCTTAACTCTTTTTTTTAGACTCTTTTTTTAGATTCAGAGTCTTTCAAAGCAAAAATAAATCATAAGTCCCAAATGGGACACGATCATGTTGCAGCCAACAGGTGTTTTGCCCCTTCACATTGGCTGTATCAGACTGGGGCTTCCTCAGGGCTGCTCATCACAAATATGTAAACAATATACAGACAATACAGTATTGACAGTTATCAAAAGGATATGATTATGGCTCACATCAGTCAAAACCATTGTGAATTACACAGATGCTTATGAGCAGAAATACATAAATTCAAGAATATAAAGATACCAAAGTACAAAAAATATTATAAACCATATTTTAAAGTACACAGTAATTTCACTGTCGGTGTTAAGAGTGGTACATAAAATTCAGGTAGATACCAGGATGAAGTGGGAAGGGAATGGGAGAATGAATGAAAGAAAAAAGAAGAATAAGAAAAAGGATGGGTGGGAAGCAGAGAGCGAGGGTGTGGGGGGGTCGGACGGGGTTAGGAGTTGGACAAGGGGGGAAGAAGAAAGGGTGGAAGGTAAAAGAGAAAAAAGAAGAAAGAATGGGGAAGGTAGTCGGTTGGGAGGGGAATAGTAGGAAAAGGGGAAGAAAAAGAAAACGAAAGGAGAAGGAAAAGAGAGTACAACGAATCATAATTAGTTGACAGTAAGGCATGTTTAAACATTGGTAACGTTGCAAAGAATAAAGATATATATATGTATATACATACGAAATTGTCATGTCCAGTGCGGTAGGTATTGTTCTGTATGTGGATATAAGAAACATATAAGAATGCCACATAGTTAGCGCGATATTATATCCGGATAATTATGCAGAAGATACATGCTCTTTAGAGTTGACAAAAGATCATTCTGAGCGATATAGTGATAGTATCTAAGCAGAGAGCTGTGTAATTATGTGCAGAGTTGGGCATCTTGGCCCAATAGTGTAGTTTAAAGAGACCTTTTATGGTACTAGAGCAAGGGCCCCTAGTGAACAATTGGTTGTAAGAGCAAGAAGCAGGGTGCCCTGTGGGTGCGTATCTTGCTGTGCCTCTCTCAAACCGTGTCTAATTTGTGAGAAAAGATATTAATAGTTCCTTGAGAAAAGAGTGACCCTCCACCTTTAGAATCGGTTGTATCGGGCTTACTGTAAAGCACACAAGTATTTATTCCTCGTGTAGAGGTTTCCGATTTCTTTGGTGGAAATGTGCCCAGAGGTTGGGGCTATTCGTAGCCCAATACACTTGTTCGGGAAACGTCAACAAGCATATGCACTTGCAAAAGTACGCGGTGCACAGGGGTTCAGGTTATGCGGTCCCCACGAGGGATACTGGCCTCAGACTCGGTGAGAGGGCAGCTCAACCTCCAGGAACGTAGGAACCCACCTCCTGTGTTGGTGGAGCCTTCGGAGTCCGCAGGAGCTCAGGATCAGCATGCCGGTCAGTTGCGTTACGGTGCCTGCGAATGCAGGGAGTGACTCCTTCACGCCAAGGGAGATAACTTCAGTTGTCCTTGATGCGCCGCAGGTCCTGCACAGAGCCTGTATGGTGCACGGGCACAGACGATGCTTTGGACGGCGAGGGAGACGAAGTCGGGCCCAGTCGAAGTCCAGCAAAGTCCAGAGTGTCCAGACGGTCGAAGGTCAGTGGTTTCTTGTTCAGAATCTTGTCCACGTTGAATCTAGGCCTACAGCCAGGTAAGCCCTTAAGTACCCACGGGAGAGGGTTGGACAGATTCAGGGGACCCTCCCAGGGGAGGGTCAGGACAGGGGGGGGATGCTCCCCTGTTCTTTGTCCAGTTTCGCGCCAGAGCAGGAGCCAACGGCTCCCAGGACTGGTTTGAACTGGACTATGCACAGGGACACCAAGTGTGCCCCTTGTGCAGACTTTCAGGCACTTTGGAAGTGCACCCACCCAGCCCCAATACACTAAATCCTGTCTGGGAGGTGGTCACACCTCCCTGTGACAGGATGCCCATTGTCCTGCCTTCCTCTGCACGAGCTCCGCTCGGCAGCAGGAGGGTAGGAATGTGTCTCTGGTTGGCAGCAACCATGTTGTGCTGTCCGGCTCGAGACGGCTGGTACCGGGAAGACTAGGGACCCCACGAAGCTCACTTCAGAAGGGTGGAATCATACCTCCGATACAAAAGGGGATGATGGACGGAACGTTTGAGCCAATCAAACACTCACCCCCAGTCAACTGATCTGGGTTTAACCCATCATCATTCTTTAGCTCACTCCACCACCCCAGTTCAGACATGGCCATATGCAAATCAGTCTGACCCTGTGCCTCATGGGAACAGTCCAGCCCGAACTGCCAAGCCATGTCTTCCCTGGACCGGAAACAAGCATCCTAGGACCGGTTTCTGGCATTCCAGCCGTCATCAGCCAGGCTAGCTTGAATCCAGTGGCAAAGTGAGCAAGGGACCCACGTCTGGGTATACCCCCGCCAACTTAGGGCGAACAAAGCGATACAAAGGGGATGATGGACGGAACGTTTGAGCCAATCAAACACTCACCCCCAGTCAACTGATCTGGGTTTAACCCATCATCATTCTTTAGCTCACTCCACCACCCCAGTTCAGACATGGCCATATGCAAATCAGTCTGACCCTGTGCCTCATGGGAACAGTCCAGCCCGAACTGCCAAGCCATGTCTTCCCTGGACCGGAAACAAGCATCCTAGGACCGGTTTCTGGCATTCCAGCCGTCATCAGCCAGGCTAGCTTGAATCCAGTGGCAAAGTGAGCAAGGGACCCACGTCTGGGTATACCCCCGCCAACTTAGGGCGAACAAAGCGATACAAAAGGGGATGATGGACGGAACGTTTGAGCCAATCAAACACTCACCCCCAGTCAACTGATCTGGGTTTAACCCATCATCATTCTTTAGCTCACTCCACCACCCCAGTTCAGACATGGCCATATGCAAATCAGTCTGACCCTGTGCCTCATGGGAACAGTCCAGCCCGAACTGCCAAGCCATGTCTTCCCTGGACCGGAAACAAGCATCCTAGGACCGGTTTCTGGCATTCCAGCCTTCATCAGCCAGGCTAGCTTGAATCCAGTGGCAAAGTGAGCAAGGGACCCACGTCTGGGTATACCCCCGCCAACTTGGGGCGAACAAAGCGATACAAAAGGGGATGATGGACGGAACGTTTGAGCCAATCAAACACTCACCCCCAGTCAACTGATCTGGGTTTAACCCATCATCATTCTTTAGCTCACTCCACCACCCCAGTTCAGACATGGCCATATGCAAATCAGTCTGACCCTGTGCCTCATGGGAACAGTCCAGCCCGAACTGCCAAGCCATGTCTTCCCTGGACCGGAAACAAGCATCCTAGGACCGGTTTCTGGCATTCCAGCCGTCATCAGCCAGGCTAGCTTGAATCCAGTGGCAAAGTGAGCAAGGGACCCACGTCTGGGTATACCCCCGCCAACTTAGGGCGAACAAAGCGATACAAAGGGGATGATGGACGGAACGTTTGAGCCAATCAAACACTCACCCCCAGTCAACTGATCTGGGTTTAACCCATCATCATTCTTTAGCTCACTCCACCACCCCAGTTCAGACATGGCCATATGCAAATCAGTCTGACCCTGTGCCTCATGGGAACAGTCCAGCCCGAACTGCCAAGCCATGTCTTCCCTGGACCGGAAACAAGCATCCTAGGACCGGTTTCTGGCATCCAGCCGTCATCAGCCAGGCTAGCTTGAATCCAGTGGCAAAGTGAGCAAGGGACCCACGTCTGGGTATACCCCCGCCGTGCTCTCCATGCCACTGGAATCAAGCTATCCTGGCTGAAGAGGGTGAAACCCCGAAACCGGTCCTAGGGTGCTTGTTTCCAGTCCAGGGAGGACCTGGCTTAGCAGTTCGGGCTGGACTGTTCCCATGAGGCACAGGGTCAAGACTGATTTGCATATGGCTGGGTTCAAACTGGAATGGCATGGTGAGCAAAAAAACGATGGATTTAGGCCCAGATCTCTGTACTGGGGTGAATGTATGACATTGTTCTGCATTCTGTCCATCAATTGTTGTTTTTGCATTTGTCACCCCGAGTGGGACGGGTATGCCCAGACGTGGGTCCCGTGCTCTCCATGCCACTGGAATCAAGCTATCCTGGCTGAAGAGGGTGAAACCCCGAAACCGGTCCTAGGGTGCTTGTTTCCAGTCCAGGGAGGACCTGGCTTAGCAGTTCGGGCTGGACTGTTCCCATGAGGCACAGGGTCAAGACTGATTTGCATATGGCTGGGTTCAAACTGGAATGGCATGGTGAGCAAAAAAACGATGGATTTAGGCCCAGATCTCTGTACTGGGGTGAATGTATGACATTGTTCTGCATTCTGTCCATCAATTGTTGTTTTTGCATGGAATCATACCTCCCACATTGGTTACTGGTGTGGAGGTATGATTCCAAGGTGTTTGATACCAAACACGACATGTTTTTTTGCAGCCGTTTTCGAGATGGCATTTTACGGGAGCATATAATGCACCTCTACCTATATGTCTGGCTGCATCACCGCCAACCCGGGAGAATGGTCTCCGAAGGCTGCAGGGCTGCTCTGCTCAAACAGGCGCACCCTCTCACGTAAAACCCAGCACCCTGCCTTCAGGATTGTCAAGGCCTGCTAGTGGGGTGACTGATGCATGCACCATCTTACACAGGCTGCAATGGCAGGCCTGTAGTTCCATTTTGCATGGCCTCTCATGGGTGGCATAATACATGCTTCAGCCCATGGGAGGCCTCTGGGGTACCTATGCCCTGGGTACATGTGTACCATATACTAAGGACTGACAAGGGTACCCCAGTATCCAATCTGGAGTGTACCTAAGTACATGGCATAACATTTTTAGGGAGAAAGCAGATAGACTGGGGTCCTGATTAGCAGGATTTCAGTCAGACTAGTCAAAAACAGTGTAACATCAAGCAAAAAGTGGAGGTAACCATAAGAAGCAGATCCTACTTTCCTACACGGTGGCTAAAGAACTGCGATTGGGTCAGTGGCAGGCCCTCTCCCTTCCCCAACCAAAGCTGACTGTAGTGACAGATATGTCACTCCTGGGCTGTGGCGGCCATCTGGGAGAGGTGGAGATCAGAGAGCTCTGGTCTCCGGCGAATTCTGGACTCCTCATAAATTTGTTGCAGCTTCAGGCAGTTTGCTTGGCATTGAAGCCCTTTCTACCCTCCATCAAGGGAAAGCTAGTGCAGGTGTTCACAGACAACACCACCGCCATGTGGTACTGCAACAAGCAGGGGGGGTGGGTTTTCGACCCTTTGTCAAGAGGTGCTGTATCTCTGGACATGGCTGGAACACTTGGGCATTTCCCTGGTGGTTCAACACCAGGCCGGCTCTCCGAATGCCAGGGAGGATGAACTGAGCCATCGATGCCTAGTAAAACACGAATGGCGTCTCCATTTGGAGGTTGTGCAAGGCCTCTTCGAAGAATGGGGAGAGCGTTTGTTAGATCTGTTTGCTACTGCCGAGAACGTGCAATGTCAGCAGTTCTGCGTGCTGTAGTTTTCAAGGTAGCTTGCGCTCAGAGACACTTTTTGTCTTGAGTTGAGCTCTGGCCACCTGTCTGTCTTTCGGCCAATGCCTCTCCTGCCCAGAGATCTCAAGAAAATCAGGAACAACTGGGCCCAAGTCATTCTTTATGCTCTGGATTGAGCACAGAGTCTGGTATACCGAGCTGGTGAGCATGAGCATCGGTCCTCTGGTCAAGCTGCCTCTTCGTAAGATCTTCTGTTGTAGCAACAGGGGAGGGCTCTGCACCTGAACCTACACACTCTCCGCATTCATGAGTGGAGATTGAGAGGTGACAGTTGACAGATTTAAACCTTCCTCTCGAAGTCAATGATGTTATTCTGACAGCTAGGCGTCCTCTACCAAATCTGTATACGCCTGCTGATGGACACATTTGACATGGTGTGTATCAAAAACCATTTATCCCTTACATCTGCTCCTCTTTCTTGGGTCCTATTATGTGTTCTTTCGTTGTCCCAGGAAGGTTAGTTAGTTAGTTAGTTAGTAAAGGGCTATCTTTCAGCCATTTCTACATTTTTGTTGTTGCCAGACCAACCTTTCATATTTAAATCACCGGTTGTGACGAGATTCTCCAAAGGTTGTCAACACATGTCTCAGCCCGCTCCCCCCCTCCCCCCAGGCATTCATCATGCCCCCAGTGGGACTTGAACCTCACTTTCCTGATGTGCACGCCCTTTGAGCCGTTACACAACTGCCATCTTCGGTTATTAACCATCAAGCCTGCCTTTCTGGTGGACATTACATTGGCTGGGATGGTCAGCAAGTTTCAGGATTTCTTGATGCACCCACCTTAAACGACTTTTTCTCCTGAAAAACTGGTTCCCCATACACGTCCCTCCTTGCTCCCTAAGGTAGTCCCCCCTTTCCACGTAGGACAGACGATCACCCTGCCTACCTTTTTGGACACAAAACAACGTGGACAAGTCCCTAAAGGGTTATGGTCATTGTTAGTTACCTATACCCTTATCGGGGAACGCAGACAACCAATGGTTGTTTTTAGAAGACCCCTCACCCACCTACCTAGTAGGTGGCATGCTTCATCATCGGGGTCCCAGCTGGATTGCCGAGTGCAATCCAGCTGTACTTCGACGCCTGATTTACAGCGGAGCGGGTTATTTGTGAAAAGTGAAGTGCTATGTGAAATGTGAAAAAATTTAAAAATGTCGCTAAGAAATGCCCTTGTAAACGTTTTAATGAAAGGGTCTTAGGACATGATTAAAAACATAGTCGGGATACTTGTGAGGTAAAAATGTGCCTCAATATCCCTAAAAGGTGTGGGTCAACTAGTTTCAGCCTTCTGCGGTATTAGTGAGGCTTTCGTCAGGACCATAAATGTGAGTGTGGCCAAAAATCTAGAAGGCCACTCCAGGTGTATATATCAGCGCACGCCCTAAAGTGTGCTGTGAATGTGGTGGGATCGTGTTACTTACAGATCCATCGCGATGAGTATCTGAAAAGGAAAAATACGGTAGGCACACATTTGTCAACATGTTGCTTGTATCATGCATATCTGAAAGAGACACGTTAGTGACAGATTCCTTACCTTAGAATATCCCCAGGCGTCAGGCTGGATCCGGAAAGTTTTTTGCGTAGCAGTACCCTTGCGCGTCGGTAGGCGGCGTCGTGCGGCTCCGCGTCCGTCGTCGGCGTCGTGATCGCCGGGATGACGTCGCGGGCAGTACTTAGGCGCCGCCCCTGCGCGCTGACGTCAGTTCTTCTTTTTCCGCGCCAGTAAGCGCAGATCCGGGAAGAGCAGTGCCCTAGTCACTTTTTGACTATCTTTTTGTGAAATTTTTCACTGTTCTCTTCAACGAGTCTTCACGACTCCTAAGGTGTCGTAGGGATGCCCGGCTTTAAGCCCTGCGAGGTATGTGGTCGTATGATGTCCATCACGGACCCCCACCTCGAGTGTCTCTTCTGCCTCGGCCGAGGCCACGACACGAAGTCGTGCCCTGACTGCCGGAAACTTCATCCGAAGGCTTTGCGAGAGCGGTCTCGAAAGCTCCTTGAAGTCCGGCAGTCGGCTCCGCGCCGCAGCAAGCCCCGGTCCCGGGAGAGGTCGAGGGGCCGGACGCGGAGTCCCCGCCGTTCGTCGGAATCCAAGTCTTCGCGCTCCTCCGGTAAGTCGAAGCACAAGAAGTCTAAGCGGCGTCATCGCTCTAAGACTTCGCCTCGCCGGTCGCGCGACTCGGCTGAGGTCCCTGTCGGCACCGTCCCCGCCCCGCGGCCCCGGACGTGCCTGTCGAGTTGCCCCCGCATTACCCGTCCTTCCCGGGTTCGGGGCGACTCCGGCCGAGTACAGAAATTCCTGTCGGCCATGGCCCGCCTCTTCGGGCCTCAAGGTCCCTCCGGTGCGCCTTCGGGCCCCGCGGGCCCAGATGGGGTTGCTC
Organism: Calotriton arnoldi; assembly: GCA_963921515.1. Classification (NCBI taxonomy): domain Eukaryota; kingdom Metazoa; phylum Chordata; class Amphibia; order Caudata; family Salamandridae; genus Calotriton; species Calotriton arnoldi. Next base: position 902,369 of record CAWUFW010008066.1, read on the forward strand.
CGGCGTCGCCGTCGACTCCGGTCCCGGCGTCGCCTGTCCCACCAGCCTTCGTCCCGGCCTCGGCTCCGGCCCCGGCCTCGACCCCGGTTCCGGTGGTGCCGCAACCTCCATCGACGCCGGTTGACCTAACCACGCCTCCGCCGACGCCGATGTCCCCGGTGCCGTTTCCGACGCCGTCCGGGGCTCCGGGCGGCGTCGTTCCCGGTTCTCCCCGGGTCCGGACATGGAGCCGGACCGGCGTCGCCCGACGCCGGTTCCGGCGCCGATGAGGCCTTGGGTCCCTTATGTCCCTCCTCCTCCATCTTTTCAACCTGAGGAGGACCAGGAGAGCTGGGAGGGGTCTGACGACCCTCTCACACAACAGTGCGAGTTTGACCCGGACTGGGTTGAGGAACTTGGGGATGCCAGTGGGCTGGATACCTCCCCCGACTCTGGCATGCTGTCTCCTCCCGTGGCAACGGAGGAGGGGGCTAATTTTGCAACGGTGTTGCGTAGAGCTGCTGGAGCCTTAAATCTCCAGTTGCCTACAGTGGCCGTCAGGACTAACCTCCTGACTGAAGTGCTTCAGCCGGCGGCCTCCTCTTCGGAGCCTGTGCTGCCGTTCAACGATGCACTCACTGACGTTCTTTGGGTGCCTGGTCCAAACCCACCACAGGGGCTCCTGTGGATAGGAACGTGGCCCGACGCCATCGCCCGGCTCCGGGCGACCCCTGTTTCTCTCCCAACACCCCACCCCTGAGAGCTTGGTTGTCCAAGCCTCTGCCTCCCAAACAGCCTTCCCTACCGCCCCTCCGGATAGGGAATCCAAGCGCCTGGATCACTTTGGGAAGAAGGCTTTCTCTTCCTCCAGTGCTGGCTTGCGGTCTGTTAATACCGCTTGCCTCTTGGGCCGATACACCCACTCCCTGTGGGATTCGGTGGCTGATGTTTTGCCGCAGTGTTCTGAGGAGGTCCAGACACTGCTTACCCGCGCTATTGCGGAAGGGCGTGATGCGGCTAAGTATACCATCCGCTGTGGCCTTGATACCGCCGACTCGCTGGGCAGATCGCTTGCAACGACGGTGGCGCTGCGTCGCCACGCCTGGCTGAGAACCACTGGTTTTCAGGGGATGTCCAGAATACTCTCATGGACATGCCCTTTGATGGAGTCGGTCTCTTTGGTTCAAAGGCGGACCATGCGCTGGAGCGTTTCAAGGATTCACGGGCTACTGCTAAGTCCCTGGGCCTTGCTGTTGTGCGCCCTCCGCAAACGTCTGCTTTTCGCCCCTTTCGTGGCCACGGAAGGGGCGCCCAGTCACGTCCACAGCCCGGCCAACGGCCCGCGCAGCAAGCGCCTTCGCGTGGCCGAGGACGTGGATACCGCCGTGGCGGTTCGGGCAACCAGCGTGCGGGTCAGGCCACCACCTCCAACCCGTCCGCGGCCTCCAAGCCCTCCTAGTCCCTCCTTTCAGGTGCACAGCACGCCAGTCGGGGGCAGGGTCCGCCATCACCTTCACCACTGGCGTCCCATCACCTCGGACAAGTGGGTCTTGGACATTGTCCGAAGGGGCTACTCCCTCCCCTTCGAGACCACCCCCCAGCCATGCCACCTCAATTCCACCGCATGTCAGGGGATCACTTGGTGCTTCTACAGAAGGAAGTCACGGCCCTCTTGGCCAAGAGGGCCATCGAGCATGTTCCGACCCCAGAAGTAGGGCGTGGTTGCTACTCCCACTACTTTCTGGTGCCCAAAAAGGACAAGGAGGACATGCGTCCTATCTTGGACCTCCGGAACGTCAATCGCTTCCTCCGGAAGGAGAAGTTCAAGATGCTCACCCTAGCTCAGGTCTTGACTGCCCTCGACCCCGGAGACTGGTTGGTAGCGTTGGACTTGCAGGACGCCTATTTCCACATCCCCGTCCTGCCGGCCCACCGGCGTTACCTTCGGTTCACGGTAGGCCTCGAGCATTTTCAGTTCACCGTGCTCCCCTTTGGCCTTACCAGTGCCCCTCGGGTGTTCACGAAAGTGATGGCGGTGGTCGCAGCTCATCTGCGCCGGGCAGGGGTTTCAGTCTTCCCCTACCTCGACGACTGGCTGCTGAAGGCGGGCTCGTCCCAGGCAGTTGTCTCCCACCTCCAGACTACGGCCGAACTCCTGCACTCGCTGGGGTTCTCCATCAATGTGCCAAAGTCGCATCTGATTCCTTCTCCACAGCTCCTTTTCATCGGAGCAGTTCTGGACACGACGCAGTTTCGGGCCTATCCTCCCGAACGGCGAGTCCGGGATATTCAGGCTATGATTCCGATCTTTCAGCCCTTATCCTGGGTTTCGGTACGGATGACCCTGAGGCTGCTGGGCCTCATGGCCTCCTGCATCCTGCTGGTCACTCATGCCAGATGGCATATGCGGGCTCTGCAGTGGGACCTGAAGTTCCAGTGGGCGCAGCACCAGGGCGACCTGTCCGATCACGTCCAGATCTCGGAGGGGACTGCAAAACAGTTGCAGTGGTGGCTCTCGAACCGGCAATGGGTCATGGGCAGATCCCTCTCCCTTCCCCAGCCAGAGCACACAGTTGTGACGGACGCGTCCCTTCTGGGATGGGGCGGTCACATGGGAGAGGCGGAGATCAGAGGCCTCTGGTCTCCGGCGGAGTCCCGGCTCCATATCAACCTTCTGGAGCTCCGGGCGATCCGACTTGCACTCAAGGCATTCCTTCCCTCTGTCAAAGGGAAGGTAGTGCAGGTGTTCACAGACAACACCACTGCCATGTGGTACTGCAACAAACAAGGCGGGGTGGGGTCGTGGACCCTTTGTCAGGAGGCTCTGCGCCTCTGGACATGGCTGGAACACCAGGGCATGTTCCTGGTGGTTCAACACCTGGCAGGTTCCCTGAACGCCAGGGCGGACGAACTCAGCCGCAGGTGCATGATGGATCACGAATGGCGTCTTCACTCGGAAGTGGCGCAAGGACTCTTTCTACAGTGGGGAGAGCCTTGGTTAGATCTATTCGCCACCGAAGAGAACGCGCAATGTCATCAGTTCTGCGCGTTGGAATTTCCAAGGCGGCACTCGCTCGGCGACGCTTTTCGTCACGAGTGGAGTTGCGGTCTATTGTACGCCTTTCCGCCTATACCACTTCTACCCAGAGTGTTGAAGAAGATTCGGCACGACCGGGCCCAAGTCATTCTTGTGGCTCCGGACTGGGCTCGAAGAGTTTGGTATCCCGAGCTACTCAATATGAGCGTAGATCCCCCGATCCGTCTGCCTCTTCGGGAGGATCTTCTGTCGCAGCAGCAGGGGACGGTCCTCCACCCGAACCTGTCCAGTCTACACCTGCTTGCGTGGAGATTGAGCGGCGGCAGTTGATTCCTTTCGACTTGCCTCCCGAAGTTTGTGATGTGATTCTGGCAGCCAGGCGTCCCTCCACTAAGGTGGTATACGCCTGCAGGTGGAACAAATTTGTGGCATGGTGCACAGCAAAGGCTGTGGATCCCCTTTCTGCCCCTCTTTCTGAGGTCCTTCTGTTCCTTCTCTCTCTGGCCCAACAGGGTTCTGCCCTGGGTACCATCAAGGGTTATCTTTGTGCTATCTCGGCCTTCCTCAGGCTCCCTGATCAGCCCTCCCTTTTCAAGTCCCCTGTTGTTAACAGGTTCTTAAAAGGCATTACTCACCTCTTCCCTCCTGTTCCGTTTGTGATGCCTCAGTGGGACTTAAACTTGGTTCTTACCTTTTAATGTGCGCTCCCTTTGAGCCTCTACATAACTGTCCTCTTCGTCTTCTGACTCTGAAGACAGCCTTTCTGGTGGCCATCACCTCCGCTCGGCGGGTGAGTGAGCTCCAGGCTCTATCTTGCAAACCTCCCTTTCTGTCTGTTCATCCAGACAAGGTTGTTCTTCGGACGCGTCCGTCCTTCTTGCCAAAGGTGGTTACTGCTTTCCACATTGGGCAGACCATCACTTTGCCCACCTTCTTTCCGCCTCCGCATCCTTCCAGAGAGGAAGAGAGGCTCCACCGTCTGGACCCAAAACGTGCGCTCTCCTTCTATATTGACCGCACAAAACACTTCCGGGTGGATGACCAGCTCTTTATTGGCTACGTGGGCGCCAAAAAGGTCGGGCGGTGCACAAGAGGACCATCTCCCGCTGGGTTACCTTGTGCATCAAGACCTGCTATTCTTTGGCTAAAAGGAGCCTCCTGTTGGGCTGCGTGCCCATTCCACCAGGGCAACGGCTGCTACCACGGCCTTGGGCCGCGGTGTTCCGCTGCCGGTTATCTGTCAGGCAGCTACGTGGGCCTCGCTGCACACGTTTACAAAGCATTACTGCCTTGACAGTCAGGTCCGGAGGGACGGCTTCTTGGCCGTTCTGTCCTCCAGGACTTCCTTGTCTGATCTTTGTTCGCAGACCCACCACCGGGGTTGGTATTGCTGGGGTATCTATTCTAAGGTAAGGAATCTGTCACTAACGTGTCTCTTTCAGATGCACAAGTTACTAACTTGTGTAACGATATATCTGTAAGAGACAGTAGTTAGTGACAGATTCCTACCGCCCACCCATCCTCCCCGTTCTGCGAACTGATTTCTAGGGTTAAGGACATCCCTTTCAGGGCCCTAGTATTTTTCAGACACCTATGTCAGCTTCTTGCATGGCTCTGCGTTCCTGGCGCGGAAAGTCGTGTACAGAACTGACGTCAGCGCGCAGGGGCGGCGCCTAAGTACTGCCCGCGACGTCATCCCGGCGATCACGACGCCGACGACGGACGCGGAGCCGCACGACGCCGCCTACCGACGCGCAAGGGTACTGCTACGCAAAAAACTTTCCGGATCCAGCCTGACGCCTGGGGATATTCTAAGGTAAGGAATCTGTCACTAACTACTGTCTCTTACAGATATATCGTTACACAAGTTAGTAACTTGTGCGTCTAGTACTTCTGCGCTCCTCCATGCGTAGGGTTGCCCTGTAAATAACAAGGCTGTGAAATAGAAACATCATGCATGTGACTGGATGTGGGCATGCATGATGACTATTTAGTGAATGACCATGCGTGGCTACAATGTGCCGTAAGAGCACACATTAACGTTCTTTTCGTGGCCCTAGTGTGGTAACATTGAGGCTGTTATGCAAAATGTGACGCTGATGCGTACTATCAATAGTTATGATTGGCTATAGTGGCAAAGGTGTCGCATTAGGGTACACGTGGTTGCCGGGAGTTAAAAACAATAGCTTATCTGGTGACATTTACTGCGCGTGATCTGATTGAAACCAAGAGAATACATAGAAACATGGCTAAAATAACACACGAGACAGACTGACAAATATGACAGAGATGCGGCTTACTTAAACTCAGCGTATATATGGACCCATGGATCCTGTCACACAGAGGAGCTTCCTGTATTGAGCCCCTGGGGGAAATGAATGTATGCGGTAAAGAGCGCATTAGGATAACCGCGTTTTTGACAATCTTTTTTGCTGGGCGCTGCAACTTACTTCGTCTTAGGATAGCATCCGCTGTAACCTACGGTGTGGACAGGATCCTGCCGGTGTGGCGTTCCTTGCGTGTGCTCAAACAAGTAGTTTCCTGAAAAGGGTGTGGTTACGGGGTGGAAGGCGTTGTCATGTCACTTAACATGCGCCGTGATAGAGACAAACGCTAGAACAGCACCAACCCTTAACGTCGAGTCCGTGATGGCGCATTAACGCCCGGGGAGTGAGTCGTGGCGTTTAGCGCTTGCGCAGTAAAGATTAGAATACCACCGACGGTGCCTCTCTATTGTGATGTAACACTTGGTTCATGCTCATTAACGGTTAGACAGGCAAAGATGGGAAATCTCAAATACGAGGTACCCGCAATGGTGCCAAAAAACGCATGGGGGGGTCTAACTAGCGCCACAAGAGATTATTAAAGTATTCATTGGAATACTGAAATGTGTGCACGTAATGTGTTAAAAATACATGGATAATTAACAAATCTTATAGGCAGTCTCAAACGGCACTATGCCATAAGGTGTTCCTCACAGGTTATTGAACGGGTGGGCGGTCTTTACTGGTAGAGTGCAAAGTTGACAGTGCAAAGTTGACACCTCATCATATTGCATACACTGCATGCATATATGACGCTGGTTTGTATGTTATGTTCTAGGTTGCATTCCTAGACCTACAAGGACTTCTACTGTCCATTGTTATAACAGCTCATTTGTGTCAGTGCCACAGTATTACAGGTTGACTATGTGTTTGGCCCCCCATATTATTGATGTTATAAGATGACCAGAAAATTGTACTAGTTGGTCATTGGAGGTATTTTATGCTCTCTGTAGGGCGTTGCATGGGACATTGTCATTAAGTCCTGTTATATGAGTAGAAAGTCTGTATACCCAACGTTGCTCTTTTTCTAAAAGTAGGTTCTGTAAATTGTTTGTTTGTGTTTGTGTCTAGTTGTTCAATAACCACCCAGGTCATGTCGTTGGCCGTATGTCCTGCTGTAAGAAAGTGATCAGTCATTTTTGTGGTGTTTCGCTTACAGCGGATGTTGCTCCTATGTTCGCATATCCTGGTCTTTATCTTGCGGCTAGTCATACCCACGTATCAGAGACTGCATGGGCACGTGATTAGGTATACCACATTTGCTGAGTTGCAGTTTGTATGTATTTTGATGTGCCATGTTTTTCCCAATTCTAGGTTTAGTGTTTTTGTGGCTTTAGTGAGGTGGCACACACTGCAGTTGCCGCAGGGAAAATGGCCAGTTATATTCGGTAGACCCCACGCATTCAGGACCGTGTTGTTCGTGGTATCTGAAAGAGACACGTTAGTGACAGATTCCTTACCTTAGAATATCCCCAGGCGTCAGGCTGGATCCGGAAAGTTTTGCGTAGCAGTACCCTTGCGCGTCGGTAGGCGTCGTCGTGCGGCTCCGCGTCCGTCGTCGGGATCGCCGGGATGACGTCGCGGGCAGTACTTAGACGCCGCCAATGCGCGCTGATGTCAGTTCTTTTTTTTTCCGCGCCAGTAAGCGCAGATCCGGAGAGAGCAGTGCCCTAGTCATTTTTTGACTAAATGTTTGTGATTTTTATCACTGTTTTTCTCGAGTCGTTCGACTCCAACGGTGTCAGTAGGGATGCCCGGCTTCAAGCCATGCGACGCCTGTAATCGAATGATGTCGATCATGGACCCGCATCGAGACTGTCTCTACTGCCTCGGGCGCGACCACGACTCCAAGTCGTGCCCCGACTGTCGGGCCTTGCATCCGAAGGCTTTGCGAGAGCGGTCTCGAAAGCTCCTCGAGGTCCGGCAGTCGGCTCCGCGCCAATCCAAGCCCCGGTCACGTGAGAGGTCGAGGGGCCGGTTGCGGAGTCCTCGTCGATCTTCGGGGTCAAAGACTTCGCACTCCTCCGGTAAGTCGAAGCACAAGAAGTCGAAGAAGCATCATCGCTCGACGACTTCCCCTCGCCGGTCTCGCGACTCGGATGAGGGTCCCGTCGGCACCGTCCCCGCGGCTCCGGGAGTGCCTGCGGAGCCGCCGCCGCATTACCCGCCCTATCCGGGTTCGGCGGCGACTCCGGCCGAGATACAGGAGTTCCTGTCGGCCATGGCCCGCCTCTTCGGGCCTCAAGGTCCCCCCGGTGCGCCTTCGGGCCCCGCGGGCCCTACTGGGGTTTCTACGGCGCCGCCGGCGACTCTGGTCCCGGCGACGCCAGCCTCGGTCCCGGCCCCGGCTCCGGTGCTGACGATACCTCCACCGGCGTCGATTTCACCAGTGCCGTTCCCGACGCCGCCCGGGGCTCCGGGCGTCGTCGTACCCAGGTTCTCTCCGGATCCGGACACGGCGCCGATGAGACCTTGGGTCCCACATGTCCCTCCTCCTTACTTTGAACCTGAATTGGAGGACGAAGAGAACTGGGAGAGGTCTGAGGACCCTCTCACTGCCCGATGTGAGTATGATCAGGACTGGGCTGAGGAACTTGGGGATGCCAGTGGTCTGGACACCTCTCCTGACATTGGCATGCTGTCTCCTCCTTCCGTGGCAACGGAGGAGGGAGCAAACTTTGCTACGGTGTTGCGTAGGGCAGCTGAGGCTTTACACCTCCAGTTACCTACAGTAGCTGTCAGAACTAACATCCTGACGGAAGTGCTTCAGCCGGCGGCTACCTCCTCGGAGCCACTGCTGCCGTTCAACGAGGCACTTTCTGACGTTCTTTTGGGCACCTGGTCCAAGCCCACCACAGGGGCTCCTGTGGATAGGAACGTAGCCCGACGGCATCGCCCTGCTCCGGGCGACCCCCTGTTCCTTTCCCAAAAACCCACCCCTGAGAGCTTGGTTGTCCAAGCCTCTGCCTCCCAAAGCGCCTTCCCTACCGCTCCCCCGGATAGGGAATCCAAACGACTGGATCAATTTGGGAAGAAGGTATTTTCTTCCTCCAGTGCTGGCTTGCGGTCTGTCAACACCACTTGCCTCTTGGGCCGATATTCCCACTGCTTGTGGGATTCGGTGGCGCACGTTCTGCCCCAGTGTCCTGAGGAGGTCCAGGCACTGCTTTCCCACGCCATTGCGGAAGGAAGAGATGCGGCAAAGTATACCATCAGATGTGGCCTAGATACCGCCGACTCGCTAGGCAGATCGCTTGCGACGAGAGTGGCGCTGCGCCGTCACGCCTGGCTGAGAACCACTGGTTTCTCGGGCGATGTCCAAAACACTCTTATGGACATGCCCTTTGATGGTGTCGGCCTTTTCGGCAACAAGGCAGACCATGCGCTGGAGCGCTTTAAGGACTCGCCGGCTACAGCCAAGTCCCTGGGCCTTTCTGCTGTGCGCCCTCCGCAACAGTCTGCTTTTCGCCCCTTTCGTGGCCACGGAAGGGGCGCCCAGTCACGTCCGCTGCCCAGCCACAGGCCCGCGCAGCAAGCGTCTTCGCGTGGCCGAGGACGTGGCTCCCGCCGTGGCGGGTCAGGCAACCAGCGTGCGGGTCAGGCCACCAACCCCGCCCCGTCCGCGGCCTCCAAGCCCTCCTAGTCCTTCCTTGCAGGTGCACAGCACGCCAGTAGGGGGCAGGGTCCGCCATCACCTTCACCACTGGCGTGCCATCACCTCGGACAGGTGGGTTTTGGACATTGTCCGAAGGGGCTACTCCCTCCCCTTCGAGACCACCCCCCCAGCCATGCCACCTCAATTCCACCGCATGTCAGGGGATCACTTGGTGCTTCTGCAGAAGGAAGTCACGGCCCTCTTGGCCAAGAGGGCCATCGAGCATGTTCCGACCCCAGAAGTAGGACGTGGTTGCTACTCCCACTACTTTCTGGTGCCCAAGAAGGACAAGGAGGACATGCGTCCTATCTTGGACCTCCGGAACGTCAATCGCTTCCTCCGGAAGGAGAAGTTCAAGATGCTCACTCTAGCTCAGGTCTTGACTGCCCTCGACCCTGGAGACTGGTTGGTAGCGTTGGACTTACAGGACGCTTATTTCCACATCCCCGTCCTGCCGGCCCACCGGCGTTACCTGCGGTTCACGGTAGGCCTCGAGCATTTTCAGTTCACCGTGCTCCCCTTTGGCCTTACAAGTGCCCCTCGGGTGTTCACGAAAGTGATGGCGGTGGTCGCAGCTCATCTGCGCCGGGCAGGGGTTCCAGTCTTCCCCTACCTTGACGACTGGCTGCTGAAGGCGGGCTCGTCCTAGGCAGTCGCCTCCCACCTCCAGAATACGGCCGAACTCCTGCACTCGCTGGGGTTCTCCATCAATGTGCCGATGTCGCATCTGATTCCCTCTCCACAGCTCCTTTTCATCGGGGCAGTTCTGGACACGACGCAGTTTCGGGCCTATCCTCCCGAACGGCGAGTCCGGGATATTCAGGCTATGATTCCGATCTTTCAGCCTCTATCCTGGGTTTCGGTACGGATGACCCTGAGGCTGCTGGGCCTCATGGCCTCCTGCATCCTGCTGGTCGATCATGCCAGATGGCATATGCGGGCTCTGCAGTGGGACCTGAAGTTCCAGTGGGCGCAGCACCAGGGCAACCTGTCCGATCACGTCCAGATCTCGGAGGGGACTGCAAAACAGTTGCAGTGGTGGCTCTCGAACCGGCAATGGGTCATGGGCAGATCCCTCTCTTTTCCCCAGCCAGAGCACACAGTTGTGACGGACGCGTCCCTTCTGGGATGGGGCGGTCACATGGGAGAGGCGGAGATCAGAGGCCTCTGGTCTCCGGCGGAGTCCCGGCTCCATATCAACATTCTGGAGCTCCGGGCGATCCGACTAGCACTCAAGGCATTCCTTCCCTCTGTCAAAGGGCAGGTAGTGCAGGTGTTCACAGACAACACCACCGCCATGTGGTACTGCAACAAACAAGGCGGGGTGGGGTCGTGGACCCTATGTCAGGAGGCCCTGCGCCTCTGGACATGGCTGGAACATCAGGGCATATTCCTGATGGTTCAACACCTGGCAGGTTCCCTGAATGCCAGGGCAGACGAACTCAGCCGCAGGTGCATGATGGATCACGAATGGCGTCTTCACTCGGAGGTGGCGCAAGGTCTCTTTCAGCAGTGGGGAGAGCCTTGGTTAGATCTGTTCGCCACCGAAGAGAACGCGCAATGTCAGCAGTTCTGCGCGTTGGAATTTCCAAGGCGGCACTCGCTCGGCGACGCTTTTCGGCGCGAGTGGAGTTGCCGTCTGTTGTACGCCTTTCCGCCTATACCACTTCTACCCAGAGTGTTGAAGAAGATTCTGCGCGACCGGGCCCAAGTCATTCTTGTGGCTCCGGACTGGGCTGGAAGAGTTTGGTATCCCGAGCTCCTCAGTATGAGCGTCGATCCCCCGATCCGTCTGCCTCTTCGGGAGGATCTTCTGTCGCAGCAGCAGGGGATGGTCCTCCACCCGAACCTGTCCAGTCTCCACCTGCTTGCGTGGAGATTGAGCGGCGGCAGTTGATTCCTTTCGACTGCCTCCCGAAGTTTGTGATGTGATTCTGGCAGCCAGGCGTCCCTCCACTAAGGTGGTATACGCCTGCAGGTGGAACAAGTTTGGGGCATGGTGCACAGCAAAGGCTGTGAATCCCCTTTCTGCCCCTCTTTCTGAGATTCTTCTGTTCCTTCTTTCTCTGGCCCAACAGGGTTCTGCCCTGGGTACCATCAAGGGCTATCTTTGTGCAATCTCGGCCTTCCTCAGGCTTCCTGATCAGCCCTCTCTGTTTAAGTCCCCTGTTGTTAACAGGTTTCTTAAAGGCATTACACACCTCTTCCCTCCTGTTCCGTTTATAATGCCTCAGTGGGACTTAAACTTGGTTCTTACCTTTTTAATGTGCGCTCCCTTTGAGCCTTTACATAACTGTCCTCTTCGTCTTCTCACTCTGAAGACAGCCTTTCTGGTGGCCATCACCTCCGCTCGGCGGGTGAGTGAGCTCCAGGCTCTTTCGTGCAAACCCCCTTTCTGTCTGTCCATCCAGACAAGGTTGTTCTTAGGACGCGTCCGTCCTTCTTGCCAAAGGTGGTTACTGCCTTCCACATTGGGCAGACCATCACTTTGCCCACCTTCTTTCCGCCTCCGCATCCTTCCAGAGAGGAAGAGAGGCTCCACCGTCTGGACCCAAAACGTGCGCTTTCCTTTTACCTCAACCGCACACAACAGTTCCGGGTGAATGACCAGCTCTTTGTTGGCTACGTGGGCGCCAAAAAAGGTCGGGCGGTACACAAGAGGACCATCTCCCGCTGGGTAATCTTGTGTATAAAAGCCTGCTATTCTTTGGCTAAGAAGGAGCCCCCTGTTGGGCTACGTGCCCATTCTACCAGGGCGACAGCTGCCACCACGGCTTTAGGCCGCGGGGTTCCGCTACAGGATATATGTCAGGCAGCTACGTGGGCCTCGCTGCACACGTTTACCAAGCATTACTGCCTTGACAGCCAGGTCCGGAGGGACGGCTTCTTTGGCCGCTCTGTCCTCCGGGACTTCCTTGTCTGAATCTGTTCGCAGACCCACCACCGGTGTTGGTATTGCTGGGGTATCTATTCTAAGGTAAGGAATCTGTCACTAACGTGTCTCTTTCAGATGCACAAGTTACTAACTTGTGTAACGATATATCTGTAAGAGCCAGTAGTTAGTGACAGATTCCTTACCGCCCCACCCATCCTCCCCGTTCTGCGAACTGATTTTTAGGGTTAAGGACATCCCTTTCAGGGCCCTAGTAATTTTTCAGACACCAATGTCAGCTTTTTGCATGGCTCTGCGTTCCTGGCGCGGAAAGTCGTGTACAGAACTGACGTCAGCGCGGATGGGTGGCGTCTAAGTACTGCCCGCGACGTCATCCCGGCGATGCCGACGACGGACTCGGAGCCGCACGACGCCACCTACCGACGCGCAAGGGTACTGCTACGAAAACTTTCCGGATCCAGCCTGACACCTGGGGATATTGTAAGGTAAGGAATTTGTCACTAACTACTGTCTCTTACAGATATATCGTTACACAAGTTAGTAACTTGTGCGATATGTTGCTTGGGGCGTGTGGATACCAGGCTGTCTCGTAGGTTTTGTGCTCTTTTGTAGGAAAATAGTGGCTTCTCCCATTGCAGTTTGCCAGATGTTACTATTTTCCAGTTGCTCTGAATGATTTTGGTTACTTTGTTTGAAATAGAGTTATAAGTGGTTACGCAGGTGAGTGGGATAGCAGGTGCAGTTTTTTCAACATTTTCCAGTAGGCTGTCTCGGTTCTGGTTCCTAGCTCTTTTTTGTGCTTTATTGATTACCTTGTCAGGATAGCCTCTGATCTTTAATTTTTCACTTAATGAGTTAGATTGGGTTTTGAAGTCCTTGACCTCACTACAATTGCGTCTCAATCAGAGGTATTGGCCATAGGGCAAGTTCTCCCTTAATGGTCTGGGGTGGAAGCTTTCAAAGCGTAGCAAAGAGTTTTTTGCCGTTGGTTTGAAATGTGTCTTGGTGGTGAGGGTACCCCTGTGCACCTCTATATCTAGATCTAGGAAGGTGATGCTTTTTCGACTGGTTGTGTGCGTAAACTTCAAATTTGGATCCAGAGTATTGACCCAGTTCAGAATTTCTTGTAGTCTGATTTCTGTGCTTTCCCATATGAGGATGATATCATCTATGTATCTTTTATAGAATGTTATCTCCTTAAAGAATGGTGAAGTGGGTTTCAGAATATGTGATTTTTCAAAGTTGTACACGTATAATCCGGCTACGCTCGGAGCGAACGTGCTGCCCATCAAAGTGCCATATGTTTGTAAGAACAGTGTACCTTTGTATTAAAAAAAATCGTCTTTCAAGGCTATCTCTGCACATTGTAGAACAAAAGATTTAGGTGTCCTGTAGTTCCACTCAGTGTCGTCTAGGGATGAGCTAAGGACCTCGAGTGTGTCGTCTTGTGGCAGGCTTGTATACAAGCTTTCGATATCCATACTCACCAGGACCGAGGTTGCTGGATTGAAATTTAAGTTGTTGAGGTGACACAGCAGATCTTTTGTGTCTTTTAGATAAGTAGGGGTTGCTTACGAGTACCTTTTTGGACATCCATCATCCTTCTAAGGACTCAGCCGTCTGGGTCCAAAAAGAGCGTTGTCATTCTACCTTGACCGCAGAAAAGAATTCCGGGTGGACGACCAACACTTCGTAGGGTAGGTTGGGGCCACCAAAAAGAAGGCTGTGAAGAAACAAACTATCTCCTGATGGATTGTGCTCTGCATAAAATTCTGCTACACATTAGCCAAAAAGCAACGACCTTGAGGGCTTGCATGCTCATTCTACCAAAACCAAAGCTGCGACCACTGCGTTAGCTTGCGGAGTTCCAGTTCTACACATCTGTCAGGCTGCAATGTGGGCTTCTCTGCACACGTTCAAAAAGCACTTGCAAATTCGTTCGGATGAGCATTTTGCCTGTTCGGTCCAGTAGGATTTTCTGGTCTAAGGTGGGTTCGCAGACCCGCCTCCAGAGAGGCATTGCTTGGGTATCTATTATAAGGTAAGGAATTTGCGGCTAGAAGTCTCTATTTGATGAACAGGTTACTTAGCTTCGGTAACACCTTATCTGGCAGAGACTCTAGCCGCAGATTCCTTACCCATCCTCCCCTCTCTATGATCTGATTAATGAATGAGGGCTTCCCCTTACAAAGGGCCATAGCAACTCACTCCAGTGGTCAGTGTTCGTCATGGCTCCTCCCTCCTGGTGTGGAAAGTCGTGAAAATGAGCTAATGTCAGCGCGCCGATGGGGCGCCTCTGTAGGTACCGTTTGTCACTTCTGGCGCGGCCGAGGCAGAGCTGCACGACGCCACCTACTGGCATGCAGGGGTCCTGCTTGAACATTTCTGGGTCCAGTCTGACTCCTTGGGATAATTCTAAGGTAAGGCATCTGCGGCTAGATAGTCTTTACCAGAGAAGGCATTTCCGAGGGTAAGTAACTTGTTCTTCTTGTAGCTATTACTTCTGCCAGGAAGGTAAAATAATAGTATGCTCTTTATGCTTTATGCCCTACTTTTTTATCAAGATCGAGCAGTTTTAAATGTTAAGCCTTGATATCTAGCAACACTGCTGCCAGAGTTCCATCATTTCCATATAGGTTTGCTTCCTGCCTTCTTGATTCCATCTCATCTTTACTTTTCTGAGGCATGGTTACTTAGTATGGAACCTCAAGCTCTCAAGTTCTAGTTTCTGTTTGCAGAGGACTTAGCCTTTCAGAGTCGATGACTAGTTTTTTGTCTTGTCCTTGATAGTTTGAGAGTTCATTGTTCCAGAGAAATGGATGCCATTTAAAGGTGTTCCTTCCTGAACATCTGCCAAGTGTCAACTTTGTTTTCAATTCATATCCTGAGTAGGCATTATCTCTTTATGTGGAGGTGAGATAGGAGTTGCAGTTCGAGTATGTTGTGAAGAATGTTTTGGTGCGTGACTAACTACCCCCGTCCCACCTCGTTATGTGATAATGCTTTGTAAGTGATTCATGGAAAGGAAACTGGGGAAGGAGTATCTTCTAAAATAGGAAGAAACTTGTTTTTGAAAACTCTTTCATGGGTACACATTTTCTTGCAGAGTCGTTGTAAATCTTCTGCATTGCCGCTTGTTAAAAGTATTTTTTCTTTAGTATCTTCGGGCAAACAGTAGTATATTTATGTTAAAATTATTACTTTTGTACTACTTTATATCTGTCCTGGCCCCAAGAGTTGTGCAAAAATGAGGCAGAACTGATGTCCCCATCCATTACCGCCTTTATGGGTCAGTTTGTAGATTTCTATCAGCGTCCATAAATTAGCACTATTTCCAAATATTGTACGCAAATGTTGACTCAGACTAGAAGTTTGGATAGAACAGTAGCAGATAGATAATTTTCTTGAATAAGTAAATTTATTGAATCTTGAAATGTATGAGAAAGATTCTTCTACACATTACCTAATTAATAGCAATTGAGCAACAGAAGAGGCAAAGTAAGTGGCAAGCTTTTATTTGTATTTCAGGGACCAAACATGCTATGATGTAATTCCATTGTACAACAGCATGAAGAAGAAAGTGTTGTCCGACTCTGAAGAAGAGGTAATCTAACAAAAATTGGTGTTATCTACTGTGTTTTGACATTAAAACATGACACATATTGTAAATAAAAGAAACTTGGGCGGCTAAGTAAAAATGTTCTAAATCTCAAAATACATCTTTAATGAGAGCTCTCTGGCTTGATCTTTTATGTTCTGTGTGATATGTTTTTTTATTTTTGGCTGAGATGCACAGTAATCTAAAGGATACTGCTTATTTCTGCTTGTCTTAAAATATTCCCATAAAAAAGAGCAGATCTGAAAGATTATTCATTATCCTCCATTGAACTCCTGAACATCTTTGGTCAGGGAGCTGCAAAAGTGCCTTAAAGGTGCTTCCTCGTACCTGTGAATTCATCTTTCTTTGAACTGTCACTACTTGAGTCATATAACCCCTGTATACGATCCTCAATCAATCAATCAGGGAGATTGTATGCATGCCACTCACCCGTGAGGGTCTCAAGGTGCTGGGGGATCGAGGGGAGTCCGCAGTTGTGTTCAGCCGAAGAGCCAGGTCTTGAGCGCCTTCCTGAAGGTGTTCAGGGATGGGGCACGTCGATGTAGATCGGGAGCTCGTTCCAGGTCTTGGCAGCGATGTAGGAGAAGGCTCCTCCCCCTGCTTTGGCTCTGTGGGTGTATGGAGTCTCGGCGAGGGCGAGGTTGACGGATCGGAGGTCTCTTTTGGGTACGTGGAAGGTGATTCTATTGTTGAGGTATTGGGGTCCGGTGTTGTGGAGGCATTTGTAGGCGTGGGTGAGCATCTTGAAGGTGACTCTTCTTGATGGGGAGCCAGTGGAGATCCCGAAGGTGTTGGCTAATGTGTTCGTGTCGGGGGATGCTGAGGACGAGTCTGGCTGCGGTGTTCTGTATTGTTTGGAGCTTGCGAAGTAGAGACTTGTTTATGCCGGCGTAGAGGGCGTTTCTGTAGTCTAGTCTGCTGGTTATGAGTGCGTGGGTGACTGTCTTCCTTGAATCGGGGGGGATCCATTTGAACGTCTTACGGAGGATGCGGAGGGTGTTGTAGCAGCTGGAGGCGACGGCGTTGACCAGTCAGTTCATGGAGAGGGAGGAGTCGAGTATGATGCCGAGGTTTCTGGCATGGTCCGTGGGGGTCGGGGGCTACCGAAGGCGGTGGGCCACCAGGTGTCGTTCCATGCTGATGGGGTGGTTCCGAGAATGAGGACTTCTGTTTTCTCCGAGTTGAGCTTCAGGCAGCTGTTGCTCATCCAGGATGCGACGTTCTGCATTCCTTCCTGGAAGTTGAGTCTGGTGGTGGTGGGATCTTTGGTGAGGGAGAGGATGAGCTGGGTGTCGTCGGCGTAGGATACTATGCTGAGGCCGTGCTGTCTGACGATGGCGGCCAGGGGGGCCATGTATACGTTGAAGAGGGTTGGACTGAGAGATGATACCTGGGACCCTCCGCAGTTAATTTCCGTGGGTTCGGAGAGAAAAGGTGGCAGTCTGATCCTTTGGCTTCTGCCGGTGAGGAACGAGCGGATCCAGTCGAGGGCGGTTCCTTGTATGCTGGCGTCGTGTAGTCTGGCTGTGAGTGTGCGGTGAGAGACGGTGTTGAACACTGCTGACAGGTCGAGTAGGATCAGGGCTGCGGTGTGGCCTTGGTCGAGGAGGGTGGTCTCGGTGCTGTGGTTGCTGCGGAATCCGGATTGAGAAGGGTCGAGGATGGCGTTGTCTTCGATGAAGCTTGTTAGTTCTGCGTTGACGGTCTTCTCTGCGACTTTTGCCGCGAAGGGTAGGAGCGAAATGGGCCGGTAGTGCTTGAGGTCCGTGGGATCTGCTGTGGGCTTCTTGAGCAGGGGTCTGACTTCTGCACGTTTCCAATTGTCGGGGAAAGTGCCGGTCTCGAAGGTGGATTTGATTGTGTGTCGTAGTTCTGGCGCAATGGCGGTGGCAGCTCTGTGGTAGATGTGCGGTGGGCAGGGGTCAGTGGGGGCCCCCCCGAGTGGATGCCTTTCATGGTCGTGGTGGTCTCTTAGGTCGGGATCGGTGTCCAGGAGGAGATGGTGGGCTGGCTGGTGTTAAGGGAGGGCGGGATGGTTGCGGAGTCAGGTGTTAGGTCGTTGAAGTTGTCGTAGCGTTATTTTATCTTCAGGTGGAAGTAGGATCCGAGCTTGTTGCAGAGGTCCTGGGAAGGGGTGATGTCCGTGGCTTCGCTGGGTGGGCCTGGTGAATTTTTGGATGACGCTGAAGAGGCCCTTGGAGATGCTGGAGTTGGCGAGGATTTTGTTGTGGATGAAGGTCCTTTTGGTGGTTCTGATGCGTTGGTGGTATTCTGTCATGGCGTTCTTGTAGGTGGAGTGGGTTTTAGGTGTCTTGTTGTTTCTCCAGTTCTCGAGGCATCTGCAGGTGCGTCTGGCTTCTTGTAGGTCGGTAGTGAACAAGGCGGCTTTCCTGGGGCGCTGTCTGTCAAAGTTCCGTAGCGAGGCGAGCTTGTCTGCGCAGATGGAGATCCAAGTGTGAAGTTCCCTGGCTGCAAGGTTGGCGTCTGTCATCGCAGTGGGGGTCTCGTGGGTGAGGGTGGAGTTAAGCTGCTCCTCGGTGGCTCTGCTCCAGTTCCTTCGTGAGGGGCGGGTTTGGGCGGCTTGGGATTGTCGACGAGGAAGTGTCCGCAGTGGTGGTCGGTCCATGGGGGTTGCGTGGTGTGGCTGAAGTGGACGGTGTTTCCTCCTGCGAAGATGGGGTCGAGGGTATGTCCTGCCTTGTGGGTTGGCGCGGTGACGAGTTGTTTCAGTCCGATGTTGACGAGGTTGTCCCGGAGTGTGGTGGAGTTGGGGTCGCTGTGGTTGACGAGGTGGAAGTTTAGGTCTCCGAGGAGTATGTAGTCCATGGAGGCAATGGTGTGGGGTGCAATGAGGTCGGTGATGGTGTCGGCGAAGAAGGCCCAGGCCGGGGGGGGGGGTTTGTAGGTGAGGGTGCCGCAGTGTGGCGCTTTGGGGCTGGTCTGGATCTGGAAGTGCAGGTGTTCGGCCATGGGGAAGGTGTCGCTTGAGGTGGAGAGTCGGAGGGAGTTTTTGTGCGCGATGGTGAGTCCTCCTCCCGGGCGGTTGGGGCGGTCCTTCCTCTGGATCTTGTATCCGTCCGGGATGGCGATGTCAGGGGCGGAGGAGGCGTTGGTCCAGGTTTCTGTGAAGAAGGCGACGTCAGGTGAGAGGGTGTCCAGGAGGTTCGAGATCTCTACGGCGTGTCTGTGCATGGAACGCACGTTGAGGAGGATGCATCTTATGGCGTCTGCGGAGTTGGCGGCGGGGGCAGTGGTGAAGATTTGGCGCCAGTGGCGGCAGGAGAACTGGCCGTGGGTTGTGTTCGGGGTGGCCTGCTGGCAGTTGTGTTGTCTTCCCGGGTTGAGTGCGAGGAGGCCCGTAGCCTCGTAGCGGTGGATGGTCAGAGATCCAGGGTTCCTGGCGCTGGTCGCGGTCGGGTGGCGGACGGGCGCAGATGGGCTTGCCTTCGGTGCGCCCACTGCGCGACCGCACAGCGGCCGCCATTAAATGGGGAAGGGAGGCGGGACGTGCAGCTGGGAGGCTGGAGCGGGGACTGTCAGGGGGTAGGGGCCGCAGGGGCAGCAGCGGCAGGAAGGGGGACACAAGGCACAACAGAGACAGGGCACAACAACCGGTAGAAGAGTAAACAGAGTTAAAAGTAAAAACAGAATTAAATTAACCAAAATGCAAAAGTACAGGCACAACATGAGGCAAAGATACAGGCACAACAAAAGTCAAAAACACAACCAAGGGTACGGGCAATGACCAGGTGGAGCCGGGCACAGAGCGGACAGACAGCGGCCTCAAACACCTACCAGGTGGAGGTCGGCGGGGTCAGTGGCGGAGCAACACACAGCGCAGCTGCTATGGGGAGAGAGCAGGCCTCAGACCAGAGGTCTTGCTCGCGCTCCCCCACAGCGGCCGCCATTAAATGGGGAAGGGGGGCGGGACGTGCAGCTGGGAGGCTGGAGCGGGGACTGTCAGTATGGAGGGGCCGCAGGGGCAGCAGCAGCGGGAAGGGAATGCAAGGCACAACAGAGTCGGGGCACAACAATTGGTAGAAGAGTAAACCGAGTCGTAGCACAATAGGTTGTTTTCTGACCTCTTTGAATGCTCCTTTTGTTATTTGGATTTGGATCACAGCACTGAGCCCTTCCTAGTTGCTATAGGAAGACAACAGGTGTCAATGTTTTATTAGTTGCTTTACATTGTGATTTGGGTGCTAAAATAATAAGGGCCAACCCAGTATTCCTGTGAACCTGGGTATGCAGTAATCCAAGACAACAATGGTTCCCTCAGGTGAAACTTTAAAGCCTGTCCTTCCAAAGCTATGTTAGGAAGCATAGGCTTTAAAGCTTCCCCCGAGGGAGTCATTGGTGTCTTGTATTACACTTTGGTGTGGCAAGGGTTTTAGATCTTGTTCCCCCATTTTGGGAATTGATGAGAAACCCATGGGAAGTGATTATCCCCCTGCACACAAGTCCTGCTAGAAGACTTAGTTTCCATTTTTAATAGCTCTTTATTAATATTTTAACATAGATTCAGCAGTTATCATTAGCACTGTTACATATCATTTGTGATAATATAATCACATCTTGTACGGTGGGTATCTGAAAGAGACACGTTAGTGATAGATTCCTTACCTTAGAATATCCACAGGCGTCAGACTGGATCCGGAAAGTTTTTCGTCAGCAGTACCCCTGCGCGTCGGTAGGTGGCGTCGTGCGGCTCCGCGTTCGTCGCTGGCGTCGTAAGCGCCGAGATGATGTCACGGAGACTACTTAGGCGCCACCCATGCGCGCTGACGTCAGTTCTTTCTTTTTCTGCGCCAGCAAGCGCAGATCTGGTTAGAGCACGTACCTTAGTCACTTTTTGACTAGTTATTTTTGGGACTTTTGTCTCTACTTCTTAAATCTTGACTCCTGGTGCCACGTAGGGATGCCTGGGTTTAAATCCTGCGGGGCCTGCCGCCGTACGATGTCGGTGGCCGACCCCCATGGTGTCTGTCTCTACTGTCTGGAGCGCGACCATGACTCCCGGTCATGTTCCGACTATCTGAAAGAGACACGTTAGTGACAGATTCCTTACCTTAGAATATCCCCAGGCGTCAGGCTGGATCCGGAAAGTTTTTTGCGTAGCAGTACCCTTGCGCGTCGGTAGGCGGCGTCGTGCGGCTCCGCGTCCGTCGTCGGCGTCGTGATCGCCGGGATGACGTCGCGGGCAGTACTTAGACGCCGCCCCTGCGCGCTGACGTCAGTTCTTCTTTTTCCGCGCCAGCAAGCGCAGATCCGGGAAGAGCAGTGCCCTGGTCATTTTTTGACCAATCTTTTTGGTGAATTTTTCACTGTTTTTCTTTCATCGACTTCAAGGTGTCGTAGGGATGCCCGGGTTTAAACGTTGCGGCGCCTGTGCTCGGATGATGTCCATCACAGACCCGCATCGGGAGTGTCTCTTCTGCCTCGGCCGAGGCCACGACACGGAGTCTTGTTCCGACTGCCGGGCCCTCAACCCGAAAGCTTTGCGAGAGCGGTCTCGAAAGCTCCTGGAGGCCCGGCATTCGGCTCCGCGCAAGCCCCGGTCGCGTGAGAGGTCCAGGGGTCGATCGCGGAGTCCACACCAGTCGTCGGCATCAAAGTCTTCTTCGTCCGGTAAGTCAAAACACAAAAAGTCCAAAAAGCATCGTCGCTCTAGGACTTCGCCTCGCCGGTCTCGCGACTCGGCTGAGGCCCCTCCCGGCACCGTCCCCGCCCCCGCGGCCCCGGACATGCCTGTGGAGTTGCCCCCGCAATACCCGTCCTTCCCGGGTTCGGGGGCGGATCCGGCCCAAGTACAGGAATTCCTGTCGGCCATGGCCCGCCTCTTCGGGCCTCCAGGCCCCTCCGGAGCGCCTTCGGGCCCCGCGGGCCCTGATAGGGTTGCTCCGGCGTCGCCGACGGCTCCGGCCCTGGCGTCGCCCGTGCCTCCAGCCTCGATCCCGGCTTCGGCCCCGGCCTCGATCCCGGCTCCGCAACCCCCATCGACGCCGGTCGACCTAACGACGCCGGCGCCGATGTCTCCGGTGCCGTTCTCGACGCCGCCTGGGGCTCCGGGCGGCGTCGTCCCCCAGTTCCTTCCGGCTCCGGACATGGACCCGGACCGACGTCGCTCGACGCCGGTTCCGGCGCCGATGAGACCTTGGGTCCCAAATGTCCCTCCTCCCCCTTATTTTGAACCAGAGGAGGACCAGGAGCACTGGGAGGGGTCTGATGACCCTCTGGCACTACAGTGTCAGTACGATGAGGACTGGACAGAGGGTCTAGGGGATGCCAGTGGTCTAGATACTTCCCCTGACACTGGCATGCTGTCTCCTCCCGTGGCTACGGAGGAGGGAGCCAATTTTGCAACGGTGTTGCGTAGGGCGGCTGGAGCCTTACATCTCCAACTCCCTACTGTGGCGGTCAAGACTAATCTCTTGACAGAGGTGCTTCAGCCGGCAGCCTCCTCTACGGAGACTGTGCTGCCGTTTAACGACGCCCTCACTGACGTTCTTTTGGGCGCCTGGTCCAAGCCCAACACAGGGGCTCCTGTGGATAGGAACGTGTCCCGACGCCATCGCCCAGCTCCGGGCGACCCCCTGTTTCTCTCTGTCCACCCCACTCCTGAGAGCTTGGTTGTCCAAGCCTCCGCTTCCCAAACCGCCTTCCCTACCGCCCCTCCGGATAGGGAATCCAAACGCCTGGATCAATTTGGGAAGAAAGGTTTTTCTTCCTCCAGTGCTGGCTTGCGGTCCATCAACACCGCTTGTCTTTTGGGCCGATATACCCACTCCTTGTGGGATTCGGTGGTGAATGTTTTGCCCCAGTGTTCTGAGGAGGTCCAGACACTGCTTTCCCGCGCCATTGCGGAAGGAAGGGATGCGGCCAAATACACGATACGATGTGGCCTTGATACCGCCGACTCGCTGGGCAGGTCTATTGCTACACGCCCTCCGCTGACTTCTGCTTTTCGCCCCTATCGTGGCCACGGTAGGGGCGCCCCTTCACGTCAGCAGCCCAGCCACCGGCCCGCGCAGCAGGCGTCTTCGCGTGGCCGAGGACGTGGATTCCGCCGTGGCGGATCGGGCAACCAGCGTGCGGGTCAGGCCACCACCTCCAACCCGTCCGCGGCCTCCAAACCCTCCTAGTCCCTCCTTTCAGGTGCACAGCACGCCAGTAGGGGGCAGGGTCCGCCATCACCTTCCCCACTGGCGTACCATCACCTCGGACAGGTGGGTCTTGGACATTGTCCGAAGGGGCTACTCCCTCCCCTTCGAGTCCACCCCCAGCCATGCCACCTCAATTCCACCGCATGTCAGGGGATCACTTGGTACTTCTGCAGAAGGAAGTCACGGCCCTCTTGGCCAAGAGGGCCATCGAGCATGTTCCGACCCCAGAAGTAGGGCGTGGTTGCTACTCCCACTACTTCCTGGTGCCCAAAAAGGACAAGGAGGACATGCGTCCTATCTTGGACCTCCGGAACGTCAATCGCTTCCTCCGGAAGGAGAAGTTCAAGATGCTCACCCTAGCTCAGGTCTTGACTGCCCTCGACCCTGGAGACTGGTTGGTAGCGTTGGACTTGCAGGACGCATATTTCCACATCCCCGTCCGGCCGGCCCACCGGCGTTACCTTCGGTTTACGGTAGGCCCCGAGCATTTTCAGTTCACCGTGCTCCCCTTTGGATTTACCAGTGCCCCTCGGGTGTTCACGAAAGTGATGGCGGTGGTCGCAGCTCATCTGCGCCCGGGCAGGGGTTTCAGTCTTCCCCTACCTCGACGACTGGCTGCTGAAGGCGGGCTCGTCCCAGGCAGTCATCTCCCACCTCCAGACTACGGCCGAACTCCTGCACTCGCTGGGGTTCTCCATCAATGTGCCGAAGTCGCATCTGATTCCTTCTCCACAGCTCCTTTTCATCGGAGCAGTTCTGGACACGACGCAGTTTCGGGCCTATCCTCCCGAACGGCGAGTCCGGGATTTTCAGGCTATGATTCCGATCTTTCAGCCTTTATCCTGGGTTTCGGCACGGATGACCCTGAGGCTGCTGGGCCTCATGGCCTCCTGCATCCTGCTGGTCAATCATGCCAGATGGCATATGCGGGCTCTGCAGTGGGACCTGAAGTTCCAGTGGCCGCAGCACCAGGGCAACCTGTCCGATCACGTCCAGATCTCGGAGGGGACTGCAAAACAGTTGCAGTGGTGGCTCTCGAACCGGCAATGGGTCATGGGCAGATTCCTCTCCCTTCCCCAGCCAGAGCACACAGTTGTGACGGACGCGTCCCTTCTGGGTTGGGGCGGTCACATGGGAGAGGCGGAGATCAGAGGCCTCTGGTCTCCGGCGGAGTCCCGGCTCCATATCAACCTTCTGGAGCTCCGGGCGATCCGACTTGCACTCAAGGCATTCCTTCCCTCTGTCAAAGGGAAGGTAGTGCAGGTGTTCACAGACAACACCACCGCCATGTGGTACTGCAACAAACAAGGCGGGGTGGGGTCGTGGACCCTTTGTCAGGAGGCTCTGCGCCTCTGGACATGGCTGGAACATCAGGGCATGTTCCTGATGGTTCAACACCTGGCAGGTTCTCTGAACGCCAGGGCGGACGAACCCAGCCGCAGGTGCATGATGGATCACGAATGGCGTCTTCACTCGGAAGTGGCGCAAGGACTCTTTCTACAGTGGGGAGAGCCTTGGTTAGATCTATTCGCCACCGAAGAGAACACGCAATGTCATCAGTTCTGCGCGTTGGAATTTCCAAGGCGGCACTCGCTCGGCGACGCTTTTCGTCACTAGTGGAGTTGCGGTCTATTGTACGCCTTTCCGCCTATACCACTTCTACCCAGAGTGTTGAAGAAGATTCGGCACGACCGGGCCCAAGTCATTCTTGTGGCTCCGGACTGGGCTCGAAGAGTTTGGTATCCCGAGCTACTCAATATGAGCGTAGATCCCCCGATCCGTCTGCCTCTTCGGGAGGATCTTCTGTCGCAGCAGCAGGGGACGGTCCTCCACCCGAACCTGTCCAGTCTACACCTGCTTGCGTGGAGATTGAGCGGCGGCAGTTGATTCCTTTCGACTTGCCTCCCGAAGTTTGTGATGTGATTCTGGCAGCCAGGCGTCCCTCCACTAAGGTGGTATACGCCTGCAGGTGGAACAAATTTGTGGCATGGTGCACAGCAAAGGCTGTGAATCCCCTTTCTGCCCCTCTTTCTGAGGTCCTTCTGTTCCTTCTCTCTCTGGCCCAACAGGGTTCTGCCCTGGGTACCATCAAGGGTTATCTTTGTGCTATCTCGGCCTTCCTCAGGCTCCCTGATCAGCCCTCCTTTTCAAGTCCCCTGTTGTTAACAGGTTCTTAAAAGGCATATCTGAAAGAGACACGTTAGTGATAGATTCCTTACCTTAGAATATCCCCAGGCGTCAGGCTGGATCCGGAAAGTTTTGCGTAGCAGTACCCTTGCGCGTCGGTAGGCGGCGTCGTGCGGCTCCGCGTCCGTCGTCGGCGTCGTGATCGCCGGGATGACGTCGCGGGCAGCACTTAGGCGCCGCCCCTGCGCGCTGACGTCAGTTCTTCTTTTTCCGCGCCAGCAAGCGCAGATCCGGGAAGAGCAGTGCCCTGGTCAATTTTTGACCATACTTTTTGGTGATTTTTTCACTGGTTTTTTCCAACTTTAAGGTGTCGTAGGGATGCCCGGCTTCAAGCGATGCGGCGCCTGTGCGCGGATGATGTCCGTCACCGACCCGCATTGGGAGTGTCTCTTCTGCCTCGGCCGAGGCCACGACACCGAGTCTTGTCCCGAATGCCAGGCCCTCAACCCGAAAGCTTTGCGAGAGCGGTCTCGAAAGCTCCTCGAGGCCCGGCATTCGGCTCCGCGGAAGCCCCGGTCGCGTGAGAGGTCCAGGGGTCGCTCGCGGAGTGCACACCGGTCGCCGACTTCTTCGTCCGGTAAGTCTAAGCACAAGAAGTCCAAGAAGCATCGTCGCTCTCGGACTTCGCCCGCCGGTCTCGCGACTCGGCTGAGGCCCCTCCCGGCACCGTCCCCGCCCCCGCGGCCCCGGACTTGCCTGTGGAGTCGCCCCGTCATACCCGCCCTTCCCGGGTTCGGGGGCGGATCCGGCCAAGGTACAGGAGTTCCTGTCGGCCATGGCCCGCCTCTTCGGGCCTTCAGGCCCCTCCGGTGCGCCTTCGGGCCCCGCGGGCCCTGATGGGGCTGCTCCGGCGCCGCCGGCGGCTCCGGCCCCGGCGCCGCCCGAGCCTCCAGCCTCGATCCCGGCTCCGGCTTCGGCCCCGGCCTCGATCCCGGCTCCACAACCCCCATCGACGCCGGTCGACCTCACGACACCTCCGCCGGCGCCGATGTCTCCGGTGCCGCTCTCGACGCCGCCCTGGGCTCCGGGCGGCGTCGTCCCCCAGTTCCTTCCGGCTCCGGACATGGACCCGGAGCGACGCCGCTCGACGCCGGCTCCGGCGCCGATGGGACCTTGGGTCCCAAATGTCCCTCCTCCTCCTTATTTTGAACCAGAGGAGGACCAGGAGGACTGGGAGGGGTCTGATGACCCTCTGACACGCAACTGTCAGTATGATGAGGACTGGACAGAGAGTCTAGGGAGGCCAGTGGTCTGGATACTTCTCCTGACACTGGCATGCTGTCTCCTCCCGTGGCTACGGAGGAGGGGGCCAATTTTGGTACGGTGTTGCGTAGGGCTGCTGGGGCCTTACGTCTCCAGCTCCCTACTTTGACGGTCAAGACTAACATCTTGACAGAGGTGCTTCAGCCGGCAGCCTCCTCTGCGGAGACTGTGCTGCCGTTTAACGACGCCCTCACTGACGTTCTTTTGGGCGCCTGGTCCAAGCCCAACACAGGGGCTCCTGTGGATCGGAACGTGTCACGACGCCATCGCCCGCTCCGGGCGACCCCTGTTTCTTTCTGTCCACCCCACTCCTGAGAGCTTGGTTGTCCAAGCCTCCGCTTCCCAAACCGCCTTCCCTACCGCTCCTCCGGATAGGGAATCCAAACGCCTGGATCAGTTTGGGAAGAAAGGTTTTTCTTCCTCCAGTGCTGGCTTGCGGTCCGTTAACACCGCTTGTCTTTTGGGCCGATATACCCACTCCCTGTGGGATTCGGTGGCGGATGTTTTGCCCCAGTGCCCTGAGGAGGTCCAGGCACTGCTTTCCCGCGCCATTGCGGAAGGAAGGGATGCGGCCAAATACACTATCCGTTGTGGCCTTGACACCGCCGACTCGCTGGGCAGGTCGATTGCAACGACGGTGGCGCTCCGGCGCCACGCCTGGCTGAGAACCACTGGTTTTTCAGGGGATGTCCAGAATACTCTCATGGACATGCCCTTTGATGGAGTCGGTCTTTTGGGTCCAAAGCAGACCATGCGCTGGAGCGCTTTAAGGACTCACGGGCTACTGCAAAGTCCCTGGGCCTTTCTGCTACACGCCCTCCGCTGCCTTCTGCTTTTCGCCCCTATCGTGGCCACGGTAGGGGCGCCCCTTCACGTCAGCAGCCCAGCCGCCGGCCCGCGCAGCAGGCGTCTTCGCGTGGCCGAGGACGTGGATTCCGCCGTGGCGGATCGGGCAACCAGCGTGCGGGTCAGGCCACCACCTCCAACCCGTCCGCGGCCTCCAAGCCCTCCTAGTCCCTCCTTTCAGGTGCACGGCACGCCAGTAGGGGGCAGGGTCCGCCATCACCTTCCCCACTGGCGCACCATCACCTCGGACAGGTGGGTCTTGGACATTGTCCGAAGGGGCTACTCCCTCCCCTTCGAGACCACCCCCCAGCCATGCCACCTCAATTCCACCGCATGTCAGGGGATCACTTGGTGCTTCTACGGAAGGAAGTCACGGCCCTCTTGACCAAGAGGGCCATCGAGCATGTTCCGACCCCAGAAGTAGGGCGTGGTTGCTACTCCCACTACTTTCTGGTGCCCAAAAAGGACAAGGAGGACATGCGTCCTATCTTGGACCTCCGGAACGTCAATCGCTTCCTCCGGAAGGAGAAGTTCAAGATGCTCACCCTAGCTCAGGTCTTGACTGCCCTCGACCCTGGAGACTGGTTGGTAGCGTTGGACTTGCAGGACGCGTATTTCCACATCCCCGTCCTGCCGGCCCACCGGCGTTACCTTCGGTTCACGGTAGGCCCCGAGCATTTTCAGTTCACCGTGCTCCCCTTTGGCCTTACCAGTGCCCCTCGGGTGTTCACGAAAGTGATGGCGGTGGTCGCAGCTCATCTGCGCCGGGCAGGGGTTTCAGTCTTCCCCTACCTCGACGACTGGCTGCTGAAGGCGGGCTCGTCCCAGGCAGTCGTCTCCCACCTCCAGACTACGGCCGAACTCCTGCACTCGCTGGGGTTCTCCATCAATGTGCCGAAGTCGCATCTGATTCCTTCTCCACAGCTCCTTTTCATCGGAGCAGTTCTGGACACGACGCAGTTTCGGGCCTATCCTCCCGAACGGCGAGTCCGGGGATATTCAGGCTATGATTCCGATCTTTCGGCCTTTATCCTGGGTTTCGGTACGGATGACCCTGAGGCTGCTGGGCCTCATGGCCTCCTGCATCCTGCTGGTCAATCATGCCAGATGGCATATGCGGGCTCTGCAGTGGGACCTGAAGTTCCAGTGGGCGCAGCACCAGGGCAACCTGTCCGATCACGTCCAGATCTCGGAGGGGACTGCAAAACAGTTGCAGTGGTGGCTCTCGAACCGGCAATGGGTCATGGGCAGATCCCTCTCCCTTCCCCAGCCAGAGCATACAGTTGTGACGGACGCGTCCCTTCTGGGATGGGGCGGTCACATGGGAGAGGCGGAGATCAGAGGCCTCTGGTCTCCGGGCGGAGTCCCGGCTCCATATCAACCTTCTGGAGCTCCGGGCGATCCGGCTTGCACTCAAGGCATTCCTTCCCTCTGTCAAAGGGAAGGTAGTGCAGGTGTTCACAGACAACACCACCGCCATGTGGTACTGCAACAAACAGGGCGGGGTGGGGTCTTGGACCCTTTGTCAGGAGGCTCTGCGCCTCTGGACATGGCTGGAACATCAGGGCATGTTCCTGATGGTTCAACACCTGGCAGGTTCTCTGAACGCCAGGGCGGACGAACTCAGCCGCAGGTGCATAATGGATCACGAATGGCGTCTTCACTCGGAAGTGGCGCAAGGACTCTTTCTACAGTGGGGAGAGCCTTGGTTAGATCTATTCGCCACCGAAGAGAACGCGCAATGTCATCAGTTCTGCGCGTTGGAATTTCCAAGGCGGCACTCGCTCGGCGACGCTTTTCGTCGCGAGTGGAGTTGCGGTCTGTTGTACGCCTTTCCGCCTATACCACTTCTACCCAGAGTGTTGAAGAAGATTCGGCACGACCGGGCCCAAGTCATTCTTGTGGCTCCGGACTGGGCTCGAAGAGTTTGGTATCCCGAGCTACTCAATATGAGCATAGATCCCCCGATCAGTCTGCCTCTTCGGGAGGATCTTCTGTCGCAGCAGCAGGGGACGGTCCTCCACCCGAACCTGTCCAGTCTACACCTGCTTGCGTGGAGATTGAGCGGCGGCAGTTGATTCCTTTCGACTTGCCTCCCGAAGTTTGTGATGTGATTCTGGCAGCCAGGCGTCCCTCCACTAAGGTGGTATACGCCTGCAGGTGGAACAAATTTGTGGCATGGTGCACAGCAAAGGCTGTGGATCCCCTTTCTGCCCCTCTTTCTGAGGTCCTTCTGTTCCTTCTCTCTCTGGCCCAACAGGGTTCTGCCCTGGGTACCATCAAGGGTTATCTTTGTGCTATCTCGGCCTTCCTCAGGCTCCCTGATCAGCCCTCCCTTTTCAAGTCCCCTGTTGTTAACAGGTTCTTAAAAGGCATTACTCACCTCTTCCCTCCTGTTCCGTTTGTAATGCCTCAGTGGGACTTGAACTTGGTTCTTACCTTTTTAATGTGCGCTCCCTTTGAGCCTCTGCATAACTGTCCTCTTCGTCTTCTGACTCTGAAGACAGCCTTTCTGGTGGCCATCACCTCCGCTCGGCGGGTGAGTGAGCTCCAGGCTCTATCTTGCAAACCTCCCTTTCTGTCTGTTCATCCAGACAAGGTTGTTCTTCGGACGCGTCCGTCCTTCTTGCCAAAGGTGGTTACTGCTTTCCACATTGGGCAGACCATCACTTTGCCCACCTTCTTTCCGCCTCCGCATCCTTCCAGAGAGAAAGAGAGGCTCCACCGTCTGGACCCAAAACGTGCGCTCTCTTTCTATATTGACCGCACAACACACTTCCGGGTGGATGACCAGCTCTTTGTTGGCTACGTGGGCGCCAAAAAGGTCGGGCGGTGCACAAGAGGACCATCTCCCGCTGGGTTACCTTGTGCATCAAGACCTGCTATTCTTTGGCTAAGAAGGAGCCTCCTGTTGGGCTGCGTGCCCATTCCACCAGGGCAACGGCTGCTACCACGGCCTTGGGCCGCGGTGTTCCGCTGCCGGTTATCTGTCAGGCAGCTACGTGGGCCTCGCTGCACACGCTTACAAAGCATTACTGCCTTGACAGTCAGGTCCGGAGGGACGGCTTCTTTGGCCGTTCTGTCCTCCAGGACTTCCTTGTCTGATCTTTGTTCGCAGACCCACCACCGGGGTTGGTATTGCTGGGGTATCTATTCTAAGGTAAGGAATCTATCACTAACGTGTCTCTTTCAGATGCACAAGTTACTAACTTGTGTAACGATATATCTGTAAGAGACAGTAGTTAGTGATAGATTCCTTACCGCCCCACCCATCCTCCCCGTTCTGCGAACTGATTTCTAGGGTTAAGGACATCCCTTTCAGGGCCCTAGTATTTTTCAGACACCTGTGTCAGCTTCTTGCATGGCTCTGCGTTCCTGGCGCGGAAAGTCGTGTACAGAACTGACGTCAGCGCGCAGGGGCGGCGCCTAAGTGCTGCCCGCGACGTCATCCCGGCGATCACGACGCCGACGACGGACGCGGAGCCGCACGACGCCGCCTACCGACGCGCAAGGGTACTGCTACGCAAAACTTTCCGGATCCAGCCTGACGCCTGGGGATATTCTAAGGTAAGGAATCTATCACTAACTACTGTCTCTTACAGATATATCGTTACACAAGTTAGTAACTTGTGCTACTCACCTCTTCCCTCCTGTTCCGTTTGTGATGCCTCAGTGGGACTTGAACTTGGTTCTTACCTTTTTAATGTGCGCTCCCTTTGAGCCTCTACATAACTGTCCTCTTCGTCTTCTGACTCTGAAGACGGCCTTTCTGGTGGCCATCACCTCCGCTCGGCGGGTGAGTGAGCTCCAGGCTCTATCTTGCAAACCTCCCTTTCTGTCTGTTCATCCAGACAAGGTTGTTCTTCGGACGCGTCCGTCCTTCTTGCCAAAGGTGGTTACTGCTTTCCACATTGGGCAGACCATCACTTTGCCCACCTTCTTTCTGCCTCCGCATCCTTCCAGAGAGGAAGAGAGGCTCCACCGTCTGGACCCAAAACGTGCGCTCTCCTTCTATATCGACCGCACAAAACACTTCCGGGTGGATGACCAGCTCTTTGTTGGCTACGTGGGCGCCAAAAAGGTCGGGCGGTGCACAAGAGGACCATCTCCCGCTGGGTTACCTTGTGCATCAAGACCTGCTATTCTTTGGCTAAGAAGGAGCCTCCTGTTGGGCTGCGTGCCCATTCCACCAGGGCAACGGCTGCTACCACGGCCTTGGGCCGCGGTGTTCCGCTGCCGGTTATCTGTCAGGCAGCTACGTGGGCCTCGCTGCACACGTTTACAAAGCATTACTGCCTTGACAGTCAGGTCCAGAGGGACGGCTTCTTTGGCCGTTCTGTCCTCCAGGACTTCCTTGTCTGATCTTTGTTCGCAGACCCACCACCGGGGTTGGTATTGCTGGGGTATCTATTCTAAGGTAAGGAATCTGTCACTAACGTGTCTCTTTCAGATGCACAAGTTACTAACTTGTGTAACGATATATCTGTAAGAGACAGTAGTTAGTGACAGATTCCTTACCGCCCCACCCATCCTCCCCGTTCTGCGAACTGATTTCTAGGGTTAAGGACATCCCTTTCAGGGCCCTAGTATTTTTCAGACACCTATGTCAGCTTCTTGCATGGCTCTGCGTTCCTGGCGCGGAAAGTCGTGTACAGAACTGACGTCAGCGCGCAGGGGCGGCGTCTAAGTACTGCCCGCGACGTCATCCCGACGATCACGACGCCGACGACGGACGCGGAGCCGCACGACGCCGCCTACCGACGCGCAAGGGTACTGCTACGCAAAAACTTTTCCGGATCCAGCCTGACGCCTGGGGATATTCTAAGGTAAGGAATCTGTCACTAACTACTGTCTCTTACAGATATATCGTTACACAAGTTAGTAACTTGTGCGTCTGGCCATGGCTCCGAAGGCTTTGCGGGAGCGGTCCCGAAAGCTGCTGGAGGCCAGA